>JAJEOU010001754.1:0-30630 GCA_021534815.1 Acrocephalus arundinaceus
GAACCCTGGCAGCACCACGAACACCGCTGAAACCACCAGCGCTGAGATCACAACCAGTGTCCTCGAGACCACCACCACCTTCTCTGAGACCACCACCACAGGAAGTGGGACAAACACAACACCTTGGACCAGCACGACATTCCCTGGCAGCACCAGCCCTGAGATCACAACCACCATCCCTGAGACAACAACATTCCCTGAGACTACTATGACCCCTGGGACCACCCTGACATTTCCTGAAACCGCTCCCTTCTCTGAGACCACCACCACCATTGCTGAGACCACCAGCACCATCCCTGGGATCACCACCAGTCCTGAGGCCACCACAACCCCTGAGACCACCACGACATTCCCTGGGACCACCAGTGCTGAGATCACAACCACCTTCCCTGAGACCACCAGCACCATCTCAGCGACCACAACCACCATCACTGAAAACATTTCTACCACTGCTGGCACCATGACCATCCCTGACACCACCACCACCTTCCCTGAGGCCACCACCACAGGAAGTGGGACCACCACGGCCCCTGGAACCTTCACAACATTCCCTGGGACCACCATTCCTGAGACAACCACAACCCATAGCCCAACCATCACGATCCCTGAAACCACCAGCCCTGAGACCACCACCCACTATGGGACCATCACCACCCTCCCTGAGACCACCACCTCAACACCTGGGACAAACTCCATCCCTGGGACAACAACGTTCCCTGAGACCACCATGACCCCTGGGACCACCACAGAATTCCCTGGGACTGCCAGTCCTGGGATTACCACCACCTTCCCTGAGATCTCCACCACCATCCCTGAAACCACCACCTTCTCTGAGACCACCAGCACCGTAAGTGGGACCACATCAACCCCTGGGACCTCCATGACATTCCCTGGGACCACAATCTCTGAGATAACCACTTCCATTCCTGAGACAACCATGAACCCTGGCAGCACCACAAACACCTCTGAAACCACCAGTGCTGAGAGCAGCAGCTCCATCCCTGCAATCTCCACCAGTCCTGAGACCACCACAACCCCTGGGACCACCATGGCATTCCATGAGACCACCACCTTCCCTGGGACAATCACCACTCGTGAGACAACAACGTTCCCTGTGACTGCTATGACCCCTGGGGCCACCCCAACATTCCCTGGGACCACCATCCCTGAGATCACAACCAGCATCCTCGAGACCACCACCACCTTCTCTGAGACCTCCACCACAGGAACTGGGACCAACACAACACCTAAGTCAACAACGTTCCCTGAGACCGGCACGACATTCCCTTGGACCACCAGTCCTGAGACCACCACCACCATCCCTGACACAACCACAACCTCTGGCATCACCATGACCATCCCTGAAATCACCAGTCCTGAGACAACAACTTCCTATGGGAACACCACCACCTTCTCTGAGACCACCACCACCGTAAGTCGGACAACCACAACCCCTGCACCCTTCATGACATTCCCTGGTGCAACCATCTCTGAGACTATGACCACCATCCCTGGCATCAGCACCGGTCCTGAGACCACCACAACCCCCGGTACCACTGCGACCTTCCCTGAGACCACCGGTGCTGAGACCATTCCTGTCACCCCTGAAACCACCACAGTCCCTGGCATCACCATGACCATCCCTGAAACAACCAGCTCTGAGATCACCACCTCCTCTTGGACCACCACCACCCTTCCTGGGACCACCAGCTCAACACCTGGGACAAACACCACCCCTGAGACAACAACGTTCCCTGGGACCACCACGACATTTTCTGGGACCACCCTCCCTGAGTCCACCACCACCATCCCTAAGACAACCACCATCATATCTGGGATCACCACCAGTCCTGAGAGCACCACCCCATACGGGACAACCACCACCTTTACTGAGACCACCACCCTTGAGACAACAATGTTCCCTGAGATCACCACAACACCTGGAACAACAACCATCCTTGAGACAACAACTTTCCCTGAGATCACCACAACACCTGGGACCACCATGACATTCTCAGAGACCACCAGTCCTGAGATCACCACCACCTTCCCTGAGACCGACACCACAACACCTGGGAAAACCACCACCCTTGAGACTACAGAGTTCCCTGAGACCACCATGACCCCTGGCACCACCAGAACAACACCTGGGACCACCATCCCTAAGACCACCACTACCTTCCCTGAGACCACCACCACAATACCTGGAACAAACACCACCCCTGAGACACCAACGTTCCCTGAGACCACTACAACGTTTCCTGGTACCCCCCTCCCTGAGACCACCACCTTCTCTGGGGTCACCACCCAAACACCTGTGACAGACAGCATCCTTGAGACAACAATGTTCCCTGGGACTGCTACAACCCCTTGGACCACTACAACATTCCCTGGGACCGCCCTCCCTGAGACCACTGCCACCATCCCTGAGACAACCACGACCCCTGAGACCACCAGCACCATCCCTGGAATCACCAGCCCTGAGATCACCACAACCCCTGGCACTGCCATGACATTCCCTGAGACCACCAGCCCAGGGACCATCAACCCCTATGGGACCACCACAACCTTCTCTGGGACCACCACTTCAGCACCTGGGACAAACACCACCCCTGACACAACAATGTTCCCTGAGACCACCATGGCCCCTGGGACCACCATGACATTTCCTGAGACCACCATCCCTGAGGCCACCAGCACAATCCCTGACACAACCACAACCCCTGGCACCAGCATGACCATCCCTGAAACCACCAGTCCTGAGACAACAACCTCCTATGGGACAACCACCACCTTCCCTGGGACCACCACCACTACCCCTATTGTCACCACCAGTCCTGAGACCATTTCTACCACTGCTGGCACCACCACGATCCCTGACAGAACCATCACCTTCCCTGAGACCACCACCACCATTAGTGGGACCACCACAACCCCTGGAACCACCATGACATTCCCTGGGACGAGCATCGCTGAGACAGCCACAACCCTGAGCACCACCACAACCGTCCCTGAAACCACCAGTCCTGGGACCACCACCTTCCCTGGGACCACCACCTCATCACCTGGAACAAACACCACCCCTGAGACAACAACATTCCCTGAGACCACTACAACATATCCTGGGACCTCCATCCCTGTGTCCACCACCACCATCCCTAAGACAACCACCATCACACCTGGGATCACCACCAGTCCTGAGAGCAACACCCCATATGGGACCACCACCACCTTCCCTGAGACCACCACCCTTGAGACAACAACGTTCCCTGAGACCACCATGACCCCTGGCACCACCAGAACAACACCTGGGACCACCATCCCTGAGACCACCACCACCTTCCCTGAGACAACCATGGTTCCTGGCACAACCATGACCATTCCTGAAACCAGCCTCGCTGAGACCACCAGCATCATCCCAGGGACCACGCCTACCAGTCCTGAGACCATTTCTGCCACCCCTGGAACCACCACAACCCCTGACACAACAACTGCCTTGTCTGAGACCACCAGCACCATAATTGTGACCACCACCACGACATTCCCTGAGACCACCACCCCCTATGGGACCACCACCACCTTCCCTGGGACCACCACCTCAACACCTGGGACGAACATCACCCCTGAGACAACAACGTTCCCTCAGACCTCTACAACGTTTCCTGGGACCTCCATCCCTGAGTCCACCACCACCATCCCTAAGACAACCACCATCATACCTGGGTTCACCACCAGTCCTGAGAGCTTTACCCCATATGGGACCACCACCACCTTCCCTGAGACCACCACCCTTGAGACAACAATGTTCCCTGAGACCACCACAACCCCTGGGACAACAACCATCCTTGAGACAACAACGTTGTCTGAGACCACCACGACCTCTGGGACCACCATGACATTCCCTGAGACCACCACCCCAACACCCGAGACAAACACCACCCCTAAGTCAACAATGTTCCCTGGGACCACGATGACCCCTGGCCTCACCACAGAATTCCCTGGGACCACCACCCCTGAGACCACCACCACCATCCCTCAAACAACCACAACCCTTGGCGCCACCACAACTTTTCCCGGTACCTCCCTCCCTGAGACCACCACCTTCTCTGGGACCACCACCCCAGCACCTGTGACAGACAGCATCCTTGAGACAACAATGTTCCCTGGGACTGCTACAACCCCTTGGACCACTGCAACATTCCCTGGGACCACCCTCCCTGAGATCTCAACCACCATCCCTGAGACAACCACGACCCCTGAGACCACCAGAACCATCCCTGGAATCACCAGCCCTGAGATCACCACAACCCCTGGCACCGCCATGACATTCCCTGAGACCACCAGCTCTGGGACCACCAACCCCTATGGGACCACCACAACCTTCTCTGGGACCACCACTTCAGCACCTGGGACAACCACCGCCCCTGACACGACAATGTTCCATGAGACCACCATGGCCCCTGGGACCACCACGACATTTCCTGAGACCACCAACCCTGAGACCACCACCACCATAACTGGGACCACCACAACCCCTGGAGCCTTCACAACATTTCCGGGGACCACCATCCCTGAGACCACCAGCTCCATCCCTGGAATCACCACCAGTCCTGAGACCACCACAACCCCTGGGATCACCATGACATTCCCTGAGACCACCAGTGCTGAGATCACAAACATCTTCCCTGAGACCATCACCTCAACATCTGTGATGACAACCACCCTTGAGACAACAACATTCCCTGAGACCACCATGACCCCTGGGACCACCAGAACAACACCTGGCACCACCATGCCCAAGGCCACCACCACCTTCCCTGAGACCACCACAACCCCTGGTACTACTATGACATTCCTTGGGACCACCATCCCTGAGACCACCAGCACAATCCCAGGGACCACCCCTACCAATCCTGAGACCATTTCTGCCACCACTGGAATCAGCGCAATCCCTGACATGACCAGCACCTTTTCTGAGACCATCACCACCACCATAAGTGGGACCACCACAGCCCCTGGTACCACCACCGAATTTCCTGGGACTGCCAGTCCTGGGATTACCACCACGTTCCCTGAGACCACCGGCACTGTTCCTGGGATCACCACCAGTCCTGGGACCATTTCTACCACCCCTGGCACCACCACAATCCCTGACACAACAACCGCCTTCCCTGAGACCACCACCACCACCATAAGTGGAACCACCACACTCCCGGAGACCTCCACAACTTTCGGTACCACCATGACATTCCCTGAGACCACCAGTGCTGAGATCACAACTGCCTTCCCTGAGACTACCACCCCAACACCTGCGACAACAACAATCCTCGAGACAACGATGTTCCCTGGGAGCACCATGACCCCTGGGACCACCATGACATTCCCTGAGACCACCACCTTCCCTGAGACCACCACCCCAACACCCGGGACAAACACCACCCCTAAGTCAACAATGTTCCCTGAGACCACCACGACCACTGGCCTCACCACAGAATTCCCTGGACCACCACCCCTGAGACCACCACCACCATCCCTCAAACAACCACAACCCCTGGGATCACCACCACATTTCCTGGTACCTCCCTCCCTGAGACCACCACCTTCTCTGGGACCACCACCCCAGCACCTGTGACAGACAGCATCCTTGAGACAACAATGTTCCCTGGGACTGCTACAACCCCTTGGACCACTACAACATTCCCTAGGACCACCCTCCCTGAGACCTCCGCCACCATCCCTGAGACAACCACGACCCCTGAGACCACCAGCACCATCCCTGAAATCACCAGCCCTGAGACCACCACAACCCCTGTCACCGCCATGACATTCCCTGAGACCACCAGCCAAGGGACCACCAACCCCTATGGGACCACCACAACCTTCTCTGGGACCACCACTTCAGCACCTGGGACAAACACCACCCCTGACACAACAATGTTCCCTGAGACCACCATGACCCCTGGGACCACCACGACATTTCCTGAGACCACCAACCCTGAGACCACCACCACCATAAGTGGGACCACCACAACCCCTGGAGCCTTCACAACGTTCCTGGGGACCACCATCCCTGAGACCACCACCACCATCCCTGACGCAACCAAAACCTCTGTCACCACCATGACCATCCCTGAAACCATCATTCCTGAGACGACGACCTCCTATGGGAGCACCACCACCTTCCCTGGGACTACCACCACTGTAAGTGGGACAACCACAGCCCGTGGACCCTTCACGACATTCCATGGTGCAACCATCTCTGAGACTATGACCACCATCCCTGGCATCAGCACCGGTCCTGAGACCACCACAACCCCCGGTACCACTACGACCTTCCCTGAGACCACCGGTGCTGAGACCATTCCTGTCACCCCTGAAACCACCACAGTCCCTGGCATCACCACGACCATCCCTGAAACCACCAGCCCTGAGATCATCACCTCCTCTTGGACCACCACCACCCTCCCTGGGACCACCACCTCAACACCTGGGACAAACACCGCCCCTGAGACAACAACGTTCCCTGAGACCACTACAACATTTCCTGGGACCACCCTCATTGTGTCCACGACTATCATCCCTGATACAACCACCATCACACCTGGACTCACCACCAGTCCTGAGAGCAGTAACCCATATGGGACCACCACCACCTTTACTGAGACCACCACCCTTGAGACGACAGCGTTCCCTGAGACCACCACAAGCCCTGGGACCACCATGACATTCCCTGAGACCACCAGTCCTGAGTCCACCACCACCTCTGGGCCCATGACCACTGTCCCTGAGACCACCACCCCAGCACCTGGGAAACCCACCGCCCCTGAGACAACAGAGTTCCCTGAGACCACCATGACCCCTGGCACCACCAGAACAACACCTGGGACCACGATGCTCAAGACCACCACCACTTTGCCTGAGACAACCACGACCCCTGAGACCACCAGCACCATCCCTGGAATCACCAGCCCTGAGACCACCACAACCCCTGGGACCACCGTGACACTCCCTGACACCACCAGTGCTGAGATCACAACCACCTTCCCTGAAACCACCACCCCAACACCTGGGACAAACACCACCCCTAAGTCAACAATGTTCCCTGAGACCACCATGACCACTGGCCTCACCACAGAATTCCCTGGGACCACCACCCCTGAGACCACCACCACCATCCGTGAAACAACCAAAACCCCTGGCACCGCCACAACATTTCCTGGTACTTCCCTCCCTGGAACCCCCACTTTCTCTGGGACCACCACCCCAACACCTGTGTCAGACAGCATCCTTGAGACAACAATGTTCCCTGGGACTGCTACAACCCCTTGGACCACCACAACCTTGCCTGGGACCACCACATCAGCACCTGGGACAAACACAATCTTTGAGACAACAACGTTGCCTGAGACCACCACAAAATTCCCTGAGACCACTCTCCCTGAGTCCACCACCACCATCCCTGAGACTACCACCGTCACACTTGGGATCACCACCAGTCCTGAGAGCACCACCCCCTCTGGGACCACCAACACCTTTCCTGAGACAACCCCCCTTGAGACAACAACATTTCCTGGGACCACCACAACCCCTGGGACCACCATGACATTCCCTGAGACCACCGCCCCAACACCCGGGACAAACACCACCCCTAGGTCAACATTGTTCCCTGAGACCACCATGACCACTGGCCTCACCACAGAATTCCCTGGGACCACCACCCCTGAGACCACCACCCTCTCTGGGACCACCACCCCAGCACCTGTGACAGACAGCATTCTTGAGACAACAATGTTCCCTGGGACTGCTACAACCCCTTGGACCACTACAACATTCCCTGGGACCACCCTCCCTGAGACCTCCGCCACCATCCTTGAGACAACCACCACCCCTGAGACCACCAGCACCATCCCTGGAATCACCAGCCCTGAGATCACCACAACCCCTGGCACTGCCATGACATTCCCTGAGACCACCAGTCCTGGGACCACCAACCCCTATGGGACCACCACAACCTTCTCTGGGACCACCACTTCAGCACCTGGGACAAACACCACCCCTGACACAACAATGTTCCCTGAGACCACCATGACCCCTGGGACCACCATGACATTTCCTGAGACCACCATCCCTGAGGCCACCAGCACAATCCCTGACACAACCACAACCCCTGGCACCAGCATGACCATCCCTGAAACCACCAGTCCTGAGACAACAACCTCCTATGGGACCACCACCACCTTCCCGGGGACCACCACCACTACCCCTATTGTCACCACCAGCCCTGAGACCATTTCTACCACCGCTGGCACCACCACGATCCCTGACAGAACCATCACCTTCCCTGAGACCACCACCACCATTAGTGGGACCACCACAACCCCTGGACCCTTCACGACATTCCCTGGGACCACTATCCCTGGAATCACCACTGGTCCTGAGACCACCACAACCCCTGGAACCACCATGACATTCCCTGGGACGAGCATCGCTGAGACAGCCACAACCCTGAGCACCACCACAACCGTCCCTGAAACCACCAGTCCTGGGACCACCACCTTCCCTGGGACCACCACCCCAACACCCGGGACAAACAGCACCCCCAAGTCAACAATGTTCCCTGAGACCACCACGACCACTGGCCTCGCCACAGAATTCCCTGGGACCACCCCCCTGAGACCACCACCACCATCCCTCAAACAACCACAAACCCTGGGATCACCACCACATTTCCTGGTACCTCCCTCCCTGGGACCCCCACTTTTTCTGGGACCACCACCCCAGCACCTGTGACAGACAGCATCCTTGAGACAACAATGTTCCCTGGGACTGCTACAACCCCTTGGACCACTACAACATTCCCTAGGACCACCCTCCCTGAGACCACTGCCACCATCCCTGAGACAACCACGACCCCTGTGACCACCAGCGCCATCCCTGGAATCAACAGCCCTGAGATCACCACAACCCCTGGCACTGCCATGACATTCCTTGAGACCACCAGTCCTGGGACCACCAAACCCTATGGGACCACCACAACCTTCTCTGGGACCACCACTTCAGCACCTGGGACAAACACCACCCCTGACACAACAATGTTCCCTGAGACCACCACGACCCCTGGGACCACCACGACATTTCCTGAGACCACCAACCCTGAGACCACCACCACCATAAGTGGGACAACCACAACCCCTGGAGCCTTCACAACATTTCCGGGGACCACCATCCCTGAGACCACCAGCTCCATCCCTGGAATCTCCACCAGTCCTGAGACCACCACAACCCCTGGGATCACCATGACATCCCCAGGGACCACCAGTGCTGAGATCACAACCACCTTCCCTGAGACCATCATCTCAACATCTGTGATGACAACCACCCTTGAGACAACAACATTCCCTGAGACCACCATGACCCCTGGGACCACCAGAACAACACCTGGCACCACCATGCCCAAGGCCACCACCACCTTCCCTGAGACCACCACAACCCCTGGTACTACTACGACATTCCTTGTGACCACAATCCCTGAGACCACCAGCACAATCCTAGGGACCACCCCTACCAATCCTGAGACCATTTCTGCCACTGCTGGCATCAGCGCAATCCCTGACATGACCAGCACCCTTTCTGAGACCATCACCACCACCATAAGTGGAACCAGCACGCTCCCTGAGACCTCCACAACTTTCGGTACCACCATGACATTCCCTGAGACCACCAGTGCTGAGATCACAACTGCCTTCCCTGAGACTACCACCCCAACACCTGGGACAACAACAATCCTTGAGACAACGATGTTCCCTGAGAGCACCATGACCCCTGGGACCACCATGACATTCCCTGAGACCACCACCTTCCTTGAGACCACCACCCCAACACCCGGGACAAACACCACCCCTAAGTCAACAATGTTCCCTGAGACCACCACGACCACTGCCCTCAGCACAGAATTCCCTGGCACCACCATCCCTGAGACCACCACCACCATCCCTCAAACAACCACAACCCTTGGCCCCACCACAACTTTTCCCGGTACCTCCCTCCCTGAGGCCACCACCTTCTCTGGGACCACCACCCCAGCACCTGTGACAGACAGCATCCTTGAGACAACAATGTTCCCTGGGACTGCTACAACCCCTTGGACCACTACAACATTCCCTGGGACCACCCTCCCTGAGATCTCAACCACCATCCTTGAGACAACCACGACCCCTGAGACCACCAGCACCATCCCTGGAATCACCAGCCCTGAGATCACCACAACCCCTGGCACTGCCATAACATTCCCTGAGACCACCAACCCTGGGACCACCAACCCCTATGGGACCACCACAACCTTCTCTGGTACCACCACTTCAGCACCTGGGACAAACACCACCCCTGACATGACAACGTTCCCTGAGACCACCATGGCCCCTGGGACCACCATGACATTTCCTGAGACCACCAACCCTGAGGCCACCAGCACAATCCTTGACAGAACCACAACCCCTGGCACCAGCATGACCAACCCTGAAACCACCAGTCCTGAGACAACAACTTCCTATGGGACCACCACCACCTTCCCTGGGACCACCACCACTACCCCTATTGTCACCACCAGTCCTGAGACCATTTCTACCACCGCTGGCACCACCACGATCCCTGACAGAACCATCACCTTCCCTGAGACCACCACCACCATTAGTGGGACCACCACAACCCCTGGAACCACCATGACATTCCCTGGGACGAGCATCGCTGGGACAGCCACAACCCTGAGCACCACCACAACCGTCCCTGAAACCACCAGTCCTGGGACCACCACCTTCCCTGGGACCACCACCTCATCACCTGGAACAAACACCACCCCTGAGACAACAACATTCCCTGAGACCACTACAACGTTTCCTGGGACCTCCATCCCTGAGTCCACCACCACCATCCCTAAGACAACCACCATCATACCTGGGATCACCACCAGTCCTGAGAGCACCACCCCATATGGGACAACCACCACCTTTGAGACAACAGCGTTCCCTAAGATCACCACAACCCCTGGAACAACAACCATCCTTGAGACAACAACGTTGTCTGAGACCTCCACAACCTCTGGGATCACCATGACATTCCCTGAGACCACCACCTTCCCTGAGACCACCACCCCAACACCCGAGACAAACACCACCCCTAAGTCAACAATGTTCCCTGAGACCACCACGACCACTGGCCTCGCCACAGAATTCTCTGGGACCACCACCACCATCCCTCAAACAACTACAACCCCTGGCATCACCACAACATTTCCCGGTACCTCCCTCCCTGAAGCCACCACCTTCTCTGGGACCACCACCCCAAAAGCTGTGACAGACAGCATCCTTGAGACAACAATGTTCCCTGGGACCACCATGACATTCCCTGGGACCACCATCCCTGAGACCACCACCACCATTCCTGAGACAACTATGACCCCTGGCACCACCATGACCATCCCTGAAATCACCAGTCTTGAGACAACGACTTCCTATGGGACCACCACCACCTTCCCTGAGACCACCACCACCGTAAGTCGGAAAACCACAACCCCTGGACCCTTCAAGACATTCCCTGGGACCACTATCCCTGGAATCACCACTGGTCCTGAGACCACCACAACCCCTGGAACCACCATGACATTCCCTGGGACGAGCATCGCTGAGACAGCCACAACCCTGAGCACCACCACAACCGTCCCTGAAACCACCAGTCCTGGGACCACCACCTTCCCTGGGACCACCACCTCATCACCTGGAACAAACACCACCCCTGAGACAACAACGTTCCCTGAGACCACTACAACGTTTCCTGGGACCTCCATCCCTGAGTCCACCACCACCATCCCTAAGACAACCACCATCATACCTGGGATCACCACCAGTCCTGAGAGCACCACCCCATATGGGACAACCACCACCTTTACTGAGACCACCACCCTTGAGACAACAACGTTCCCTGAGACCCCCATGACCCCTGGCACCACCAGAACAACACCTGGGACCACCATCCCTGAGACCACCACCACCTTCCCTGAGACAACCACGGTTCCTGGCACAACCATGACCATTCCTGAAACCAGCCTCGCTGAGACCACCAGCATCATCCCAGGGACCACGCCTACCAGTCCTGAGACCATTTCTGCCACCCCTGGAACCACCACAACCCCTGACACAACAACTGCCCTGTCTGCGACCACCAGCACCATAATTGTGACCACCACCACGACATTCCCTGAGACCACCACCCTCTATGGGACCACCACCACCCTCCCTGGGACCACCACCTCAACACCTGGGACGAACACCACCCCTGAGACAACAACGTTCCCTGAGACCACTACAACGTTTCCTGGGACCTCCATCCCTGAGTCCACCACCACCATCCCTAAGACAACCACCATCACACCTGGGATCACCACCAGTCCTGAGAGCACCACCCCATATGGACCACCACCACCTTTGAGACAACAGCGTTCCCTGAGACCACCAAAGCCCCTGGGACAACAACCATCCTTGAGACAACAACGTTGTCTGAGACCACCACGACCTCTGGGACCACCATGACATTCCCTGAGACCACCACCCCAACACCCGAGACAAACACCACCCCTAAGTCAACAATGTTCCCTGGGACCACGATGACCCCTGGCCTCGCCACAGAATTCCCTGGGACCACCACCCCTGAGACCACCACTACCATCCCTCAAACAACCACAACCCCTGGCCCCACCACAACTTTTCCCGGTACCTCCCTCCCTGAGACCACCACCTTCTCTGGGACCACCACCCCAGCACCTGTGACAGACAGCATCCTTGAGACAACAATGTTCCCTGGGACTGCTACAACCCCTTGGACCACTACAACATTCCCTGGGACCACCCTCCCTGAGATCTCAACCACCATCCCTGAGACAACCACGACCCCTGAGACCACCAGCACCATCCCTGGAATCACCAGCCCTGAGATCACCACAACCCCTGGCACTGCCATGACATTCCCTGAGACCACCAGCCCAGGGACCATCAACCCCTATGGGACCACCACAACCTTCTCTGGGACCACCACTTCAGCACCTGGGACAAACACCACCCCTGACACAACAATGTTCCCTGAGACCACCATGGCCCCTGGGACCACCATGACATTTCCTGAGACCACCATCCCTGAGGCCACCAGCACAATCCCTGACACAACCACAACCCCTGGCACCAGCATGACCATCCCTGAAACCACCAGTCCTGAGACAACAACCTCCTATGGGACCACCACCACCTTCCCTGGGACCACCACCACTACCCCTATTGTCACCACCAGTCCTGAGACCATTTCTACCACTGCTAGCACCACCACGATCCCTGACAGAACCATCACCCTCCCTGAGACCACCACCACCATTAGTGGGACCACCACAACCCCTGGAACCACCATGACATTCCCTGGGACGAGCATCGCTGAGACAGCCACAACCCTGAGCACCACCACAACCGTCCCTGAAACCACCAGTCCTGGGACCACCACCTTCCCTGGGACCACCACCTCATCACCTGGAACAAACACCACCCCTCAGACAACAACATTCCCTGAAACCACTACAACATATCCTGGGACCTCCATCCCTGTGTCCACCACCACCATCCCTAAGACAACCACCATCACACCTGGGATCACCACCAGTCCTGAGAGCACCACCCCATATGGGACCACCACCACCTTTACTGAGACCACCACCCTTGAGACAACAACGTTCCCTGAGACCACCATGACCCCTGGCACCACCAGAACAACACCTGGGACCACCATCCCTGAGACCACCACCACCTTCCCTGAGACAACCACGGTTCCTGGCACAACCATGACCATTCCTGAAACCAGCCTCGCTGAGACCACCAGCATCATCCCAGGGACCATGCCTACCAGTCCTGAGACCATTTCTGCCACCCCTGGAACCACCACAACCCCTGACACAAAAACTGCCTTGTCTGAGACCACCAGCACCATAATTGTGACCACCACCACGACATTCCCTGAGACCACCACCCTCTATGGGACCACCACCTCAACACCTGGGACGAACATCACCCCTGAGACAACAACGTTCCCTGAGACCACTACAACGTTTCCTGGGACCTCCATCCCTGAGTCCACCACCACCATCCCTAAGACAACCACCATCATATCTGGGATCACCACCAGTCCTGAGAGCACCACCCCATATGGGACCACCACCACCTTTGAGACAACAGCGTTCCCTGAGACCACCACAGCCCCTGGGACAACAACCATCCTTGAGACAACAACGTTGTCTGAGACCACCACGACCTCTGGGACCACCATGACATTCCCTGAGACCACCACCCCAACACCCGAGACAAACACCACCCCTAAGTCAACAATGTTCCCTGGGACCACGATGACCCCTGGCCTCGCCACAGAATTCCATGGGACCACCACCCCTGAGACCACCACCACCATCCCTCAAACAACCACAACCCTTGGCCCCACCACAACTTTTCCCGGTACCTCCCTCCCTGAGACCACCACCTTCTCTGGGACCACCACCCCAGCACCTGTGACAGACAGCATCCTTGAGACAACAATGTTCCCTGGGACTGCTACAACCCCTTGGACCACTGCAACATTCCCTGGGACCACCCTCCCTGAGATCTCAACCACCATCCCTGAGACAACCACCACCCCTGAGACCACCAGCACCATCCCTGGAATCACCAGCCCTGAGATCACCACAACCCCTGGCACCGCCATGACATTCCCTGAGACCACCAGCTCTGGGACCACCAACCCCTATGGGACCACCACAACCTTCTCTGGGACCACCACTTCAGCACCTGGGACAACCACCGCCCCTGACACAACAATGTTCCCTGAGACCACCATGGCCCCTGGGACCACCACGACATTTCCTGAGACCACCAACCCTGAGACCACCACCACCATAACTGGGACCACCACAACCCCTGGAGCCTTCACAACATTTCTGGGGACCACCATCCCTGTGACCACCAGCTCCATCCCTGGAATCACCACCAGTCCTGAGACCACCACAACCCCTGGGATCACCATGACATTCCCTGAGACCACCAGTGCTGAGATCACAACCACCTTCCCTGAGACCATCACCTCAACATCTGTGATGACAACCACCCTTGGGAGAACAACATTCCCTGAGACCACCATGACCCCTGGGACCACCAGAACAACACCTGGCACCACCATGCCCAAGGCCACCACCACCTTCCCTGAGATCACCACAACCCCTGGTACCACTATGACATTCCTTGGGACCACCATCCCTGAGACCACCAGCACAATCCTAGGGACCACCCCTACCAATCCTGAGACCATTTCTGCCACCACTGGCATCAGCTCAATCCCTGACATGACCAGCACCTTTTCTAAGACCATCACCACCACCATAAGTGGGACCACCACAGCCCCTGGTACCACCACCGAATTTCCTGGGACTGCCAGTCCTGGGATTACAACCACGTTCCCTGAGACCACCAGCACTGTTCCTGGGATCACCACCAGTCCTGGGACCATTTCTACCACCCCTGGCACCACCACAATCCCTGACACAACAACCGCCTTCCCTGAGACCACCACCACCACTGTAAGTGGAACCACCACGCTCCCGGAGACCTCCACAAATTCCGGTACCACCATGACATTCCCTGAGACCACCAGTGCTGAGATCACAACTGCCTTCCCTGAGACTACCACCCCAACACCTGGGACAACAACAATCCTTGAGACAACGATGTTCCCTGAGAGCACCATGACCCCTGGGACCACCATGACATTCCCTGAGACCACCACCTTCCTTGAGACCACCACCCCAACACCCGGGACAAACACCACCCCTAAGTCAACAATGTTCCCTGAGACCACCACGACCACTGCCCTCAGCACAGAATTCCCTGGCACCACCATCCCTGAGACCACCACCACCATCCCTCAAACAACCACAACCCTTGGCCCCACCACAACTTTTCCCGGTACCTCCCTCCCTGAGGCCACCACCTTCTCTGGGACCACCACCCCAGCACCTGTGACAGACAGCATCCTTGAGACAACAATGTTCCCTGGGACTGCTACAACCCCTTGGACCACTACAACATTCCCTGGGACCACCCTCCCTGAGATCTCAACCACCATCCTTGAGACAACCACGACCCCTGAGACCACCAGCACCATCCCTGGAATCACCAGCCCTGAGATCACCACAACCCCTGGCACTGCCATAACATTCCCTGAGACCACCAACCCTGGGACCACCAACCCCTATGGGACCACCACAACCTTCTCTGGTACCACCACTTCAGCACCTGGGACAAACACCACCCCTGACACAACAATGTTCCCTGAGACCACCATGGCCCCTGGGACCACCATGACATTTCCTGAGACCACCAACCCTGAGGCCACCAGCACAATCCTTGACAGAACCACAACCCCTGGCACCAGCATGACCATCCCTGAAACCACCAGTCCTGAGACAACAACTTCCTATGGGACCACCACCACCTTCCCTGGGACCACCACCACTACCCCTATTGTCACCACCAGTCCTGAGACCATTTCTACCACCGCTGGCACCACCACGATCCCTGACAGAACCATCACCTTCCCTGAGACCACCACCACCATTAGTGGGACCACCACAACCCCTGGAACCACCATGACATTCCCTGGGACGAGCATCGCTGAGACAGCCACAACCCTGAGCACCACCACAACCGTCCCTGAAACCACCAGTCCTGGGACCACCACCTTCCCTGGGACCACCACCTCATCACCTGGAACAAACACCACCCCTGAGACAACAACATTCCCTGAGACCACTACAACGTTTCCTGGGACCTCCATCCCTGAGTCCACCACCACCATCCCTAAGACAACCACCATCATACCTGGGATCACCACCAGTCCTGAGAGCACCACCCCATATGGGACAACCACCACCTTTGAGACAACAGCGTTCCCTAAGATCACCACAACCCCTGGAACAACAACCATCCTTGAGACAACAACGTTGTCTGAGACCTCCACAACCTCTGGGATCACCATGACATTCCCTGAGACCACCACCTTCCCTGAGACCACCACCCAACACCCGAGACAAACACCACCCCTAAGTCAACAATGTTCCCTGAGACCACCACGACCACTGGCCTCGCCACAGAATTCTCTGGGACCACCACCACCATCCCTCAAACAACTACAACCCCTGGCATCACCACAACATTTCCCGGTACCTCCCTCCCTGAAGCCACCACCTTCTCTGGGACCACCACCCCAAAAGCTGTGACAGACAGCATCCTTGAGACAACAATGTTCCCTGGGACCACCATGACATTCCCTGGGACCACCATCCCTGAGACCACCACCACCATTCCTGAGACAACTATGACCCCTGGCACCACCATGACCATCCCTGAAATCACCAGTCTTGAGACAACGACTTCCTATGGGACCACCACCACCTTCCCTGAGACCACCACCACCGTAAGTCGGAAAACCACAACCCCTGGACCCTTCAAGACATTCCCTGGGACCACTATCCCTGGAATCACCACTGGTCCTGAGACCACCACAACCCCTGGAACCACCATGACATTCCCTGGGACGAGCATCGCTGAGACAGCCACAACCCTGAGCACCACCACAACCGTCCCTGAAACCACCAGTCCTGGGACCACCACCTTCCCTGGGACCACCACCTCATCACCTGGAACAAACACCACCCCTGAGACAACAACGTTCCCTGAGACCACTACAACGTTTCCTGGACCTCCATCCCTGAGTCCACCACCACCATCCCTAAGACAACCACCATCATACCTGGGATCACCACCAGTCCTGAGAGCACCACCCCATATGGGACAACCACCACCTTTACTGAGACCACCACCCTTGAGACAACAACGTTCCCTGAGACCCCCATGACCCCTGGCACCACCAGAACAACACCTGGAACCACCATCCTGAGACCACCACCACCTTCCCTGAGACAACCACGGTTCCTGGCACAACCATGACCATTCCTGAAACCAGCCTCGCTGAGACCACCAGCATCATCCCAGGGACCACGCCTACCAGTCCTGAGACCATTTCTGCCACCCCTGGAACCACCACAACCCCTGACACAACAACTGCCCTGTCTGAGACCACCAGCACCATAATTGTGACCACCACCACGACATTCCCTGAGACCACCACCCTCTATGGGACCACCACCACCCTCCCTGGGACCACCACCTCAACACCTGGGACGAACACCACCCCTGAGACAACAACGTTCCCTGAGACCACTACAACGTTTCCTGGGACCTCCATCCCTGAGTCCACCACCACCATCCCTAAGACAACCACCATCACACCTGGGATCACCACCAGTCCTGAGAGCACCACCCCATATGGGACCACCACCACCTTTGAGACAACAGCGTTCCCTGAGACCACCACAGCCCCTGGGACAACAACCATCCTTGAGACAACAACGTTGTCTGAGACCACCACGACCTCTGGGACCACCATGACATTCCCTGAGACCACCACCCCAACACCCGAGACAAACACCACCCCTAAGTCAACAATGTTCCCTGGGACCACGATGACCCCTGGCCTCGCCACAGAATTCCCTGGGACCACCACCCCTGAGACCACCACTACCATCCCTCAAACAACCACAACCCCTGGCCCCACCACAACTTTTCCCGGTACCTCCCTCCCTGAGGCCACCACCTTCTCTGGGACCACCACCCCAGCACCTGTGACAGACAGCATCCTTGAGACAACAATGTTCCCTGGGACTGCTACAACCCCTTGGACCACTACAACATTCCCTGGGACCACCCTCCCTGAGATCTCAACCACCATCCCTGAGACAACCACCACCCCTGAGACCACCAGCACCATCCCTGAAATCACCAGCCCTGAGATCACCACAACCCCTGGCACCGCCATGACATTCCCTGAGACCACCAGCTCTGGGACCACCAACCCCTATGGGACCACCACAACCTTCTCTGGGACCACCACTTCAGCACCTGGGACAAACACCACCCCTGACATGACCACGTTCCCTGAGACCACCATGGCCCCTGGGACCACCACGAAATTTCCTGAGACAACCAACCCTGAGACCACCACCACCATTAGTGGGACCACCACAACCCCTGGAGCCTTCACAACATTCCCTGAGACCACCAAGTCCATCCCTGGAATCACCACCAGACCTGAGACCACCACAACCCCTGGGATCACCATGACATTCCCGGGGACCACCAGTGCTGAGATCACAACCACTTTACCTGAGACCATCACCTCAACATCTGTGATGACAACCACCCTTGAGACAACAACGTTCCCTGAGACCACCATGACCCCTGGGACCACCAGAACAACACCTGGCACCACCATGCCCAAGGCCACCACCACCTTCCCTGAGACCACCACAACCCCTGGTACCACTATGACATTCCTTGGGACCACCATCCCTGAGACCACCAGCACAATCCCAGGGACCACCCCTACCAATCCTGAGACCATTTCTGCCACCACTGGCATCACCGCAATCCCTGACATGACCAGCACCTTTTCTGAGACCATCACCACCACCATAAGTGGGACCACCACAGCCCCTAGTACCACCACCGAATCTCCTGGGAATGCCAGTCCTGGGATTACAACCACGTTCCCTGAGACCACCGGCACTGTTCCTGGGATCACCACCAGTCCTGGGACCATTTCTACCACCCCTGGCACCACCACAATCCCTGACACAACAACCGCCTTCCCTGAGACCACCACCACCACTGTAAGTGGAACCACCACGCTCCCGGAGACCTCCACAACTACCGGTACCACCATGACATTCCTTGAGACCACCGGTGCTGAGATCACAACTGCCTTTCCTGAGACTACCACCCCAACACCTGCGACAACAACAATCCTTGAGACAACGATGTTCCCTGAGAGCACCATGACCCCTGGGACCACCATGACATTCCCTGAGACCACCACCTTCCTTGAGACCACCATCCCAACACCCGGGACAAACACCACCCCTAAGTCAACAATGTTCCCTGAGACCACCATGGCCACTGGCCTCACCACAGAATTCCCTGGGACCACCACCCCTGAAACCACCACCCCTGAGACCACCACCACCATCCGTGAAACAACCACAACCCCTGGCACCGCCACAACATTTCCTGGTACTTCCCTCCCTGGAACCCCCACTTTCTCTGGGACCGCCACCCCAGCACCTGTGACAGACAGCATCCTTGAGACAACAATGTTTCCTGAGACTGCTACAACCCCTTGGACCACTACAACATTCCCTGGGACCACCCTCCCTGAGACCACTGCCACCATCCCTGAGACAACCACCACCCCTGAGACCACCAGCACCATCCCTGGAATCACCAGCCCTGAGATCACCACAACCCCTGGCACTGCTATGACATTCCCTGAGACCACCAGTCCTGGGACCACCAACCCCTATGGGACCACCACAACCTTCTCTTCGACCACCACTTCAGCACCTGGGACAAACACCACCCCTGACACAACAATGTTCCCTGAGACCACCATGACCCCTGGTACCACCATGACATTCCCTGAGACCACCATCCCTGAGGCCACCAGCATAATCCCTGACACAACCACAACCCCTGGCACCACCATGACCATCCCTGAAACCACCAGTCCTGAGACGACAACCTCCTATGGGACCACCACCACCTTCCCTGGGACCACCACCACTACCCCTATTGTCACCACCAGTCCTGAGACCATTTCTACCACCGCTGGCACCACCACGATCCCTGACAGAACCATCACCTTCCCTGAGACCACCACCACCATTAGTGGGACCACCACAACCCCTGGAACCACCATGACATTCCCTGGGACGAGCATCGCTGAGACAGCCACAACCCTGAGCACCACCACAACCGTCCCTGAAACCACCAGTCCTGGGACCACCACCTTCCCTGGGACCACCACCTCATCACCTGGAACAAACACCACCCCTGAGACAACAACGTTCCCTGAGACCACTACAACATTTCCTGGGACCTCCATCCCTGAGTCCACCACCACCATCCCTAAGACAACCACCATCATACCTGGGATCACCACCAGTCCTGAGAGCAGCACCCCATATGGGACCACCACCACCTTTGAGACAACAGCGTTCCCTGACATCACCACAACTCCTGGAACAACAACCATCCTTGAGACAACAACGTTGTCTGAGACCTCCACAACCTCTGGGACCACCATGACATTCCCTGAGACCACCACCTTCCCTGAGACCACCACCCCAACACCCGGGACAAACACCACCCCCAAGTCAACAATGTTCCCTGAGACCACCACGACCACTGGCCTCAGCACAGAATTCCCTTGGACCACCACCCCTGAGACCACCACCACCATCCCTCAAACAACCACAAACCCTGGGATCACCACCACATTTCCTGGTACCTCCCTCCCTGGGACCCCCACTTTCTCTGGGACCACCACCCCAGCACCTGTGACAGACAGCATCCTTGAGACAACAATGTTCCCTGAGACTGCTACAACCCCTTGGACCACTACAACATTCCCTGGGACCACCCTCCCTGAGATCTCAACCACCATCCCTGAGACAACCACGACCCCTGAGACCACCAGCACCATCCCTGAAATCACCAGCCCTGCGACCACCACAACCCCTGGCACTGCCATGACATTCCCTGAGACCACCAGCCCAGGGACCACCAACCCCTATGGGACCACCTCAACCTTCTCTGGGACCACCACTTCAGCACCTGGGACAAACACCACCCCTGACACGACAACGTTCCCTGAGACCACCATGGCCCCTGGGACCACCACGACATTTCCTGAGACCACCAACCCTGAGACCACCACCACCATAACTGGGACCACCACAACCCCTGGAGCCTTCACAACGTTCCTGGGGACCACCATCCCTGAGACCACCACCACCATCCCTGACGCAACCAAAACCCCTGTCACCACCATGACCATCCCTGAAACCATCATTCCTGAGACAACGACCTCCTATGGGAGCACCACCACCTTCCCTGGGACCACCACCACTGTAAGTGGGACAACCACAACCCCTGGACCCTTCACGACATTCCCTGGTGCAACCATCTCTGAGACTATGACCACCATCCCTGGCATCAGCACCGGTCCTGAGACCACCACAACCCCCGGTACCACTACGACCTTCCCTGAGACCACCGGTGCTGAGACCATTCCTGTCACCCCTGAAACCACCACAGTCCCTGGCATCACCACGACCATCCCTGAAACCACCAGTCCTGAGACAACAACCTCCTATGGGACCACCACCACCTTCCCTGGGACCACCACCTCAACACCTGGAACAAACACCGCCCCTGAGACAACAACGTTCCCTGAGACCACTACAACATTTCCTGGGACCACCCTCATTGTGTCCACCACTATCATCCCTGAGACAACCACCATCACACCTGGACTCACCACCAGTCCTGAGAGCAGCAACCCATATGGGACAACCACCACCTTTACTGAGACCGCCACCCTTGAGACGACAGCGTTCCCTGAGACCACCACAACCCCTGGGACCACCATGACATTCCCTGAGACCACCAGTCCTGAGTCCACCACCACCTCTGGGCCCATGACCACTGTCCCTGAGACCACCACCCCAGCACCTGGGAAACCCACCGCCCCTGAGACAACAGAGTTCCCTGAGACCACCATGACCCCTGGCACCACCAGAACAACACCTGGGACCACGATGCTCAAGACCACCACCACTTTGCCTGAGACAACCACGACCCCTGAGACCACCAGCACCATCCCTGGAATCACCAGCCCTGAGACCACCACAACCCCTGGCACTGCCATGACATTCCCTGAGACCACCGGCCCTGGGACCAGCAAACCCTATGGGACCACCACAACCTTCTCTGGGACCACCACTTCAGCACCTGGGACAAGCACCACCCCTGACACAACAATGTTCCCTGAGACCACCACAACCCCTGGGACCACCGTGACACTCCCTGACACCACCAGTGCTGAGATCACAACCGCCTTCCCTAAAACCACCACCCCAACACCTGGGACAAACACCACCCCTAAGTCAACAATGTTCCCTGAGACCACCATGACCACTGGCCTCACCACAGAATTCCCTGGGACCACCACCCCTGAGACCACCACCCTCTCTGGGACCACCACCCCTGAGACCACCACCACCATCCCTCAAACAACCACAACCCCTGGCACCGCCACAACATTTCCCGGTACCTCCCTCCCTGAGACCACCACCTTCTCTGGGACCACCACCCAAACACCTGTGACAGACAGCATCCTTGAGACAACAATGTTCCCTGGGACTGCTACAACCCCTTGGACCACCACAACCTTCCCTGGGACCACCCTCCCTGAGACCTCCGCCACCATCCCTGAGACCACCACCACCATTAGTGGGACCACCACAACCCCTGGAACCACCATGACATTCCCTGGGACGAGCATCGCTGAGACAGCCACAACCCTGAGCACCACCACAACCGTCCCTGAAACCACCAGTCCTGGGACCACCACCTTCCCTGGGACCATCTCCTCATCACCTGGAACAAACACCACCCCTGAGACAACAACGTTCCCTGAGACCACTACAACGTTTCCTGGGACCTCCATCCCTGAGTCCACCACCACCATCCCTAAGACAACCACCATCATACCTGGGATCACCACCAGTCCTGAGAGCACCACCCCATATGGGACCACCACCACCTTTGAGACAACAGCATTCCCTAAGATCACCACAACCCCTGGGACAACAACCATCCTTGAGACAACAATGTTGTCTGAGACCTCCACGACATCTGGGACCACCATGACATTCCCTGAGACCACCACCCCAACACCCGAGACAAACACCACCCCTAAGTCAACATTGTTCCCTGAGACCACCACGACCACTGGCCTCACCACAGAATTCCCTGGTACCTCCCTCCCTGAGACCACCACCTTCTCTGGGACCACCACCCCAGCACCTGTGACAGACAGCATTCTTGAGACAACAATGTTCCCTGGGACTGCTACAACCCCTTGGACCACTACAACATTCCCTGGGACCACCCTCCCTGAGACCTCCGCCACCATCCCTGAGACAACCACGACCCCTGAGACCACCAGCACCATCCCTGAGACCACCAACCCCTATGGGACCACCACAACCTTCTCTGGGAGCTCCACCTCAGCACCTGGGACAAACACCATCCTTGAGACAACAACGTTCCCTGTGAACACCATGACCCCTGAGACCACCAGCACTATTGTTGATACCACAACCAAAACTGGGACCACCAACAATGCAGGGACCACCATGAGCCCTGGCACCACCACATTCTTGGAGACCACCCTCCCTGAGATTACCACCACCATCCCTGTCACAACCACACCCACCCCTGTTATCACCTCCAGTGCTGAGACCATTTCTGCCACCCCTGGCACCACCACAATCCCTGACAGCACCACCACCATCTTTTCTGAGACCACCACCACAGTAAGTGGGACCACCACAACCCCTGGTACCACCATGACATTCCCTGAGACCACCAGTGCTGAGATCACAACCACCTTCCCATTGACCACCACACTAATACCTTGGACAACAACCATCCTTGAGACAACAACCTTCCCTGAGTCCACCATGAGCTTTGGCCCCACCACAACCTTCCCTGAAACCACCAGTCCTGAGACCACCACTCCTTTTGGGACCACCATCACCTTCCCTGAGACCACCACCTCAACACCTGGGACAAACACCACCCTTGAGACAACAACGTTCCCTGAGACCACCATGACCCCTGGCACCACCACATCGTTCTCTGGAACCACCCTCCCTGAGACCACCACCAGCAGCCCTGGGACCACCACCAGCAGCCCTGGGACCAGCACTGTGACACCTGGGACAACCGAAACCACACTTGGAGCCACCACTATGATATCTATGATACCTGGGACCACCAAAACCACACCTGCGACCATCACCACCCGTGTGACCAACACCATCAGCCCTGTGACCGCCACCACCCCTGTGACCAACACCATCACTCCTGGGACCACTACCACCACCCCTGGGACCAACATCACTCCTGGGACCACCACTAGCACATTTAGGACCACCAGCACACCTAGGACCACCATCACCCCTGTGACCAATACCACAACCCCTTTGACCAACATCACTCCGGGGACCACTACCCTCAGCACTGGGACCACCAACACCACCCCTGGGACCAGCACTACCCCTGTGACCACCACCACCACCCTGGTGACCACCACCACCCCTGGGACCAACATCACTCCTGGGACCACCACCTCTGGGACCACCAGCCCTGGGGTCACCACACCCAGCCCTGTGACCACCACCACCACACCTAGGACCAACACCACCACACCTAGGACCACCACCACCCTCAGAACCACCACTACAACCACCATCACCACCATCACCACCACAACCATCACCACAACCGCCCCTCACTCCACCACCACCCCAGGTACATCCCACCCCTCCCTCCTCCCTGGCCCATCCCCGTGTCCCTTCCCGTTCCTTTTCCATCCCTTTTCCTTCCAGGCGTCTGCAACAACGGCGGCACCTGGATCAACGGCCACTGCCGGTGTCCCCCCGGCTTCACCGGGGACAGGTGTGATGACATCAGCCACACCATCGAAACCCAGGCCGGTAGGAATTCCATCTTTTTTTTTTTTTTTGGGATGCATCCAACGCTGGGATAAGATCTGACAGGGTGAGGAGGATCTGGAGGGGTTCTCCAGGTGTGACCGTATCCCAAAGGGCCTCCTCTGTAGGGGTGTCAGAGCCTTTCCGGACCCTAAAATTTGGGAAGAGGTGGTGGTTCCACCGAGTCCACCCTAAAATTTGGGAAGAGGTGGTGGTTCCACCGAGTCCACCCTAAAATTTGGGAAGAGGTGGTAGTTCCACCGAGTCCACCCTAAAATTTGGGAAGAGGTGGTGGTTCCACCGAGCCCACCCTTAAATTTGGGAAGAGGTGGTGGTTCCAACAAGTCCACCCTAAAATTTGGGAAGAGGTGATGGTTCCACCGAGCCCACCCTAAAATTTGGGAAGAGGTGGTGGTTCCAACAAGTCCACCCTAAAATTTGGGAGGAGGTGGTGGTTCCACCGAGTCCACCCTAAAATTTGGGAAGAGGTGGTGGTTCCACCAAGTTCTGCCCACTGAGGCGCAGGATCCACCTGAGATTCCCACCTGGGAATTTTGGGATGTGGGGGATGACCCAGCTCCAAACCATCTGCAGGATCAGGATCCACCTGTGAGGACCAGGCAGGAATTTTTTTTGGGAAATGGGACATGCCCCAGTCCTTGCTGGGATTGTCCAGTGGGGTGATGGTCTCTCCTAATGGGTGGAGGATGTTTCTCCTGGTTCCTTCACAACAACCCCCAAGTTCATGGGATTTCGGGTCAGATTTATGGGTCCCACCTGCCTGGAAAAGTCTCTCTGCCCCACCTCCTTCATGGCCTGGTTTTGGGCGTTCCCAGAGACCAACGGGACGGTGCAGGTGGAGCTGCGTGTCACCAACCGGAACTTCACCCAGGACCTTGAGGATCCCACCTCAGCCGCCTACATCGAGTTCGTCCAGAACTTCACCAGGCAGGTAAAGGGACACGAGAACCTCACCTGGGGTCGGGATCTACCTGGTGGAGCAGCCAGAGCTCTCCAAGTCCTTGCGTGGTGTTCTCCAGGATGGATTTTTGGGGAGGGGGGCACCCAAAATGTGGAGATCCAGGAGGATGAGGAGGGAATGGACCCAACCATCCCACCTGGAGACATCTTCCCTTCCAGATGGGCGTGGTCTACCGTGACGTCGAGGGGTACAAGGGCATCCAGGTGCGCGGTCTCAGGTGAGCGCCGGGGTTACCGGGATGGGGATTTTGGGGTCATTCCGTGGGAAAAGGGCGTTTGGATGGGGACGGTGGCGTTTCTGTCCAGGCCTGGCAGCGTGGTGGTGGATCACGCCATCATCGTGTCCCTGCTGGTGACCACCCAGAGCCAGGAGAAGCTCCGGAACATCACGGCCGAGGTGCAGCAGAAGATCGTGGTGGCTGCAACGCAATTCAACTGCACCAACGGTACCTTGTCACCTCCCCACCGCGGCAGTGGGGACAACCAGGGACATCCATGGGGTGGGGGACACCTTCCCACTCACCCAAACCATCCCAGACACCCCTGGGTGGGGCTATGGGGCTGTCCCCCCCCTCCCAAATTTGACCTCTCTTACAGGTGACCTTTGCTTCAACTCCTCCGAGGTGGTGATCACCAACACCCCGCTGGAATTTGATGGAGATGGTGAGCGGACCGGCGGGGTCTATCTGGGTTTGGGGTCTCCAGAGTGGCCCCCCAAGCTGACCCCTCTCCCCTCTCCAGCCTTCTGCCGGAGCCAAGCGCCCGAGGGCTACCGGGAATTCTTCTTTCCCAACGTGACGAGCTCCGGGTTGTCCTGCACGTCCAACTGCACCCCGGACACCGCCAGCACCATCGACTGCAACCGCGGGACGTGCCGCATCACCCGCAGAGGACCTCAGTGCTTGTAAGGGCTGGGGAAATTCCTCCTCCTCCTCTAAAGCCGTCCCACATGGATCCAACCCTTTGGGTGGATCTTTGTGTTCATGTCCAAGCTGTTTTCTGCATGGAAATGGGTCAAAAACCATCAGGGTTGGAGCAGATTCTTGGGCCACATGGATCCAACCTTTGGGTGGATCTCCATGGTCATTTCCAAGATGTTTTCTGCACAGAAATGGGTCAAGAATCATCAGGGTTGGAGCAGGGTCTTGGGCCACATGGATCCAACCTTCAGGTGGATCTCCAGAATCCTTTCCAAGCCCCCTTGTGCATGGAAATGGGTCAAAAACCATCAGGGTTGGAGCAGATTCTTGGGCCACATGGATCCAACCTTCAGGTGGATCTCCATGATCATGTCCAAGCTGTTTTCTGCATGGAAATGGGTCAAAAATCATCAGGGTTGGAGCAGGGTCTTGGGCCACATGGATCCAACCCTTCTGATGGATCTCCAGAATCCTTTCCAAGCCCCTTTGTGCATGGAAATGGGTCAGGAATCATCAGGGTTGGAGCAGGGTCTTGGGCCACACGGATCTAACCCTTCTGGTGAATTTCAGTGGTCATTTCTAAGGTGTTTTCTCCGTGGAAATGGTCAAAAACCATCAGGGTAGAGCAGATTTTTGGTCCACATGGATCCAACCCTTCTGGTGGATCTCCATGGTCTTTTCCAAGCTCCTTTGTGCATGGAAATGGGTCAAAAACCATCAGGGTTGGAGCAGATTGTTGGTCCACATGGATTCAACCCTTCTTGTGGATCTCCATGGTCATTTCCAAGCTGTTTTCTGCATGGAAATGGGTCAAGGATCATCAGGGTTGGAACAGGGTCTTGGTCCACATGGATCCAACCCTTCTGGTGGATCTCCATGCCAACCTCCAAGGTTCTCTCCACAGAACAAGAGGTTGAAAATTCCTGAGGTTGGTGTAGGCTCTTCCTCTACATGGATCCAAACCTTCTGATGGATCTCCATGATCACCTCCAGGTTTCAACCCCCGAGGTGGAGCTTCAAGCAGGGCTTGAGGCTGCAGAGATGGGGTTGGGGTGGGAGGGGTTTCTTCTGGGGGGTCTCAGCTTTGGGTTGACCCCTTTGTCCCCCCTCCCCACCAGCTGCGACGAGACCCATCTGTACTGGTACCAAGATGACCGCTGCACGTCACGGGTCAGCAAAGTGGCCATGGGCCTGGGCTTGGCCGTGGCCATCCTGTTCACCGTGGTCGTCGTCCTCTCCATCCTCCTCTTCCGAGCTCGGAGATCTGGGTGCTTTACCACGTGAGAGGGGATGGGTTTTGGGGGGTCTCCCTGGGGTGGGAGAACTCGCTGGGTTGTTGGTTCCTGAGATGTTCCTCATCCTCAATGAGGTCCTGAGGTTTGGGGGGGACCTCGGTGCTTTTTGGGGGTGTGGAGGAGCTGGGGGGTCCAGGCAGGGATGGACCTGTTGATGGTGACCCCCCCGCACCCCCTGCCCCATCCCCAGGCCTGAGCTGAAGATGATGGAGGGGTGGTACCAGGATTCCAACGAGGAATGGAGCTCCCAAGGAACCTTCACCTCCTTGAACCAAGGTGGGCGTGGAGTGGGTGGGGTGGGGGTCTCTGGTGACCCCACAGGGGTGGCGGGGTTGGTTTGTGCCCCCCATCCCCACCCCAAGAACCCCCACTGAACACTCCTGTCCCACAGGTGCTGAGCTCGAGGATGATGACCATGCAGCCAACCTTGAGGCCGTGGACACGTCGGTGCCGGTGAGTTCCCGCCGTCCTCCTGCCACGGGGGGAGCGGGGCAGCGGGGACACCCCAGATGTCCCTGACACCCCGTTTTCCCCTGGATCTTCTCCGGCACATCCCAACAGATAGATATCCCACGGCCGGAGATCATCACGCAGTCCTGAGATGGGGTGGGGAGCACTGGGGTGGTGATTTACACCAGCAGAACCTCACCATCATCATCATCGTCATTGTCATTGTCACTGTCATCATCATCATCAACATCTTCGCCATCATCATGATCACCATCAACGTCGTTATCACCATCAACATTATCACCATCAACATCATTATCATCATCAACATCAACGTCATCATGATCAAAATTATCACCATCAACACGATCAACATCAAAATCTTCATCATCATCACCACCATCATCATCACCATCAGCATTAACATCATCATGACGAACACGATCACCATCAACATCAAAACCTTCATCATCCTCACCATCATCACCATCAACGTCAACATCATCATGATCAAGATGATCACCATCAACACGATCAACATCAAAGTCTTCATCATCCTCACCACCATCATCATCACCATCATCATCATCACCATCAACATCATCATGACCAACATGATCACCATCAACATGATCAACATCAAAATCTTCATCATCATCACCATCAGCGTCAACATCATCACGATCAAAATGATCACCAACACGATCAACATCAAAACCATTATCCTCACCACCATCATCATCACCATTAACCTCAGCATCATCATGATCAAGATGATCACCATCAATATGATCAACATCAAAATCTTCATCATCACCACCATTATCATCATCACCATCACTATCATTATCACCGCCAAAATGGAGAGCCATCACCATCATTATCATCATCACCATCACTATTATTATCACCACCAACATGGTCGCCATCACCATCATCACCATCAACGTCTTCATCATCATCATCACCACCAACATCATCATCACCATCACCACCATCATCCCCATCACCAACCCCACGGAACGAGGTCACCCCCAGCACTGCAGGACAACCTGGACTTCCTCCTGGGGGGCACCCACCCTCATCTTCATCCTCATTCTGTATCACCCTATCATCCTTCTTTCCCTCTGGGAAGATTTTCTTCTTTTCCTGGGGTGCCTTTTTTGGTTGGTGG
>JAJEOU010001934.1:0-14095 GCA_021534815.1 Acrocephalus arundinaceus
AAAAAAAAAAAAAAAAAAAAAAAAAAAAAAAAAAAAAGAGAGGAGATATTAATTATTATAATTAAAAATTAATTTACAGTGGCTTTGAGGGTGCTGAGACCCCAAAACGGGAGCAACCCTCCTTTCCCCAGAAACCCTCTCCAAAAGAAAACAAACTCCCCAATCCCCCCTTAAAAAAAAAAAATAACAGCTTCGGAAAAGGAAAATTTTTTTTTTTTTTTTTTTTTTTTTTTTTTTTTTTTTTTTTTTTTTTTTTTTTTTTTTTTTTTTTTTTTTTTTTTTTTTTTTTTTTTTTTTTTTTTTTTTTTTTTTTTTTTTTTTTTTTTTTTTTTTTTTTCTTTTTTTTTTTTTTTTTTTTTTTTTTTTTTTTTTTTTTTTTTTTTTTTTTTTTTTTTTTTTTTTTTTTTTTTTTTTTTTTTTTTTTTTTTTTTTTTTTTTTTTTTTTTTTTTTTTTTTTTTTTTTTTTTTTTTTTTTTTTTTTTTTTTTTTTTTTTTTTTTTTTTTTTTTTTTTTTTTTTTTTTTTTTTTTTTTTTTTTTTTTTTTTTTTTTTTTTTTCTTTTTTTTTTTTTTTTTTTTTTTTTTTTTTTTTTTTTTTTTTTTTTTTTTTTTTTTTTTTTTTTTCTTTTTTTTTTTTTTTTTTTTTTTTTTTTTTTTTTTTTTTTTTTTTTTTTTTTTTTTTTTTTTTTTTTTTTTTTTTTTTTTTTTTTTTTTTTTTTTTTTTTTTTTTTTTTTTTTTTTTTTTTTTTTTTTTTTTTTTTTTTTTTTTTTTTTTTTTTTTTTTTTTTTTTTTTTTTTTTTTTTCTTTTTTTTTTTTTTTTTTTTTTTTTTTTTTTTTTTTTTTTTTTTTTTTTTTTTTTTTTTTTTTTTTTTTTTTTTTTTTTTTTTTTTTTTTTTTTTTTTTTTTTTTTTTTTTTTTTTTTTTTTTTTTTTTTTCTCTCCGGCCCTATTAAAAAAAACTTCTGGGAATTTGGACATTTTGCACAAAACCCACAAAAAACAACCTGGGCCGGTGTCCTGTGTGGGGAAGAAAAGGGGAGAAATTCTTCTGAGTGCCCCCACAGGCTTCCTTGAGGAGCCCTCCCTCCATCTGGGCCCACAGAAGAATTCAATTCCATTGTTTTTAGTTGTAATTACCCTGGGGGGTCCATTAGCTGATGGCTGGGACCATGCTTGTGCCCACTTCGGGGACCAGGCAGGATTAGAGGCCCTCCCCCCACAGCCCTGCCCAGGCAACGGCATCGGGTTCCCTGAATTCCTCACATCAATCCTGCAAAACAAAACACCCTCCTCCTCTGCAGCTCCGCCTGCTTTTCCCCCTCCCTACCCCCCTCTGGGAATTGCCAAAATTGGGGAACAACACACCCCAGACACAGGGGGGCAAGCTACTGGCCTGGTCCTGAGGGGCAACAACCTCCATACGCATCACCATACTCGTTCCCCCTTCTTCTCCCCGACATGTTCCCGGGGAGGGCAGGGAATCACCATTTCCTGAACCCCCAAAAGTGGCTTGATCGACAGTGGGGGGGGGGGCCAGGGAACACACCGCGTCACCACTGTGTGGCCCACAAATGTGCCCCCCTCAGCGTTGGGGGCAAAGGGGGCTGCCCCAGGCAGGAAGGGAAACCCCATCAACCCCTCCATGCACCCCCACTTCCCATCCGAGCCCCAGCCCACGCCCAGCCTGCCCCACCACAGACCCCCGGGAGCAGAACCATCAAGCCGGGGAGCGCTGGGCCCAACCCCCGTCCAGAAAATGGGCGAGGGGGGGGGGTTGTCCAGTGTTGAGCCTCAATGTGGTAGCATCCAATGCCCCGTAAACCGGTGGGCTTTAAAAATAATTTAAAAAAAAATTATTATAATTTGGGAGGTGTTTCTCTTTGTTTTCCCCCCCCCCGCACACGGGTTTTTGGGCCGGGGACCTCCACCCCGGAGAAAGGGGGCTGGTGAGTGTGTTCCCCCACTGGGCGCTGCCCCTCCCCCAAACCCCGGGGGTTTTTTCCCGGGGCAGGCGGCCACGCCAGAAGTATCCCACGGGGGACCCAGTGGAACACCCGGGGGGGCAGAAGGAACCGGGGCTCCGTGAAGAGGTCCAGAGAGGTTTTCCCTATGACGGGTCCGCAGGGAAACCCGGGCACACAGGAGGCACAAAGAGGTGTCCGGGGGTTTTTCTGGGGATCCCCCGGCTGGAGGGAATAACCCGGGTGGGGGGGTGGGGCTGAGGATCCGGTCCCGGGGGTCCAGTGGTAACGGCAGGGCCGGGGTCCGGTGGCGGGACCGGGGCTCCCGGGCTCCGGTCACGGTGGGGCCAGGCCGCCCAGGCGCAGCTCCTCGCTCTCCAGCATCTCCCTGGGAAAGAAAGGCCGGGCTCAGCCCCTCGCCCCCCGTACCCCCCGCGCCCCCCTCGCGTACCGGTACGCGGCGATCTCCGCCTCCAGCGCCATCCGCAGCCGCAGCAGTGCCGGATACTCCCGCAGGCACCGGGCCATCTCCGCCTCCGCCGCCCCGATCTCCCGCTCCAGCTCCGCCACCCGCTCCTGAGCGGAGCCGTCAGCAGCGCCGGGGCCGCGGGGCGACCCCCGGGATCCCCGGCCGGACCCCCGCACACACTGACCTCTGACCCGACATCCTCCCCACAGGGACCCCCGCCCGGACCCCTTTTCCGCCCCCCCAGACCTCCGGGCCGACCCCCGATCCGCACAGACCCCCGCCCCGAACCCCACCCACACGGACTCCCGGCACCCCTGACCCGACCCCCGCCCGCGCGGACCCCTGGAACTCCGCACCCCGCACGGATCCCCGGGCACGCCCCCTCCCTACACGGACCCCTAGGCCCCCACCCCACAAGGACCCACGGAACCCCCAACCCCGCACCGACACCCACCCACAGGGACCCCCGGTGGCCCGACCCACACAAACCCCACTTCCCGGTGCCACCTGACCTCCCCCATCCCATCCCGCCGCCGCTCCCGCTGCCTCCCGGGGCCCCCCAGCCCCATCCGGACCCCTGACCCCCGCCCCTCCCCATCCCCACCCCCCCCTTCTCCCCATCCCTCCGGGCATCCAGCTCCAGCACCGCCCCCCCAAACATCCACCCCCCCCTCCTCACATCCCAGCCCCCATCCCCGCTCCCTCCCAGCCCCCCAGGCGCCCCCCGCGCTCCCCCCCCCAATCCCGCACCTGGTACTTGGCCAGCTCCCCGCTCCGCCGGTCCCGCAGCCCCTCCAGCTGCCGGTGTAACGCGCCCACCGCCCCCCGCAACGCCTCCACCTCGGCGGCACGGGCTCGCAGCAGCCTCCGGTAACCGGCGGCCTCAGCACGGGCACGGAGTACCGCCTCGCCGCCGCCCCACCGGCACCGGGGCCGGCCCTCGGCCGCGCTCATCCCGGTGGTAATGCGGTTCCACCCCTCCGCGTCACGGAACCGCAGCCAATCCCGCCGGTACCGGGTGTCCGACTCCTCCCGGTGAGGGAGGAGAGGGGGAGCCGGCAGAAGCCTGTCCCCCCAAAAGTGGGGTGAGGGGCTGCAGCATCGTGGATAGCGGCGGGGTGGGGGGCAAGGTCGAGGTCAGGGTCAAGGTCACCGCGGTTACCCCCGCCCCCCACCCCCTTCATTCCCTCCATCGTCACCGACCGAGGCTGGAGTCGGGCTGGATGGTCCCGGTGGGGGGAAAACCCCACTGAGGGGGTCACTGGGGAGGGGGTGCAGAGATTTGCAGGAAGAAGGGGGATTCAGCCCCTCTGCACCCCACGAGTGTCCTGTGGGTCACACCAAGGCTCAGTCTGTGGAGGTGATGGCAGTCCCGGGGGGTGCCGGGGACTGGCGCAATCCGGCATGGGGGGCACCCCGAGTCCATGGCGGGGGGCTGCAAGGGCGTGTCCAGGCCCAGGGAGCTGACAGGCCACTGGGTGGGGGGCCAGGGTCCCAAACTATCAGTCTGTCCCACCACGGGGTGGGTCTGGGGTGGCCAAGTCCTTCGTCCAGCCCGGCGGACACAGATGGAAGCCGGAGGTGGCAAACTCCGACCGGGATAAGGCAAGTGGTGCGGGTGGTGCAGACCCTGCTGTCAGGGTGGGGGGCTTCCAGCACCAAGAATGGGAGGTCCAGGTGGGCTGGGGGCTGTGGGGCCCAAAGGGAGCCAGCGTGACCCATGGAGCTGCTGGTGGGGGAGCTGCAGAACCCTGCCAGGTGTGGGGGCCCATCCCTGGGCTCCCAGGGGTCTGGGCAGGGAGCTGCAGGTGTCCATGGGGTGTAGAGGCTCAGCCCTTGGCTCCCACGGGTCTGAGCAGAGGGTTACAGACATCCGTGGGGTGCAGGGGCCCAGCCCTGGGCTCCTGGGGGTCAGGCAGGGGGCTGCAGAGGTCCATAGGGTGTGGGGGCCCATCCCTGGGCTCCTGGGGGTCCAGGCAGGGGGCTGCCCACAGCAGTGCTCTGGGTAGGGTTTGGTGAAGCTTTGAGTCCAACCACAAGGGCAGAGCCTCCCTCCTGGGTGATCCGGGGGGGCTCTCCATGGCAGGGAGGGGGCTGCCAGTGGGGGGCTCCCAGGAAGCTGCAGCCCCTTCCCTGCCATAGTCCAGGCTCAGAGCCCACCGGGCTCCCACCACCACCTCCTGGCACATCAGCAGCACCCGGGGCCCTCACACCACAGAGGCCACCCCCGAGACCGACGTCACCTTGTTGTCCTCGGCCCAGGGCTGGAGGTTCTGCAGGGCGTAGAGCGAGGAGTTGTGCATGCAGAGCGGGTCCTGCGGCAGCGGCTGCGCCAGGCTCTTCTGGAAAGCCTCCTGCTGCAGGTGCAGCATCAGCCGGTTGGCCTGCTGCCGCTCTGCCTCGCGCTCCTCCGCCGTCTGACGCCTGCAGACACCCACCATTGGCACGGGACACCTGCAGCTGACACCGCCACTGCCCCACAGCACTGTCCCTTGTCCCCTTTACTACTGCTGTGTGCCACGGTGACACATCCCACAACACCACCATGCCTCACCCAGCAGTGCCCACGGTGCTGGGCTGCCCATCCCATCCATCCCCAGTCCCATCTCAGTCCCATCCTCTCTCCTTGCTCGCTGCTGTGGGGTTTGGGGCTGCCAGAGGGATATATTGGGGTGTCTTCCAGAGGGATATTGGGGTGGCTTACAGAGGGATATATTGAGGTGTCTGCCAGAGGGACATATTGGGGTGGCTGCCAGAGGGATATTGGGGTGTCTGCCAGAGGGATATATTGAGGTGTCTGCCAGAGGGACATATTGGGGTGGCTGCCAGAGGGATATTGGGGTGTCTGCCAGAGGGATATTGGGGTGGCTGCCAGAGGGATGTGAACATCATGGTTGTGGCAGGGCCATCCCTGTTACCTCCACTTGGTGCGGCGGTTCTGGAACCAGGTCTTGACCTGGGCGTCCGTCATCTTGAGGGCCTTGGCCAGGGTGGCACGCTCGGCCGAGGCCAGGTACTTCTGGCGGTGGAAGCGCTTCTCCAGCTCGCAGATCTGCACCCGGGAGAAGGACGTCCGCGGCTTCTTGCGCTTGGGCGGCGTCCGGTTCTGGTACGGGTGCCCGATGCGCCGCGTCACCGCGAAGGGCGACAGCGCGGCTGTGGGGACAGCGGGGTGAGGGGGGGCTGAGGGGTGACCCTGGCAAAGCACAGCACAGCAGGACGCTGGGGGGATGCCAGGGGGCTCAGGGCCATGGGGATGGGGAGCTCCTGTGGAGCCACCAGTGCTGCCTGGGAGAGTAGGGGAGGAGGACACCCAGAGTTGTCCCCGCCTTGGGGACAAGGGGGCAGCTCAAGACATGATGAGGGAGAACCCATCCCCTTTCCTACTCCACGGCACAACCGCTCCCCCAGCCCAGCGGTCGGCACTGGAATGTTGGGGTGGATGGGCTGGCTCAGTCACAGGACTGATACAGAACCATCAGGTCCGGCTGCACAAACCCACCCTTCCCTCACACCGAGCCCTGCCGCAGCCCCCGAGGAGCCTCTGCAGCACTGCAGGGGCTGCCCAGCCCTGCCAGCGAGGGGCTGGGACCACAGAAGCTGTTGGGAGGCAGACATTGTCTCTTTCCATGTGCCAGCAGTGCCTGGGCTGGCCACTACTAGGGGCCAGGGAAGGGGATGTCCCTGCCCAGCTGAGGTGTGAGCCAGCCCTGGTGAGGCCAATGTGCCACATCCCAGCCCCAGAAGCTGCCGGAGCTGCAGGGACCATCAGAGGAGTGAAGCAGCACGGAGGAAAGTGAAGGCTTGGCAGGGTCAGCCCCCAAAGCCTGCACCAGCAGCGGCCTCGGCCAAGCCATGACCCTACAGCACCACATCCCCATGGCGCCATGGCACCACAGCCATCACCAGGGCCAGCACCGCGTGGGCAGGGCTGCACATGGCCAGGACCATGGGCGGCCATTGGGCCGCAAGCCCCCATGGCACAGATGTGGGGCACAGCCCACAGCACCCCAGGGACCCCCTGGCGCCCACAGACCCTCCCTCCCACCCGCGCCCAGGAGGCCGCCTGGCCGCCGGCGGGGGCGGACACGCTTGACGCAGGTGGAGCCGTGCAGTCAGTACAAACTCAACCAAACCAAGATCCCTAAATCAACTAAAGGGGAAAAAGAGAAAAGAAGCCAAGACACACAGGTAAACCTGTTTTTCATGCCTGTCCTTTCTGCGCACGGCTTTCAGGCATTGTTCCAAAATATCACCTTCAAAGGCTTCCTCAGGTGAACTGCTTTCAGAGGCTGATGTATGGATTTTGGTGTTGACCATGGTACTTTGAAATCGGCTTTTTAAAAATTGGGCATTTACTGGAAAATACACTTGGCTGCCCCATGGGTTCAGGCTCATTTGGCAAATATTCTTTCAGTCTTATCATTAGGCTCAGCCTTTTTTGGATACGGAAACAAACACCAAGGGAAAGACACCGAAACAAAAAACAATATAGGAGCCGTAATCTTCTTCCTGTAGTGCAAGAAATTCAAGTTTTCATTCATCTTGTTAGCCCAGAACTAAACAGCGTTTCTTGGAAATAAAGAAATTATGGTCCCCTCTCAAAACTGACTTCTTGCATTTGTGCCTGTATAAGGATATCCAAAGTTGTGCTCAGCCTGGTTTATTTCAGGTAATGTCTCCTCCCCGGTTGAAAGCAAGAAGAGCGGGAAAAGTACCTGTTAATAAGTGCTATGTGTGTGTCCTGCTTCCTTATTTTAACCTGACTGGTAGAGTAAGGCTTGGCTGTGAAAAGGTCAAAAAAGTCTTGTCAAATTAGTATTGGATATGAAAGTACTTCAGACGGGGGGGGCGGAAGTTACTTAATCAGTTATTGAAAGTATGGAATATGCTTTCTCTCCAAAACTGTTCCGACACAATTTGCCCACTCAGCGTGGCTACCCAGTAGCAAAGATAGTTTATTTCGCTTACTCCTTTATAAATGCCTCTCCCCCCCAGATGAGGTTTTTGGCCTGGTGGGATTGGTCGCCTTCAGGGAGGTGTGGAGCTACCCCTGAGAAGACATATTTAAGCCCCGGATCCCAAGTAATGAAAATTACTCCCCATTCTTGGCGGGGTCAGGGTAAATTGGCAGGTTGTTTGTAGATTTTTCGCTCGCCCATGGTCCAGCAGTTGCTAGGTGTCCTGTAGCAGAGAGCAGGCTCTAATGGCCCACAGGCATTGGCGAGCAGCTGGCTGATTTCCCGTCTGTCTCTTGGGACCCAAGCGCAGGGGAGGGAAGCACCGGAGCCTGAGGTGATAAACCTCAGCGAGACGCACCGGAGGAGACCGGTTTCTCGTGGCGACCTCAAATCCCCCTGTCTGGCTGCTTTTCCACGCGACCACCCCAAAGAAGAGGAGCGCAACCCCAGGCCGCCGAGGGCACCTGAGGGCCCTGTCATCCGCCGAAGAAGCCCAAAATCCTTGGGCAAGTTCGACCTGGTGATCCGAGCCACATTGCACAGCTCACTTATGGTTATCCGGCTCCAGGAAGCTCCAAGGGCTGGATCAGTCTCTGGATAATCCTGTCCCTGCCATAGCGAGGGGCCCGGTGGGTGACAAACACTGGGTCCATCAAGCGGGAGGTGTCTGAGTCCCAGGGATGCGCAGTGGTGTCATGTCCAAGCACAGCCAGGACTGGCAAAAGGCAGATAGTTCATCCAGGCTGAGGCTGGAGGACCATGATGGCGCAACACGAATGCAGGGGTGTGTTCCACAGAAGTGGTTGGCAAAGTCCTCAGGTGCCCCCAGGGCTCTGTTTCTGTCCCCTGGTTTAACGGGAGCAGGAGAAGCTCAGACACCTGCAGCTCATTCAGATGCGATCTCCCATTCAAATTACCATCCCGTTTTCCTGGAATCATGCCTTGTTCATGCCAAAATGAAAACTGTCGCTTCAAACAAAAATCTTCCACCCCAGTTAGAAGCAGGGGAATACCAGTTATCCATTACTATTCCCTTTCCATAGGAGAGATATACACTGCTTTCACAAGAAGGGAGTAACCTGAAATTAGACAATCCCCTCCTTAGGATCGTTAAGATCTGTCTGCTCTTGTGCTTGCAGGGCAGGCAAGCAAGCTGAGGTGCGGAGTGAAATCCAACCTGATGCTGCTGAAATGTATACAAAACAGGCCACCACAACTTAGAATTTGTGTCCTGAAAAGCATAACAGGCATATTTTAGAAAGGTTGTATGAAGCCTTTATGAAAGTTTGACTTCTAAGTCAAAAGAAAAAATCCAGAGTTCTCTGGGGAAAAAAAGAAAAGATTTCAAGAAACGCGGTACGGTAGAAAACAGAAACTCTCTCCTGTTAAAATTAAATCAACATAGTATGAAAGCACTGGATGTTCTTGTTCGTCAGCCCCCGAAGGACGCTCGAGTGTCTATCCTGTGCAAGCCCACGTCCTCTTGTACCCGGGCGCTGGGCTAGGGCACGCTTTCTAGTGGCGCCTCCTGGGAGGGGCGGCTGGAAGTGCGCCGAACGGGCTTCGCGGACGGACGGGAGACGCCGATAGTAACACCATCCCTGGAAGTGTTGGCACCAACGTGCACGGTTCGTGGCTACTCGTGGCCTGCTAGTAGCTCCTGCGAGATCGCGGAGACGAGCTGTTCTGGGATCTTGTCTATCGTTGGTGGGGGCGTCCGACTCCGCATTGGCACACGCCCTTCCCGTCCCTGCGTGCCTGCTAACTCAGGTAAATCACAGTTACACTGTGTACGGAGTATCATTCAGGGTGCTTCGTGCGTGATGGGCGGTGATCTCTGTCCCACGAAAGTGCCGCACGGCTGGGACCAGCTATAAAGAACATGACATTCTTTCGTGCCCCAGGGGCGTCTAGCTCTCAAATACGGTCCACGTGGCCGTTCTTTCCGCTCCGGAGGCCCGGATGTGTACAGAGATGGCCCAGGATGGCCCGGAGCCAGTGCGAGGCGCTCGTGCGTGGGCCATGCCAGTGCGGTCTTTCTACGGTCCATGCGTCCTCCGAGAGGAGTTCGGGCAGGCGAGGCCCTCCCGGCGCTGTTTCCCGACACGTGTGGGCTGCTCCAAAGATTCCAGCCCCGGTTCCACTCATTATGCAGGAGAGTGCCCTACTGCTCCATTGTATGGGGAAGATTTTCCGTGCCCCGGCTCCGGATTTTTCGGTTGCGGCGGTCCAGCAAACACAGCCTAAACCAGCATCACTGAGGCAACAACGGCAAGCGCCGCATAGCCCCCGTTCGAATCCTCCGCCGAGGCCTCGCTCAGCATCTGGGGGCAGGACTGAATGGACCAGCATAGACTCCCGTGTTAGCGCTGCCCCTACGTGGCCCTCTCGCCTGCCCTACCGCTGCCACCTCATATGGAAAGCAAGGGCACCTACAGGTCCACTCGGCCACTTGTTCCGTGGGTCAGTGCCTTGCGACCACGCAAGACTTTGACGCAACCTAGTGATCGTGTGTCCTCGTGGTTCGGCCGCTCACGAGGGTGACTGCCTCAGCGCCCACTGTCCTGGCCGACGCGCGTCCGGAGACCCACTTCCGCTCTAGTCTCACCAACTAACTTCTGCCGACCAGTCGGACAAATCAGAGCCCGCGCCTGATCCGGCTTGTCCTAGTCGCCCAGTAGCTGTTCCACTCAGAGGTCTCGATTACCCTTTCCGAGGACTGGTGACCCAAGCGAGTCCCTGCTTTCGCGCGATCGTGGCGCGCTCACATGCTGCGACGCTTTCGGCGCCCCGCGCCCAATGAGATGCCTCATGCACACTAGGTCTTCCCACGGCATAACGGGAAGCCGAGATCTCCTAGGCAACGCGTCAGGCGCACGGCGAAGTGCCCACGGGGGCGTCGCACAGCCGCGAGAGACCAGTCTCAGGACAAGTAGCCCGAACTAACGGAGCTTAATTCACAGGACAGAGCGACGCACTTACGGCATTAACATTCCATCCGGGTTCCGCTCGGCTCCTGACTACCCTTGTGTCATTCATTTACTGAGCAAAAATGTGCGAGGACCGTAGATTTTTGAGCCATGGGCTGAGGACAGTGGTAGCCCCCTCCGGCGGTACGCACGGCCCGCACTCCGCCGTCCATGCCACAGGAAGTGCATCCACGAGGTGATAGTGTCCCCAGTGCGCAAGATTCCCGTGGTGCCACCTCACCCCGAGTCCAACGGTCCAGCTCCGGCTACGCTTCGTCCTCGGCTCGTTTGCTACGGCCCTCTCGACGAAACCCCACCTCTCGACAGGTTTGTTCCGTCTCTCTGACTCCGAATTTCCCTGCCCTGTGCTATCTTCGACTATTACCCTTTGATGTATGTCAATACCATCTTCGCCCGCCCATCTAGCCCTTGAAAGAACGTCCTCCTCTAAATAGTTCTCGATTGCGTGTGTTTCTGCGCGACACGGATTTATATCCTTTTCTCTGTGGCGTGTGGGAAACTACCCTGAGATCGTGCATGGTCTAAACGATGAAAGCCATCCTCTGGTGATCTCTAGCTGGGCCACGGCTTCTGTTCTCTCAGTCTCCTGAGAGTGTCCGGTCGGGGGGCAGTGCAGAGGGAGGCGCGCGCGGTCGGGCGAGACAGGGGTAGGTGACTCGAATCTGGATTGGCGGGAGACTATGTGCTCCTTCCCACCCAGCTTTTGTCTCCCGCTAAAATCCTCAGGCCTCTCTTGCCACAGTTAGCAGCTACTCGCATTGTCCCCTCGCAGCACACCTCCAGTCCGATGCACTTGTCAACCGCGCGGATATCCACTTCGTGGCTTATCTTGGGTGAAAAACATGTCCTCTCTAAGTTCTGCCAAAGGCACTGGCAGAGGCCCTCATTTCCTCGGTTTTTTCCCAAACCGTTGAAATTCTGAGCACTGGGGCAAGAATTTTTGTCCGTCTTTCAGGCCACTGTGCCGGTGGAGTCCCGAGGGGGCTTAGCCCTCGGAGCAGAAGGCACTAACCTTCGCGCTCATCATCAGATCAATCACTTCTGGCTCAGTGGTTGCTCTGTGGGGTGGCAGGCCTTGCCCGCGCCCGGGTTTGGAGGGGTCACCTTAAAAAAATGTAATTATTGATTGCACTATCCCCTGGAAGTGTTCAAGGCCAGGTGGATTGTGGCTCTGAGGTAACCTGGGATAGTGAAAAGGTTCCCAGCCCAATGGATGGATCTTTAAGGTCGCCTTCCAACCCAAGCCATTCCCAAAATTCCGGTTGGCGACCCCCATGATCTATTGATTTCTCCCACCGTAATCTACTCTGCGTGTGGTGTTTCATGGGAGGAGATAAAGTTATACTGTAGAGAGAAGTAAGCAATAGGCTGGCCTATGAAATGGAAATCACACCCTGCTGCTCCTGAAAGACTGACAGGAGAATATTTTTCTTTGATAGTGTTCTTATGGTCGTAGGTTTTGCTCTGTGGGTTGGAGACAACGGTGAGGTGTCTCTCTAGATCAAGACATTGGAGGCAGATTTATCCTCCATTGATAGAATATGGGAGCCTCTGTGGTGTGTTCTTTTGGAGTGTGAGATGCATTGGATGTGGCGGTCTTGTGTGGGACGACTATCTCCGATAGTGGGCAAGAGGTTTGCGGAACATCCAGGAATCCGGTTGCGGTGATGGGGTCAGGAACATAACTCCTCGATAGCACTAGTAGTCTTACCCAGATCTAAAGTGAAGGCAGCCAGACTGTGGCGCGGCATCTTGAAAGAGTGGAGACCCTGATAATGTTAGGTTCATGGGGGAGTTGGAGCAGACTGTCATGCATTTTGTGTTTCGGTTTGCTTAATGAAGTGCGAGTAATAGGCAAATTAGAGAGGGCTGTAAAGCAGCAGCTGACCTGGTGGTGAACCTGTGGGGTGTCTGGCGGGATTGGTGATCCCCAGATTCTGAACGTTGCAGGGAATTTACCCATGTGAGACACGCCCGCGAGGCAAGAGTGGCCCTGTGATCCACAATGTTCGGCGTGAGGAGAGTGCGCTGACGAAGCCCGAGCTCTAATGCACCTCTCGCGCATTCTGCGAAGCCCAAGTGGCGATTGCCCTCGACAGAATTGCTTAAGTCTCCAGATGTGTCAAGACGACTCAGACACTGAGGAAGTGCGAGAGAAGTTTTAGCTACCCAGGGTGCTGGGGAACCCTACAGCTGTACTGAGGAGGCACTTATTCCTTGTGGAGACGGCAAATGAGCAGAGTATGTCCGGACTCAGTGTTTTTAAGGCAGAGGCTTCGCGCGGCACTGAGGCTGCATAGGAAGATTCACGTGGTTTTGCGTGGCAGTGTGAGGGCTCAGATGTTGGCCTCCCAGTAGTCTACCGACGGAGCATTTGTAAGACATTCGTGAAGCGAATGATTGCTACTGGGCGTTGAAAGCAGAATAATTCCAGCAAACCTGGCTGGCTGTTTCTCGAGGTTAGCAGTAGCGAGCTCACCCTAATCGTCCATCCCTGTTGTCGATGCTTCCTCCCCAGTGTGGAGTGTGGAGTTGCCTTCAGCAGCAAACAGCCTCTGGATTCTGTCTCCTAATTCCTCAATGAAAGCATATCAGACCCCCAGATGCGCCAACAACTTGTGTCGTGACCTTTTCGCCCCACCGTATTGTCCTCCAATACAACAAATGACTATTGTGCTTGATTTGCTTTAGCTGATCAACGTTGAGTAAAGTTCTTGCAGGTCCAGTGCTTTTTAACTCAGATGCAGGAACTGGCAGTCATTATGTTCTGGCAGTATTTATGAAAGACTAGACCAGAGAGAGGTTTCTATTTGAGTTCTTGAGACGCTTCGATAGGACGCCCCAGGTGCACGAGGCCGGTGTGAGGAGGAACAGAATAGGCAGTCCGTGCAAGCTAGTGGGGATCTGAGTCGAGGGGCAAGGGCATGGAGGCGCAAATCTGAAAACAGGAGAGCTGGTGGAGGTGTTGCTAGGTGTACTCTATTTTTTGTTTCACGTTGTATTCATGTGGCTTTAAAATTGAGACGTGCTCTCCCATATGCTACCACGAATATGCAATGGACTCCTCTGTGGGCAAACCCGCGTTGTTCTGACAGATTTTCGGAGCCTGACGAGGATCTCGCGACCCCGCATTGAGGGCAAGGTGCTCAGGGAACATAGCTCCTGTTTACGTTTCTTGCCCACTGAAGGAACTAAGATTTGTAAAACAAAAACTATCGAAGCGGTCATTACTTGAGCGTGTCGAAACTGCTGTGCCTCACACAGACCAGGTCCAGGGAATTCGTGAAGCGATGGACATCTGCATTTTAGTCAGTGTTCTCATTGCCACAATTTCGGCGCCTTATACAGGTAACCATTTATGGTTCGTGCCGCCAGCTGAGCAGGCATGAGTACATTCATTTCAGATTTCAGGGAGGATGTGTTTGCCAGTGGGGGGTTAGGTCCACTGAGGATGAGTGGAGCAGGTATGACCTGTCTCCTCCGTACTGCGCTGCCATGTGGCTTGACCAAGTATCATAGACGTGATTTATTGCTAAGAGGCACAACTAGTCTCACCTCCCCCGGCACGGGGCTGAGAGATCTCCTCTCCAGCCGCAGCCCTATCACTCAGCCACCACCGCGGCCTTGGGGTGTGGCTGACGGGCAGGAGGCATCTGGTCCGTGAAGCGGGGCGCCCCGTGCGGGGAGGGGTGACTGGGGGGCCTCCGTCCCCTGAT
>JAJEOU010001935.1:0-145481 GCA_021534815.1 Acrocephalus arundinaceus
CCATTTTTGGGGTCTGGGACCCCAAAATTTTTGTTTTTTGGCTATTTTGACCCCCCAAATTTCATTTTTTTGCTTTCAAAAGTCCCAAATTTTTCTTTTTTAGGGTCAAGACCCCCCAAACCCCCAGAACCTCCTGAATTCCCTTTTTTTTTTCAATTTTTACTCCCGAAATTTCAGATTTTGGGGTCAAGACTCCCAAATTTCCATTTTTTGTCTTTTTTAATCCCCCAAATTTCATTTTTTGGTTTTTACTCCCCAAATTTCCAATTTTTTTCTTTTTTACCCCCCAAATTTCCAATTTTTTGTCTTTTTTGACCCCCGAAATTTCATTTTTCTGCTTTTATTTTCCAATTTTTTTCTGCCCCAATATTCCAATTTTTTTAATCCCCCAAATTTCCAAGTTTTGACGTCAAGACCCCCAAATTTCCAATTTTAGATTTATTAACCCCCCCAAATTTCATTTATTTGGGGTTTATTAACTTCAAAATTTCCAAATTTTTGTTTGCCTGCCCAAATTTCATTTTTTTGGCATTTTTAACCCCCAAAATTTCCAATTTTTCCTTTTTTTACCCCCTAAATATCCAATTTTTGGCTTTTTTAACCCTCCAAATTTCATTTTTTTACCTTTATTAACCCCCAAATTCCCCAATTTTTTCCGCTCCCCCTCCAAATTCCCAATTTTTATTTTTAAAACCCCCCAAATCTCTTTTTTTTGGCCTATTTTCACCCAAAAATTTCCAATTTGTTTTTCTTAACCCCCCACATTTCATTTTTTTGGCTTTTTTAATCCCCAAATTTCCTATTTTTGAGGTCAAAACTCTTCAAAATTCCTACTTTTTTTAACCCCCCAAATTTCCAATTTTTGGTTATTTCAACCCCCCAAATTTCATTTTTCCCTTTTTTACCCCCCAAATCTTTTCTTTTTCTCTCAAATTCCCTAAATTTTGCTCTTTTTAACCCCCAAAATTCCATTTTTTTCCCTTTTTTAACTCCAAAATTCCCGAATTTTTCTCCCCTCCAAATTCCCAAATCTTTTATTTTTCAAACCCCCCAAATCTCTTTTTTTTTGCCTTTTTTAACCCAAAATTCCCCAATTTTTCCCCTCCAAATTCCCAATTTTTTCATTTTTCAAACCCCCAAATCTCTTTTTTTTTGCCTTTTTTAACCCCAAAATTCCCCAATTTTTCTCCTCTCCAAATTCCCAAATCTTTTATTTTTCAAACCCCCCCAAATCTCTTTTTTTTGCCTTTTATAACCCCAAAATTCCCCAATTTTTCTCCCCTCCAAATTCCCAATTCTTTTATTTTTCAAACCCCCAAATCTCTTTTTTTTGCCTTTTTTAACCCAAAATTCCCCAATTTTTCCCCCTCCAAATTCCCAATTTTTTCATTTTCAAACCCCCCAAATCTCTTTTTTTTTTCCTTTTTTAACCCCAAATTTCCCGAATTTTTCCCCTCCAAATTCCCAATTTTTTCATTTTTGACACCCCCAAATCTCTTTTTTTTTGCCTTTTTTAACCCCAAAATTCCCGAATTTTTTCCCCCTCCAAATTCCCAATTTTTACATTTTCTAAAACCCCCAAATCTCAATTTTCCCCCCAATTTTTAACCCCTTCCCCGCCATGGCCGACCCCATCATGGAGCTCTTCGACGACCCCGCCCTCTTTGGGCTGGAGCCCCTCCCCGACGAGCTGACCACGCCCCCCGCCCCTCCCCCTCCCGACCCCTTGGCCGAAGCTTTGGGGCTCTCGGGGGCTCTGGACCCTCCCCCACCCCCTGACCCCGCCCACCAGGCCACGCCCCCTCCCCCAGCCCCGCCCACCCCGGAAGTGCTGAGTCAGGGCAATCCTTTTATGGGCGTGGCCGCCCCGCCCGCCCAAACCCCGCCCACCCAAACCGCGCCCAAAATCGTCATCCTGAAAGCCCCGCCCCCCTCCGGCCCCGCCCCGGCCACGCCCAACGGAGGCAAACTCACCTTGGCCAAGGTGTTGGCCCCGCCCCAGATCCGCCCAGGTGTGCCCGCCCCGGGGGGCGTGGCCTCGGGGGGCCGGCAGGTGAAGCAGCTGCTGCTGCAGCCAATCAAAGCTGGGGGCGGGGCCGGGACCCCCCTGAAACCTGGGCTGAGCCTGGGGCCTGCACAGGTGAGAGGGGCGGGGTCAGGGCCAGGTGAGGGTGGGTGGGGTTTGGGTGGGGCCAGGTGAGGTTGGGTGGGGACAGGTGAGGGTGGGAGGGGTCAGGTGGGGTCAGGTGAGGTTTGGGTGGGGTTTGGGTGTGGTCAGGTGAGGGTGGGGCTAGGTGTGGTTTGATTGGGGCCAGGTGAGGTTTGGGTGTGCCCAGGTAAATTTGGGTGTGTCCAGGTAAATTTGGGTGTGTCCAGGTGAGGTTCAGGTGTGTCCAGGTGAGGTTTGGGTGTATCCAGGTAAGGTTTGGTTGTGGCCAGGTGAGGTTTGGGTGTGCCCAGGTAAATTTGGGTGTGTCCAGGTGAGGTTCAGGTGGGGTCAGGTGAGGTTTGGGTGTGTCCAGGTGAGATTTGGGTGTATCCAGGTAAATTTGGGCGTGCCCAGGTGGGGTTCAGGTGGGGTCAGGTGGGGTTTGGGTATATCCAGATGAGGTTTGGGTGTGCCCAGGTAAATTTGGGCGTGGCCAGGTGAGGTTTGGGTGGGGTCAGGTGGGATTTGGGTGTGTCCAGGTGAGATTTGGGTGTGCCCAGCTAAATTTGGGTGTGCCCAGGTAAATTTGGGTGTATCCAGGTGAGGTTTGGGTGGGGCCAGGTGAGGGTGGGTGGGGTCAGGTGAGGTTTGGGTGGGGCTGGGTGGGGTCAGGTGGGGTTTGGGTGTGTCCAGGTGAGGTTTGGTTGTGGCCAGGTGAGGTTTGGGTGTGCCCAGGTAAATTTGGGTGTGTCCAGGTGAGGTTCAGGTGTGGTCAGGTGGGGTTTGGGTGTGTCCAGGTGTATCCAGGTGCACTCTGGGCGTGTCTAGATGGGGTTTGGGAGCACTCAGGTGTATCCAGGTATATTTTAATTGCACCCAGGTGTGCTCAGGTGTTTTTTAACTGTACCCAGGTGTGCCCAGGTGTGCCGCACCTGCCCCCAGGTACCCCCAGGTACCCCCAGGTACCCCCAGGTACCCCCTGACCCCTTTTTCCCCCCTCACAGGGCGAATCCAAACGCATCACCCTGGTCCTCCAACAACCCGGCGCCGCCGGCGCCGCGCCCGGCCAACGCCATGTGGTGCTGGGCACCCTGCCCGGCAAACTCCTGGTGCAGGGCGGGGCCGCCACGGCCGCCACGGCCACGCCCGGCCCCGCCAAAGCCGCGCCCGGCGCCGCCGCGGCCGCTCCGGCCAAAGTCGTGACCATCCAGCTGCAGGTGCAGCCGGCGGCCGCGCCCGGCCAGCCCGGGGGGCAGCCCCAAAAAATTCAGCTGATCCAGCAGGCGGCGGCCGGGGCGGGGCCGGTGGGCGTGGCCCAGGTGCCGCAGGTGGTGGGAGGGGCCGGGCAGAGGTTGACGGTGCCCTTGAAGGTGGTGCTGCAGCCACAGGTGAGTGCGGCGGTCACTCGGTTTGGGGTGGTCAGTTGGGTTTGGGGTGGTCAGTTGGGTTTGGGGTGGTCAGTTGGGTTTGGGGTGGTCAGTTGGGTTTGGGGTGGTCAGTTGGGTTTGGGGGTGGTCAGTTGGGTTTGGGGTGGTCAGTTGGGTTTGGGGTGGTGGTCAGTTGGGTTTGGGGGTGGTCAGTTGGGTTTGGGGGTGGTCAGTTGGGTTTGGGGTGGTCAGTTGGGTTTGGGTGGTCAGTTGGGTTTGGGGTGGTCAGTCAGTCCTGGGGGTGGTGGTCAGTTGGGTTTGGGGTGGTCAGTTGGGTTTGGGGTGGTCAGTTGGGTTTGGGGTGGTGGTCAGTTGGGTTTGGGGTGTCAGTTGGTTGGGTGGTCGGGGGGGGTGGTCAGTGGGTGGGGGGGTCAGTTGGGTTTGGGGTGGTCAGTTGGTTTGGGGTGGTCAGTTGGGTTTGGGGTGGTCAGTTGGGTTTGGGGTGGTCAGTTGGGTTTGGAGTGGTCAGTTGGGTTTGGGGTGGTCAGTCAGTCCTGGGGGTGGTGGTCAGTTGGGTTTGGGGTGGGTCAGTTGGGTTTGGGGGTGGTCAGTTGGGTTTGGGGTTGTGGTCAGTTGGGTTTGGGGTGGTCAGTTGGGTTTGGGGTGGTCAGTTGGTTTGGGGGTGGTCAGTTGGGTTTGGGGGTGGTCAGTTGGGTTTGGGGTGGTCAGTTGTGTTTGGGGGTGGTGGTCAGTTGGGTTTGGGGGGTGGTCAGTTGGGTTTGGGGTGGTCAGTTGGGTTTGGGGTGGTCAGTTGGGTTTGGGGGGTGGTGGTCAGTTGGGTTGGGGGTGGTCAGTTGGGTTTGGGGGTGGTGGTCAATTGGGTTTGGGGGTGGTCAGTTGGGTTTGGGGTGGTCAGTTGGGTTTGGGGTGGTCAGTTGGGTTTGGGGTGGTCAGTTGGGTTTGGGTGGTCAGTTGGGTTTGGGGTGGTGGTCACTCAAATATTGCTGGTCACATGGGTTTGGGGGTGGTGGTCAGTTGAGTTGGGGGGTGGTGGTCACTCAAGTTGTGGTGGTCACTCAATCTTAGGGGTGGTGGTCACTCATCCCTGCCCTCACTAACCACCACCCAACCATGGCCTCACTGACCACTCCCCAACCACACTGACCACTCAATCTTGCCCTCACTGACCACTCAATGTTGCCCTCACTGACCACTCAATCTTGCCCTCACTGACCACTCAATCTTGACCTCACTGACCACTCAATCTTGCCCTCACTGACCACTCAATGTTGCCCCCACTGACCACTCAATCTTGCCCTCACTGACCACTCAATCTTGCCCTCACTGACCACTCAATCTTGCCCTCACTGACCACTCAATCTTGCCCTCACTGACCACTCAATGTTGCCCCCACTGACCACTCAATCTTGCCCTCACTGACCACTCAATCTTGCCCTCAGTGACCACTCAATCTTGCCCTCACTGACCACTCAATCTTGCCCTCACTGACCACTCAATCTTGCCCCCACTGACCACTCAATCTTGCCCTCAGTGACCACTCAATCTTGTCCTCACTGACCACTCCCCAACCATGCTGACCACTCAATCTTGCCCTCACTGACCACTCCCCAACCACGCTGACCACTCAATCTTGCCCTCACTGACCACTCAATCTTGCCCTCACTGACCACTCAATCTTGCCCCCACTGACCACTCAATCTTGCCCTCACTGACCACTCCCCAACCATGCTGACCACTCAATCTTGCCCTCACTGACCACTCCCCAACCACGCTGACCACTCAATCTTGCCCTCACTGACCACTCAATCTTGCCCTCACTGACCACTCAATCTTGCCCCCACTGACCACTCAATCTTGCCCTCACTGACCACTCAATCTTGCCCTCACTGACCACTCCCCAACCACGCTGACCACCCAATCTTGCCCTCACTGACCACTCAATCTTGTCCCCACTGACCACTCAATCTTGCCCCCACTGACCACTCAATCTTGCCCTCAGTGACCACTCAATCTTGTCCTCACTGACCACTCAATCTTGCCCTCACTGACCACTCAATCTTGCCCTCACTGACCACTCCCCAACCATGCTGACCACTCAATCTTGCCCTCACTGACCACTCCCTCTTCCCCAGGCCGGCTCCTCCGCCGGCGCCACCTCCACCGGCCTCTCGGTGGTCAAAGTCCTGAGCGGCACCGAGGCCGGCGCTCCGGCCACTCCGGCCGCTCCGGCCGCTCCGCGCTGCCCCTCGGACGAGAGCCGCAAACTGGAGCACCAGAAGAAGCAAGAAAAGGCCAACAGGATCGTGGCCGAAGCCATCGCCCGCGCCCGCGCCCGCGGCGAGCAGAACATCCCCCGCGTGCTCAACGAGGACGAGCTGCCCAGCGTCCGGCCCGAGGACGAGGGCGAGCGCAAACGGCGCCGCAAAGGAGGAGGGGACAGGGCGGGGACGGCCAAGGAGGAGCGGCAGCGCCGGGGCAAAGGGCAAGGAGGAGGAGGAGGGAAGAGCAAAGGGCGTGGCAAGGCCAGGTGAGAACGGGGATGGGGATTTGGGGTGGTTGGGGTTGTTGGTCATGGTCATCGGTGTGGTCTTGATGGTCATCAGGCTTTGGTGTCCATTGTGGTCAGTCACGGTCTTGGTGGTCATCAGTACTTGGTGGTCATCAGATTTCAGTGTCCATTGTGGTCTTGGTGGTCATCAAACTTCGGTGTCCATCCTGGTTTTGGTGGTCATCAAACCTTGGGCTTGGTGGTCATCAATCCTTGGTGTCCATTGTGGTCTTGGTGGTCATCAAACTTCGGTGTCCATCCCTGGTCTTGGTGGTCATCGAATCTTGGCCTTGGTGGTCATCAGACCTTGGTGACCAGAGTGGTCAGTTGTGGTCTTGGTGGTCATCAATCCTTGGTGTCCATCCCTGGTTTTGGTGGTCATCAAACCTTGGGCTCGGTGGTCATCAAACCTTGGTGTCCATTGTGGTCAGTCGTGGTCTTGGTGGTCACCAGTTGTTGGTGTCCATTGTGGTCTTGATGGTCATCAGACTTCGGTGTCCATTGTGGTCAGTCATGGCCTTGGTGGTCATCAAACTTGGCCTTGGTGGTCACCAAACTTTGGACTTGGTGGTCATCAATCCTTGGTGTCCATCCCTGGTTTTGGTGGTCATCAAATCTTGGCCTTGGTGGTCATCAGACCTTGGTGTCCATCGTGGTCAGTCGTGGTCTTGGTGGTCATCAATCCTTGGTGTCCATTGTGGTCTTGGTGGTCATCAAACCTTGGGCTTGATGGTCATCAAACTTTGGGCTTGATGGTCATCCAACTTTGGACTTGGTGGTCATCAAACTTTGGACTCAGGGGTCATCAGACCTTGGTGTCCATCATGGTCTTGGTGGTCATCAATTCTTGGTGTCCATCGTGGTCTTGTTGGTCATCAAACTTTGGTGTCCAGTGTGGTCAGTTGTGGTCTTGGTGGTCATCAAACCTTGATGTCCATCATGATCTTGGTGGTCACTCTGGTGACTCACCGTGGTCATTGGTCACACTGGTCACTGTGGTCACTCAGTGGTCACTATGGTCACACTGGTCACTCTGGTCACTCAGTGGTCACTTAGTAGTCACTCTGGTCACTCTGGTTACTTTGGTCACTGTGGTCACACTGGTCACTGTGGTCAGTGCGGTCACTGTGGTCACTCAGTGGTCACTCGGGTCACTCAGTGGTCACTCAGTGGTCACTGTGGTCACTCAGTGGTCACTCAGTGGTCACTCAGTGGTCACTCAGTGGTCACTCACTGGTCACTCAGTGGTCACTCACTGGTCACTCACTGGTCACCCCACAGCACCATCACGCCGGTGGTCGGTAAGAAGCGCAAACGAAACGTGATCACTGTGGTCAGTGTGGTCACACTGGTCACACTGGTCAGTGGTCACTCATTGGTCACTGTGGTCACTCACTGGTCACTGTGGTCACTCAGTGGTCACTCACTGGTCACTCACTGGTCACCCCACAGCACCATCACGCCGGTGGTCGGTAAGAAGCGCAAGCGAAACGCCTCCTCCGACAACTCCGACTCGGAGGCGCTGCCGGCGCCGTCCCCGCGCCACGACGACGACAGCAGCGTGCAGGTGAGGTCACCTGGGCAGGTGAGGTCACCTGGGTGGGCAGGGTCACCTGGGTGAGGTCACCTGGGACACCTGGGGACACCTGGGAACACCTGAGGTCACCTGGGCACACCTGGGGGCACCTGGGTGGGTGGGGTTACCTGGGCACGGTCACTCGGGGTGGGCGGGGTCACTTTGGCAGGTCTGAGCTGGTTGTGTCTCACCTGTGCTCACCTGTGCTCACCTGTGTCATTTTCTATATCTCACCTGTTCCATATCTCACCTGTTTCATATCTCACCTGTATCTCACCTGTTCCATGTCTCACCTGTGCTCACCTGTATCTCACCTGTTTCATATCTCACCTGTTCCATATCTCACCTGTTTTGTTTTACCTGTGTTCACCTTTATCTCACCTGTTTCTCACCTGTGCTCACCTGTTTTGTTTCTGTATCTCACCTGTCGTGTCTCACCTGTGCTCACCTGTGCTCACCTGTGTCATGTCTCACCTGTCCCATATCTCACCTGTCCCATACCTCAGCTGTTCATATCTGACCTGTCCTATATCTCACCTGTTCATATCTGATCTGTCCCATATCTCACCTGTCCCATATCTCACCTGTCCCATATATCACCTGTTCTATATATCACCTGTTGTGTTTTACCTGTCGTGTCTCACCTGTGCTTACCTGTGCTCACCTGTGCTCACCTGTTCCGTATCTCACCTGTAGCTCACCTGTTCCATATCTCACCTGTTGTATTTTACCTGTTGTGTCTCACCTGTGCTCACCTGTCCCATATCTCACCTGTGCTCACCTGTGCTCACCTGTGCTATCTCACCTGTGCTCACCTGTGCTCACCTGTGCTCACCTGTGCTCACCTGTCCGATATCTCACCTGTGCTCACCTGTTGTGTCTCACCTGTGCTCACCTGTCGTGTCTCACCTGTGCTCACCTGTGCTCACCTGTTGTATCTCACCTGTGCTCACCTGTGCTCACCTGTGTTCACCTGTCGTGTCTCACTTGTGCTCACCTGTCGTGTCTCACATGTGCTCACCTGTGCTCACCTGTCGTGTCTCACCTGTGCTCACCTCTCACCTGTTTTATCTCACCTGTGCTCACCTGTTGTGTCTCACCTGTCTCACCTGTGCTCACCTGTGCTCACCTGTCGTGTCTCACCTGTGCTCACCTGTGCTCACCTGTCCCATATCTCACCTGTTTTATTTTACCTGTTGTATCTCACCTGTTGTATCTCACCTGTGCTCACCTGTTGTATCTCACCTGTTGTGTCTCACCTGTGCTCACCTGTGCTCACCTGTTCCATATCTCACCTGTTTTATTTTACCTGTTGTATCTCACCTGTCGTGTCTCACCTGCGCTCACCTGTGCTCACCTGTGCTCACCTGTCATGTCTCACCTGTGCTCACCTGTGTCTCACCTGTGCTCACCTGTGCTCACCTGTTATATCTCACCTGTGCTCACCTGTGCTCACCTGTCGTGTCTCACCTGTGCTCACCTGTCTCACCTGTGCTCACCTGTGCTGTCTCACCTGGCAGAAGCGGCGCTCGAACCGGCAGGTGAAGCGCAAGAAGTACACGGAGGACCTGGACATCAAGATCACGGACGACGAGGATGAGGAGGAGCTGGACGTGACGGGGCCGGCGCGGCCGGAGCAGCCGCCGGCGCCGCCGCCGCCCGAGCCCGACGGGGACGCGCTGCCCTCCATGCAGTTCTTTGTGGTCAGTGGCCTTCATCATCTTCATCCTCATCCTCCTCCTCCTCATCATCTTCATCTTCATCTTCATTGTTCTGTCTGTTCTTGTCATCTTCATCATCCTCTTCATCGCGGCGCCGCCCGAGCCCGACGGGGACGCGCTGCCCTCCGTGCAGTTCTTTGTGGTCAGTGGCCTTCATCTTCTTCATCCTCATCATCCTCCTCATCTTCTTCATCCTCATCATCATCTTCATCCTCTTTGTTTGTGTCCTATCTCTTCTTGTCATCTTCATCATCCTCTTCATCGCAGCGCCGCCCGAGCCCGACGGGGACGCGCTGCCCTCCATGCAGTTCTTTGTGGTCAGTGGCCTTCATCTTCTTCATCTTCACCCTCATCATCCTCCTCATCCTCATCATCATCATCTTCATCTTCATTGTTCTGTCTGTTCTTGTCATCTTCATCATCCTCATCCTCATCATCATCATCCTCTCCGTGCCTGTGATCTTCATCACCTTCTGCATCATCGCCTTCATCCTCGTCACCTTCCTCATCTTCATCCCCGTGACCTTCCTCACTTTCCTCATCGTCATCTTCGTGTCCGTATCATCTTCCTCACCTTCCCCGTCATCTTCATCATCACCTTCATCACTTTCTGCACCGCCTTCATCCTCCTCACCTTGTCCATCCCCATGATCTTCATCACCTTCCCCATCATCATCATCGTCTTCGTCCCCATCTCATCCTCATCTTCCTCATCTTCTCCACCACCTTCATCTTCCTCGCCTTCCCCATCCCCGTGACCTTCATCACCTTCATCACCATCTTCATCTTCCTCGTCTTCTCCACCACCTTCATCTTCCTCATCTTCATTCCCGTGACCTTCATCGTCTTCTCCGTCATCATCGTCATCTTCATCCTCATCTCATCCCCATCTTCCTCCTCACCTTCCCCGTCATCTTCATCATCATCTTCATCGCTTTCTCCGCCACCTTCATCTTCCTCACTTTCTCCAACCCTGTGACCTTCATCATTTTCTTCATCTTCATCATCATCTTGATGTTTTTTGCTTTGTCCCTCATCTTCCTCATCTTCTCCATCCCTGTGACCTTCCTCACCCTCCCCATCATCATCACCTTCATCTTCCTCACCCTGCCCATCATCTTCCTCACCTTGCATGACCTTCCTCATCTTCTCCATTCTCATCATCTTCCTCACCTTCACCATCTTCATCCTCCTCACCTTGTCCATCCCTGTGACCTTCCTCCCCTTCTCCATCACCTTCATCTTCCTCCCCTTCATCCCCACGACCTTCCTCAACTTCCCCATCCTCATCACCTTCATCTCCATCCTCTCCTCATCATCTTCCTCACCTTCATCCCCGTGACCTTCATCGTTTTCCTCACCTTCTCCATCACCTTCATCTTCCTCACTTTCTTCATCACCTTCATCTTCCTCACTTTCTTCGTCACCTTCATCTTCCTCACCTTCCCCACCCTCATCACCTTCATCACCTTCTCCATCACCTTCATCTTCCTCACCTTCTCCATCACCTTCCTCATCTTCCTCACCTTCCCCACCCTCATCATCTTCCTCACCTTCTCCATCGCCTTCCTCACCTTCCTCACCCCCGTGGCCTTCCTCACCCTCGTCCTCCTCCTCCCCAACAGGAGAACCCCAGCGAGGAGGACGCGGCCATCGTGGACAAGGTTCTGTCCATGCGCGTGGTCAAGAAGGAGGTGAGGGGTCAAGGGGTCAAGGGGTCAGCGGGGTCGGTGACCCCCCCCGCCCCCGGGGTGACCCCCGAGCCTTCCTCCTCACCCTCCTCTTCCTCGGCAGCTGCCGTCGGGACAGTTGGTGGAGGCCGAGGAGTTCTTCGTCAAGTACAAGAACTAGTAGGTGGTCACTGCTGGTCACTCCTGGTCACTGCTGGTCACTCGGGGTCACCTGGGGTCACTGCTGGTCACTCGGGGTCACTGCTGGTCACTCGGGGTCACCTGGGGGTCATTGGGGTCACTCATGGGCATTTGGGGTCACTGGTGGTCATTTATGGTCATTTTGGGTCATTTGGGGTCATTTGGCGTCATTGGTGGTCACTGGTGGTCACTGGTGGTCACTCGTGGTCACTCAGGGGTCATTGGGGTCACTGGTGGTCACTCATGGGCATTTGGGGTCACTGGTGGTCATTTATGGTCATTTTGGGTCATTTGGGGTCATTGGTGGTCATTGGTGGTCACTGCTGGTCACTCGTGGTCACTCGGGGGTCATTGGGGTCACTCATGGGCATTTGGGGTCACTGGTGGTCATTTGTGGTCATTTTGGGTCATTTGGGGTTATTGGTGGTCATTTGGGGTCACTGCTGGTCACTTGTGGTCACTCGGGGGTCATTGGGGTCACTGGTGGTCATTTGGGGTCATTTGTGGTCACTGCTGGTCACTGGTGGTCACGTGGGGGTCATTGGGGTCACTCATGGGCATTTGGGGTCACTGCTGGTCATTTGGGGTCATTTAGGGTCATTTGTGGTCATTTGGGGTCACTGGTGGTCATTTGTGGTCACCTGGGGTCACTGCTGGTCACTCGTGGTCACTCAGGGGTCATTGGGGTCACTCATGGGCATTTGGGGTCACTGGTGGTCATTGGTGGTCATTTGGGGTCAGTCAGGGTCATTTGGGGTCATTTTGGGTCATTTTTGGTCGTTTTGGAGGCTATTGGTCATTGATGGTCATTGATGGTCATTTGGGGTCATTGGGGTCACTGGTGGTCATTTGGGGTCACTGCTGGTCACTCGGGGTCACTCGGGGGTCATTGGGGTCACTCATGGTCATTTGGGGTCACTGCTGGTCACTCGGGGTCACTCGGGGGTCATTGGGGTCACTCATGGTCATTTGGGGTCACTGGTGGTCATTTGGGGTCACTCATGGGCATTTGGGGTCACTCGTGGTCACTCGTGGTCACTTGGGGGTCATTGGGGTCACTCATGGGCATTTGGGGTCACTGGTGGTCATTTATGGGCATTTGGGGTCATTTGGCGTCATTGGTGGTCACTGGTGGTCAGTGGTGTCACTGGTGGTCAGCTGGGGGTCATTGGGGTCACTGGTGGTCATTTGGGGTCACTGCTGGTCACTTGGGGTCACCCGGGGGTCATTGGGGTCACTCATGGGCATTTGGGGTCACTGGTGGTCATTGGTGGTCATTTGGGGTCAGTGAGGGTCATTTGGGGTCATTTTTGGTCGTTTTGGAGGCTATTGATGGTCATTGATGGTCATTGGTAGTCATTTGTGGTCATTTGGGGTCATTGGGGTCACTCATGGGCATTTGGGGTCACTCGTGGTCACTCGTGGTCACTTGGGGGTCATTGGGGTCACTCATGGGCATTTGGGGTCACTGGTGGTCATTGGTGGTCATTTGTGGTCATTTGGGGTCACTGGTGGTCACTCGGGGTCACCCGGGGGTCATTGGGGTCACTCATGGGCATTTGGGGTCACTCGGGTCATTTGAGGTCACTGCTGGTCACTTGGGGTCACCTGGGGGTCATTGGGGTCACTCATGGGCATTTGGGGTCACTGCTGGTCACTCAGGGTCACCTGGGGTCACTGCTGGTCACTCGGGGTCACCTGGGGGTCATTGGGGTCACTGGTGGTCATTTGGGGTCACTGCTGGTCACTTGTGGTCACCTGGGGGTCATTGGGGTGATTTAGGGTCATTTGTGGTCATTTGGGGTCACTCGTGGTCACCCGGGGGTCGGTTTTGGCCATTTTGGGATCGTTTTTTTGGGATATTTTGGGTCCATTTTTGGCCGTTTTAGGGTTGGGTTTTTTAGTCATTTTGGGGTCTTTTTGGGGCCATTTTGGGATCATTTTTTGGGATCATTTTTTGGTGCATTTTGGGGCATTTCAAGGTTGTTTTTTTTGACATTTTGGTGCCATTTTGGGATCAGTTTTTGGGCATTTTTGGGATCATTTCTTGGGGTCGGTTTTGGCCGTTTTGGGATCATTTTTTTAACAATTTTGGTGCCATTTTGGGGCATTTAAGGGTTGGGGTTTTTTGTCATTTTGGGGCCATTTTGGGATCCTTTTTTGGCCATTTTGGGATCATTTTTGGGGGGCTTTTTTTGCCATTTTGGGGTCATCTTTGGGGGCCATTTTGGGGCCATTTAGGGGTAGTTTTTGGGCATTTTGGGATCATCTTTGGGCGCCATTTTGGGGCCATTTCGGGGTATTTTTGGGGTCATTTTGGGTTCAATTTTGGGGCATTTCAGGTTTGGGTTTTGGGGCATTTTAGGATCATTTTGGGCCATTTTGGGATCATTGTTTGGGCCATTTTGGGATCATTGTTTGGGCCATTTTGGGATCATCTTTTGGGCCATTTTGGGATCATTTTGGGGCCATTTCGGGGTATTTTTGGGGCCATTTTGGGATCATTTTGGGGCCATTTCGGGGTATTTTTGGGGCCATTTTGGGATCATTTTGGGGCCATTTCAGGGTATTTTTGGGGCCATTTTGGGATCATTTTGGGGGCCATTTTGGGGCCATTTCGGGGTATTTTTGGGGCCATTTTGGGATCATTTTGGGGCCATTTTGGGGTATTTTTGGGGCCATTTTGGGATCATTTTGGGGGCCATTTTGGTGCCGTTTTTTGCCATTTTGGTGCCATTTTGGGACTCGTGGGGGTGCGGCTCGTTGGGGGCGTGTCCCGGCGCCCCAGGTGAGCACCGGTCACCAGGGGTCATTTGGGGTCACTTTGGGGTCAGTTGTGGGGTCAGGTTTGGGGTCAATTTTTACTCAATTTGAGCTCAATTTTGGGGTTGGTTTTGGCCATTTTGGGATCGTTTTTTTGGGATATTTTGGGTCCATTTTTGGCCGTTTAGGGTTGGGTTTTTAGTCATTTTGGGGTCTTTTTGGGGCCTTTTTGGGATCATTTTTTGGTGCCATTTTGGGGCATTTAAGGGTTGGGGTTTTTTGTCATTTTGGGGCCATTTTGGGATCCTTTTTTGGGCATTTTGGGGTCATTTTGGGGTAGTTTTTGGCCATTTTTGGATCATCTTTGGGCGCCATTTTGGGGGCCATTTCGGGGTATTTTTGGGGCCATTTTGGGATCATTGTTTGGGCCATTTTGGGATCATTTTGGGGGCCATTTTGGGGCCATTTCGGGGTATTTTTGGGGCCATTTTGGGATCATTTTGGGGGCCATTTTGGGGCCATTTCGGGGTATTTTTGGGACCATTTTGGGATCATTGTTTGGGCCATTTTGGGATCATTTTTGGGCCATTTTGGGGCCATTTCGGGGTATTTTTGGGGCCATTTTGGGATCATTTTGGGGGCCATTTTGGGGTCATTTCGGGGTATTTTTGGGGCCATTTTGGGATCATTTTTTGGGCCATTTTGGTGCCGTTTTTTGCCGTTTCGGTGCCATTTTGGGACTCGTGGGGGCGTGGCTCGTTGGGGGCGTGTCCCAGTGCCCCAGGTGAGCCCCGGCCCCGCCCCCAGCTCGAACCTGCACTGCGAGTGGGCACCGGTCACCAGGGGTCATTTGGGGTCACTTTGGGGTCAGTTTGGGGTCAGGTTTGGGGTCAATTTTTGCTCAATTTCAGCTCAATTTTGGGGTTGGTTTTGGCCATTTTGGGATCATTTTTACGCCATTTTGGGATCATTTTTTTGGGATATTTTGGGTCCATTTTTGGCCGTTTTAGGGTTGGGTTTTTTAGTCGTTTTGGGGTCTTTTGGGGTCTTTTTGGGGCCATTTTGGGATCATTTTTTGGTGCATTTTGGGGCATTTCAAGGTTGGGTTTTTTTGACATTTTGGTGCCATTTTGGGGTCAATTTTCGCCATTTTGGGATCAGTTTTTGGGCATTTTTGGGATCATTTCTTGGAGTCTGTTTTGGCCGTTTTGAGATCATTTTTTTAACAATTTTGGTGCCATTTTGGGGCATTTAAGGGTTGAGGTTTTTTGTCATTTTGGGGCCATTTTGGGATCCTTTTTTGGGCATTTTGGGGCCATTTCGGGGTATTTTTGGGACCATTTTGGGATCATTGTTTGGGCCATTTTGGGATCATTTTGGGCGCCATTTTGGGGCCATTTCGGGGTATTTTTGGGGCCATTTTGGGATCATTGTTTGGGCCATTTGGGATCATTTTGGGGCCATTTGGGATCATTTTGGGCGCCATTTTGGGGCCATTTCGGGGTATTTTTGGGGCCATTTTGGGATCATTGTTTGGGCCATTTTGGGATCATTTTGGGGGCCATTTTGGGATCATTTTGGGCGCCATTTTGGGGCCATTTCGGGGTATTTTTGGGGCCATTTTGGGATCATTTTGGGCGCCATTTTGGGATCATCTTTTGGGCCATTTTGGGATCATCTTGGGGGCCATTTTGGGGCCATTTTGGGGTATTTTTGGGGCCATTTTGGGATCATTGTTTGGGCCATTTTGGGATCATTTTGGGCCATTTTGGGACTTTCTTGGGGCCATTTTGGGGTCAATTTTTGGCATTTTGAGATCAGTTTTTGGGGCCATTTTGGGGTGGGTTTTTTTGGGGCCATTTTGGGGTGGTTTTGGGCCATTTTGGGATCATTTTTGGGGCCATTTTGGAGCTCTTTTTTTTGCTATTTTGGGAGCTATTGTGGGGCATTTTTTTGGCCATTTTGGGATCAATTTAGGGGCATTTCAGGGTTGGGTTTTTGGTCATTTTTTGGCCATTTTTGGGTCGATTTTTGGCCATTTTGGGATCATTTTTGGGGAGCGTTTCGGGGCCATTTTGTGGCCATTTTTGACCATTTTGGAATAATTTTTTGGCATTTTGTGATTTTTTTTTTGGCTTTTTTGGTGCCGTTTTGGGGTCAACTTTGGGACATTTCAGGGTTGGTTTTTTTTTGGCATTTTGGCACCATTTTGGGGCCCTTTTGGGGTCAAATTTTGGCGTTTCGGGGTTGGGTTTTATGGGCTACTTTGAGATGGTTTTTGGGCCATTTTGGGGCCATTTTGGGGCCATTTTGGGGTGGGTTTTTTGCCCATTTCGGGGCCGTTTTTTGCCATTTCGGGGTCGGGTTTTTTGGTGGGCGTGGCTCAGGTGGGCGCGGCTCTTGGGGGCGTGTCCCGGCGCCCCAGGTGAGCCCCGGCCCCGCCCCCAGCTCGTACCTGCACTGCGAGTGGGCACCGGTCACCAGGGGTCATTTGGGGTCACTTTGGGGTCAGTTGTGGGGTCAGTTTCGGGGTCAATTTTTGCTCAATTTCAGCTCAATTTTGGGGTCGGTTTTGGCCATTTTGGGATCATTTTTTTGGGATATTTTGGGTCCATTTTTGGCCGTTTTAGGGTTGGGTTTTTTAGTCATTTTGGGGTCTTTTTGGGGCCTTTTTGGGATCATTTTTTGGTGCCATTTTGGGGCATTTAAGGGTTGGGGTTTTTTGTCATTTTGGGGCCATTTTGGGATCCTTTTTTGGGCATTTTGGGGTCATTCTGGGGTAGTTTTTGGCCATTTTTGGATCATCTTTGGGCGCCATTTTGGGGCCATTTCGGGGCCATTTCGGGGTATTTTTGGGGCCATTTTGGGATCATTTTTTGGGCCATTTTGGGATCATTTTGGGGGCCATTTTGGGGCCATTTTGGGGGCCATTTTGGGATCATTTTTTGGGCCATTTTGGGATCATTTTTTGGGCCATTTTGGGATTATTTTGGGGGCCATTTTGGGGCCATTTCGGGGTATTTTTTGGGCCATTTTGGGATCATTTTTTGGGCCATTTTGGGATCATTTTGGGCGCCATTTTGGGGCCATTTCGGGGTATTTTTGGGGCCATTTTGGGATCATTTTGGGGGCGATTTTGGGGCCATTTCGGGGTATTTTTGGGGCCATTTTGGGATCATTTCGGGGTATTTTTGGGGCCATTTTGGGATCATTTTTTGGGCCATTTTGGTGCCGTTTTTTGCCGTTTTGGTGCCATTTTGGGACTCGTGGGGGCGCGGCTCTTGGGGGCGTGTCCCGGCGCCCCAGGTGAGCCCCGGCCCCGCCCCCAGCTCGTACCTGCACTGCGAGTGGGCGACGATCGCGCAGCTGGAGAAGGACAAACGGATCCACCAGAAACTCAAACGCTTCAAGACCAAGATGAACCAAATGCGGCACTTCTTCCACGAGGTTCGGGGAGAAATCCCGGGATTTTGGGAAAAAATCCGGGCCTGGGGGGAAAATTTGGAATTTTTTGGGGAAAATTTGGGGTTTTGGGGGTTTTAGAGGGAGAAATGGGAATTAAAAGGAAAATTTTGGGATTTTGGAGGGAAAAATGAGGATTTTTTTTGGAAATTAGGATTTTTGGGAGAATTTGGGGTTTTTAGGGGAAAAATTGAGATTTTTTTGGGAAAAGTGGGGATTTTGGGGGGAAAAGCCAGGAAATTGAGGGGGACAATTGGAGATTTTTGGGGAAAACTGGGGGTTTGGGGAGAAATTACAATTAAAAGGAAAAATTGGGGATTTGGGGGGGAAAATTCTGAGTTTTGGAGGGAAAGTTGGGGGTTTGGGGCAGAAAATTTGGATTTTTAGGGGGGAAAACAGGTAATTGAGGGGAAAATTGGGATTTTGGGGGGAAAATTGGGATTTTTGGGGGAAAAATGGGGATTTGGGGGGAAAAATTTCTGACTTTTGGAAAAAATCCGGATCCTGGGGAGAGAAAAATGAGGATTTTAGGGGGGAAAAATGGGAGTTTAAGGAAAAATTTAAGGTTTTTATGGAGAAATGGGAATCAAAAGGAAAATTTTGGGGTTCTGGGGGGAAATTTGGGAATTGAGGGAGAAAATTGGGGTTTGGGGGGGAGAAATGAGAATTAAAGGGAAAAATTGGGGTTTTAGGGGGGAAAATGGGAGTTGAAGAGAAAAAAATGGATTTTTGGGGTAAAACTTGGGTGTTTTAGAGGAAAAAAGAAATTTAAAGGAAAAATTGGGGATTAGGGGAAAAATGAAATTTTTTGGGAGAAAAAATGAGGATTGGAGGAGGAAAATGGAGATTTTTAGGGTAAAACTAAAGATTTTGGGAGGAAAAATGAAGATTTTGGGGGGAATTGTGATATTTTTGGGGAAAAATGAGGATTTGGGTGGGATAACAAAAATTTGGGATAAAATTCCAAATTTTGGAGAGAAAAATTCAGATTTGAGGAGAAAAAAAATGAGAATTTGGGCCCAAAAATGAGAATTTTGCTGGGAAAAATCAGAATTTTGGTGGGAAAATCGGGGATTTTTTTGGAATTTAGGAAAAAAGGAAAATTTGGGCAGAAAAATGAAAATTTTGGGGTTTTCCTGCAGGATGAGGAACCTTTTAACCCCGATTACGTGGAGGTGGATCGGATCCTGGATGAGTCGCACAGCGTGGACAAGGACAACGGAGAGGTGGTGAATCCCAAAAAATTTGGGGGATTTTGGGGAATTTTGGGAAATTTGGGCTGCCAGGGACACAAAATTGAGAATTTTTATGAGATTTTTGGTGGTAGAATTTAAAAATTTAAAATTTTCATGGATTTTGTGGTGGTAAAACCCCAAAATTGAGAATTTTCATGGATTTTTTGGTGGTAAAATTTGGAAATTTTTATGGATTTGGGGCATCAGGACCCCAAAATTGAGAATTTTCACGGATTTTTGGTGGTAGAAACAAAAATTGAGAATTTTCATGGATTTTATGACGGTAAAACCGCAAAATTGGGGATTTTTTTGGATTTTATGGTGGTAGAACCCCAAAATTGGGGATTTTTTGGGATTTTATGGTGGTAGAAATTGAAAATTGGGAATTTTTATGGATTTTATCATGGTAGAACCCCAAAACTTGAGATTTTCATGGATTTGGGGCATCAGGACCCCAAATTTGAGAATTTTTATGGAATTTTTGGTGGTAGAACCCCAAAATTTCAATTTTTAAAGGATTTAGGAGTGGTAGAACCCAAAAATAAAATTTCTTGATAAATTTTATTGTGGCAGAACCCCAAAATTGGGGATTTTCACAGATTTGGGGCATCAAGACCCAAAATTGAGAATTTTCATGGAATTTTTTGTGGTAAAACCTCAAAATTGTGAAATTTTAGGGATTTCAACCCCAAAATTGGAGATTTTTTGGGATTTTTGAGTGCTAGAACCCTAAAATTGGGATTTTTCAAGGATTTTTTGGTGGTGGAACCCCAAAATTGGGAATTTTTACAGATTTATGGTGGTAAAAATCCAAAATTGGGGATTTTCACGGATTTGGGGTATTGGGACCCCAAAATTGGAAATTTTAATGGATTTTTTTGTGGTAAAACCCCAAAATTTGGGATTTTCACGGATTTGGGGTAGTGGGACCCCAAAATTGGAAATTTTAATGGATTTTTTTGTGGTAAAACCCCAAAATTTGGGATTTTCACCCATTTTCAACGACAGAACCCCAAAATTCCAATTTTCCCAAATTTACGGTGGCAAAACCCCAAAATTTCAAATTTTAAAGGATTTGGTGGCGCCAAAACCCAAAAATTTGGATTTTTTAAAGAATTTTGGGGTGCTGGAACCCCAAAAGTGCCGAGTTACCTGAGCCAGGTGTGTTTTACCTGCCCAGGTGTGTTTTTACCTGTCCCAGGTACATTTTTACCTGTCCCAGGTACATTTTTCCCCACCCAGGTAGATTTTTACCTGCCCAGGTGTGCTCCCTCACCTGCCCAGGTGCATTTTTCCCCACCCAGGTACATTTTTACCTGTCCAGGTACATTTTTACCCACCCAGGCACATTTTTCCCCACTCAGGCCCATTTTTCCCTGCCCAGGAGCGTTTTTACCTGCCCAGGTGCGCTCCCTCACCTGTCCAGGTACATTTTTACCTGCCCAGGTACATTTTTCCCCCCCCAGGTACATTTTCCCCCACCCAGGTACATTTTTACCTGCCCAGGTACATTTTTCCCCACCCAGGTGCATTTTTACCTGCCCAGGTACATTTTTACCTGCCCAGGTGCATTTTTACCTGCCCAGGTACATTTTTTCCCATCCAGGTGCATTTTTACCTGCCCAGGTACATTTTTACCTGCCCAGGTACATTTTTACCTGCCCAGGTGCATTTTTACCTGTCCAGGTACATTTTTACCTGTCCAGGTACTTTTTTCCCCACCCAGGTACATTTTTCCCCACCCAGGTGCATTTTTACCTGTCTCAGGTACATTTTTCCCCACCCAGGTACATTTTTACCTCCCCAGGTACATTTTTCCCCACCCAGGTGCATTTTTCCCCGCCCAGGCACATTTTTACCTGCCCAGGTGCATTTTTACCTGCCCAAGTACATTTTTCCCCGCCCAGGAGCGTTTTTACCTGCCCAGGTGCGCTCCCTCACCTGCCCAGGTGCATTTTCCCCCCCCAGGCACATTTTTCCCCGCCCAGGAGCGTTTTTACCTGCCCAGGTGCGCTCCCTCACCTGCCCAGGTGTGTTTTCCAGCCCGTGGTGTATTACCTGGTGAAGTGGTGCTCGCTGCCCTACGAGGACAGCACCTGGGAGCTGCAGGAGGACGTGGACGAGGCCAAGATCGCCGAGTTCAAGCGGATCCAGGCGCGGCACCCCGAGCTCAAGAGACAGGTGAGACACGCCCACCTGCGCAGGTGAGACACGCCCACCTTGCAGGTGAGACACGCCCACCTTGCAGGTAAAACACGCCCACCTTGCAGGTAACCCCCAGCCCTCACAGGTGCGCTCCACCCACTTTCAGTTAAACCACGCCCACTTTTATGTGACTCACGCCCACTCTTGTGTTAGCCACACCTTCTTGTAGGTGAGCCACACCTGTGCCAGGTGAGCTCCACCCACTTCCAGGTACCCCCAGCCCTGACAGGTGAGCCCCACCTACTTTTGGGTGAGCCACGCCCACTTCTGGGTGAGCTCTGTGGTCTCCAGGTGAGCCACGCCCACTTTCAGGTGAGTCTCACCTGCTTCCAGGTGAGCTCCACCCACTTTTAGGTGAGCCACACCCACTTTTAGGTGAGCCACACAGGTGGAACACAGCCCTGCCAGGTGAGCCCCACCCACATTTAGGTGAGCCACGCCCACTTTTAGGTGAGCCACACCCCTGCCAGGTGAGTCCCACCCACTTTTAGGTGAGCCACGCCCACTTTTAGGTGAGCCACACCTCCGCCAGGTGAGTCCCACCCACTTTTAGGTGAGCCACGCCCACTAATGTTAGTCACGCCCAGTTTTAGGTGAGCCCTGCCACTGCCAGGTGAGCTCCGCCCACTGCCAGGTAATCCCCAGCCTTGCCAGGTGAGCCCTACCCACTTTTAGGTGAGCCACACCCACTTTTATTTAATCCACACCCATATTTAATTGGGGCACGCCCACTTTTAGTTGAGCCACGCCCACTTCTAGGTGAGCCACGCCCACTTTCAGGTGAGCCACGCCCCTGGCAGGTGAGCCCCACCCACTTCCAGGTAACCCTGAGCTGTTCCAGGTGAGTCACACCCACTTTTAGGTGAGCCACGCCCACTTTTAGTTGAGCCACGCCCACTTACAGGTAATGTCCAGTTATGACAGGTGAGCTCCACCCAGTTTTAGGTGAGTCACGCCCACTTTCAGGTGAGCCACGCCCCTGCCAGGTGAGTCCCACCCACTTCCAGGTAACCCTGAGCTCTTCCAGGTGAGCCACGCCCACTTTTATTTGAGCCACACCCACTTTTAATTTAACCCCGCCTCTCCCAGGTCCTCCCTTCTCACCTGCACCTCCACATCTCTCACCTGGGCAATCCCACCTCAGGTGAGCTCACCTGTGCACACCTGAGCCCCTCCCCATCAACCCCAAACCTTCCTCTGCATTTTGGGTCATTTTTAACATTTTTGGCTTCAATTTTTGGGGTAAAATTTAAACATTTTTGGGTTATTTGGACTCACCTGCGTTACCTGTCTCACCTGTCCGCAGCCACGCCCCCAGGCAGGTGCCTGGAAGAAGCTGGAGGCGTCGCACGAGTACAAAAACCACAACCAGCTGCGGGAGTACCAGCTCGAAGGGGTTAACTGGCTGCTGTTCAACTGGTACAACAGGTGAGCTCACCTGGGCACAGGTAAACACACCTGGGACAGGTAAATGTGGGTACAGGTGGGGGGGATCACCTGAGCCACGCCCAGGTGAGCGAATATCACCTGGAAAGGGTTAAACAGTTGCTGTTCAATTGGTACAACAGGTGAGCTCACCTGGGCACAGGTAAACACACCTGAGACAGGTAAGACACACCTGAGACAGGTAAATGTGGGTACAGGTGGGGGGAATCACCTGAGGCACGCCCAGGTGAGCAAATATCACCTGGAAAGGGTTAAACAGCTGCTGTTCAATTGGTACAACAGGTGAGCTCACCTGGGCACAGGTGAGACAGGTAAACACACCTGAGACAGGTAAATACAGGTACAGGTGGGGGGAATCACCTGAGCCACGCCCAGGTGAGCAAATATTACCTGGAAAGGGTTAAACAGCTGCTGTTCAATTGGTACAACAGGTGAGCTCACCTGGGCACAGGTAAACACACTTGAGACAGGTAAATACAGGTACAGGTGGGGGAAATCACCTGAGCCACGCCCAGGTGGGCAAATATCATCTGGAAGGGGTTAAACAGCTGGTGTTCAATTGGTACAACAGGTGAGCTCACCTGGGCACAGGTAAACACACCTGAGACAGGTAAGACACACCTGAGACAGGTAAATGTGGGTACAGGTGGGGGGATCACCTGAGCCATGCCCAGGTGAGCGAATATCACCTGGAAGGGGTTAAACGGTTGCTGTTCAATTGGTACAACAGGGGAGCTCACCTGGGCACAGGTGAGACAGGTAAACACACCTGAGACAGGTAAATGTGGGTACAGGTGGGGGGGATCACCTGAGCCACGCCCAGGTGAGCGAATATCACCTGGAAGGGGTTAAACGGTTGCTGTTCAATTGGTACAACAGGTGAGCTCACCTGGGCACAGGTAAACACCTGGGCACAGGTGAGACGCACCTGAGTGAATATAAACACTGATACACCTGGGGGAATCGCCTGAGCCACGCCCAGGTGGGCAAATATCACCTGGAAGGGGTTAAATGGCTGCTGTTCAACTGGTACAACAGGTGAGCTCACCTGGGCACAGGTAAACACACCTGGGACAGGTAAATACAGGTACAGGTGGGGGGAATCACCTGAGCCACGCCCAGGTGGGCAAATATCACCTGGAAAGGGTTAAACAGCTGCTGTTCAACTGGTACAACAGGTGAGCTCACCTGGGCACAGGTAAACACACCTGGGACAGGTAAATACAGGTACAAGTGGGGGGGATCACCTGAGCCACGCCCAGGTGAGCAAATATCACCTGGAAGGGGTTAACTGGCTGCTGTTCAATTGGTACAACAGGTGAGCTCACCTGGGCACAGGTAAACTCACCTGAGACAGGTAAATACAGGTACAGGTGGGGGGAATCACCTGAGCCACGCCCAGGTGAGCAAATATTACCTGGAAAGGGTTAAACAGTTGCTGTTCAATTGGTACAACAGGTGAGCTCACCTGGGCACAGGTAAACACACCTGAGACAGGTAAGACACACCTGAGACAGGTAAATACAGGTACAGGTGGGGGGAATCAGCTGAGCCACGCCCAGGTGAGGGGATATCACCTGGAAGGGGTCACCTGGCTGCTGTTCAATTGGTACAACAGGTGAGCTCACCTGGGCACAGGTAAACACACCTGGGACAGGTAAATACAGGTACAGGTGGGGGGAATCACCTGAGCCACGCCCAGGTGGGCAAATATCACCTGGAAAGGGTTAAACAGCTGCTGTTCAACTGGTACAACAGGTGAGCTCACCTGGGCACAGGTGAGACAGGTAAACACACCTGAGACAGGTAAATACAGGTACAGGTGGGGGGAATCACCTGAGCCACGCCCAGGTGGGCGAATATCACCTGGAAGGGGTGAACAGGCTGCTGTTCAACTGGTACAACAGGTGAGCTCACCTGGGCACAGGTAAACACACTTGAGACAGGTAAATGTGGGTACAGGTGGGGGGAATCACCTGAGCCACGCCCAGGTGGGCAAATATCACCTGGAAGGGGTGACCTGGCTGCTGTTCAACTGGTACAACAGGTGAGCTCACCTGGGCACAGGTAAACACACCTGAGACAGGTAAGACACACCTGAGACAGGTAAATGTGGGTACAGGTGGGGAGAATCACCTGAACCACGCCCAGGTGAGCGAATATTACCTGGAAGGGGTTAAACGGTTGCTGTTCAATTGGTACAACAGGTGAGCTCACCTGGGCACAGGTGAGACAGGTAAACACACCTGACACAGGTAAATGTGGGTACAGGTGGGGGGAATCACCTGAATCTCATCCAGGTGAGTCATAGGTTTAGTTTACCTGTCCCAGGTGTATCCCAGGTGAACATTACCTGTCTCAGGTGTGTCATAGGGTTAAATTACCTGTGCCAGGTGTGTCTCACCTGCCCCAGGTGTATCTCAGATGGATCTGAGGTGTGAGTTACCTCAGGTGTTGGTTACCTGTGTCAGGTGTGTCATAGGGTTCCATTACCTGTCCCAGGTGTATCATAGGATTAAATTACCTGTGCCAGGTGTGTCATAGGGTTCCATTAGCTGTCCCAGGTGTGTCATAGGATTAAATTACCTGTCCCAGGTGTATCATAGGGTTCCATTACCTGTCCCAGGTGTGTCATAGGGTTCCATTACCTGTCCCAGGTGTATCATAGGATTAAATTACCTGTGCCAGGTGTATTATAGGATTAAATTACTTGTCCCAGGTGTGTCCCAGGTGTGTCTCACCTGTCCCAGGTGTATCTCAGATGGATCTGAGGTGTGAGTTAGCTTAGGTGCCAATTACGTGTCCCAGGTGTACACAGGGTTCCATTACCTGTCCCAGGTGTATCATAGACTTAAATTACCTGTCCAGGTGTGTCCCAGGTGTGTCTCACCTGTCCCTCACCTGTCCCGCAGGCAGAACTGCATCCTGGCCGACGAGATGGGGCTGGGCAAGACCATCCAGTCCATCGCCTTCCTGCAGGAGGTGCACGGCGCAGGTGTGCGCGGCCCTTACCTGGTGATCGCGCCGCTCTCCACCATCGCCAACTGGGAGCGCGAGTTCGGCACCTGGACGGGCCTGAACACCATCGTGTACCACGGCAGCCTGGCCAGCCGGCAGATGATCCAGCAGTACGAGATGTACTGCAAGGACAGCAAGGTAAAGTTACCTGTGCAGGTGTCACACCTGTATTGTATCCATATACACCTGTATGGGGTTCATATACACCTGTATGGGGTCACTGACACACCTGTGTGACGTCACCGTGTACCACGGCAGCCTGGCCAGCCGGCAAATGATCCAGCAGTACGAGATGTACTGCAAGGACAGCAAGGTGAGCTCACCTGGGCACACCTGTGCACACCTGTATTGTATCCATATACACCTGTATGGGGTTTGTATACACCTGTATGGGGTCACTGACACACCTGAGTGACGTCACCGTGTACCACGGCAGCCTGGCCAGCCGGCAGATGATCCAGCAGTACGAGATGTACTGCAAGGACAGCAAGGTGAGCTCACCTGTGCACACCTGTGCACACCTGTATGGGTTATATTGTATTTATGTACACACCTGTGCACACCTGTGTGACGTCACCGTGTACCACGGCAGCCTGGCCAGCCGGCAGATGATCCAGCAGTACGAGATGTACTGCAAGGACAGCAAGGTAAAGTTACCTGTGCAGGTGTCACACCTGTATTGTATCCATATACACCTGTATGGGGTTTGTATACACCTGTATGGGGTCACTGACACACCTGTGTGACGTCACCGTGTACCACGGCAGCCTGGCCAGCCGGCAGATGATCCAGCAGTACGAGATGTACTGCAAGGACAGCAAGGTGAGCTCACCTGGGCAGGTGTCACACCTGTATGGGTTATATTGTATTTATGTACACACCTGTGCACACCTGTGTGACGTCACCGTGTACCACGGCAGCCTGGCCAGCCGGCAAATGATCCAGCAGTACGAGATGTACTGCAAGGACAGCAAGGTGAGCTCACCTGGGCAGGTGTCACACCTGTATTGTATCCATATACACCTGTATGGGGTTTGTATACACCTGTATGGGGTCACTGACACACCTGAGTGACGTCACCGTGTACCACGGCAGCCTGGCCAGCCGGCAGATGATCCAGCAGTACGAGATGTACTGCAAGGACAGCAAGGTGAGCTCACCTGGGCACACCTGTGCAGGTAACATATCCATATACACCTGTATGGGGTCACTGACACACCTGTGTGACGTCACCGTGTACCACGGCAGCCTGGCCAGCCGGCAGATGATCCAGCAGTACGAGATGTACTGCAAGGACAGCAAGGTGAGCTCACCTGTGCAGGTATCACACCTGTGCAGGTGTCACACCTGTGCAGGTATCACACCTGTGCAGGTATCACACATGGGCAGGTATCACACCTGTGCAGGTATCACACCTATGCAGGTATCACACCTGTGCAGGTATCACACCTGGGCAGACACGCCTGGTGATTTTTAGAAATATTTTTGGGTTTTAATGAAAATTTTCTCACATTTTTTCCCAAAATTTCAGTTTTTTCTTCCGAATTTTGTGGATTTTTTCTAATTTTTTCCGAATTTTGAGGCCTCACCTGTTTTACCTGTTCTGTCTCACCTGTGCACACCTGAGCACACACCTGCAATAACGGAGGGATTTTTTTATTTTTTTAATAAAGATTTTTATACATTTTCTTTGAAATTTAAGTTTTTAATCCCAAATTTTTCAGGTTTTTTATTTTTTTTTAATTTTGATGATTTACCTGTTTTACCTGTCTCACCTGTCACACCTGTGCACACACCCCCGACAATTTTAAGGGATTTTTAATGAGAATTTTGTCACATTTTTCCCTAAATTTGAGTTTTTTCTGTAAATTTTGTGGGATTTTTTTCATTTTTCCGCCATTTTGAGGTCTCACCTGTTCTACCTGTCTCACCTGTGCACACCTGTGCACACACCTGCAATAATTAAGAGCTTTATTCCTGTTTAATGAACGTTTTCGTGTGTTTTTTCTGGAACTTTAAGGTTTTAATCCCAATTTTTTTGGGATTTTTTTTCAATTTTTTTTATTTTTGAGATCTCACCTGTCTCACCTGTCTCACCTGTGCACACCTGTGCACACACCTGCAATAATTAAGAGCTTTATTCCTGTTTAATGAACGTTTTCGTGTGTTTTTCTGGAATTTTGAGGTTTTAATCCCAAATTTTTTGGGATTTTTTTTCAATTTTTTTTATTTTCGAGATCTCACCTGCCTCACCTGCCTCACCTGTCTCACCTGCAGGGCCGCCTCATCCCCGGCGCCTACAAATTCGACGCCCTCATCACCACGTTCGAGATGATCCTGTCGGACTGCCCGGAGCTGCGCGAGGTCCAGTGGCGCTGCGTGGTCATCGACGAGGCGCACAGGTTAAAAAATCGCCACTGCAAGCTGCTGGACAGCCTGAAACACATGGAGCTGGTGAGGGGCACACCTGGAGGCACCTGGGGGCACCTGGGCACACCTGGGAACACCTGGGGGCACCTGGGAGGGAGTTATGGGGTCACCTGTGCGGGTTTGGGGTCACCTGTGACTGCTGGACAGCCTGAAACACATGGAGCTGGTGAGGGGGCACACCTGGGCGCACCTGGGCACACCTGGGAGCACCTGGGAACACCTGGGGGGGAGTTACAGGGTTACCTGTGCGGGTTTGGGGTCACCTGTGTCACCTGTAGCTGCTGGACAGCCTGAAACACATGGAGCTGGTGAGGGGCACACCTGGGAACACCTGGGGGCACCTGGGAACACCTGGGCACACCTGGGAGCACCTGGGAACACCTGGGGGGGAGTTACAGGGTTACCTGTGCGGGTTTGGGGTCACCTGTGTGGGTTTGGGGTCACCTGTGTTACCTGTGGCTGCTGGACAGCCTGAAACACATGGAGCCGGTGAGGGGCACCTGGGGGCACCTGGGCACACCTGGGACACCTGGGAACACCTGGGACACCTGGGGGCACCTGGGAACACCTGGGAACACCTGGGAGGGAGTTATGGGGTCACCTGTGCGGGTTTGGGGTTACCTGTGACTGCTGGACAGCCTGAAACACATGGAGCTGGTGAGGGGCACACCTGGGGGCACCTGGGAACACCTGGGAACACCTGGGAGCACCTGGGAACACCTGGGAGGGAGTTACGGGGTCACCTGTGTCACCTGTAGCTGCTGGACAGCCTGAAACACATGGAGCTGGTGAGGGGCGCACCTGGGCACACCTGGGAACACCTGGGGGCACCTGGGAACACCTGGGAACACCTGGGGGGGAGTTACAGGGTTATCTGTGCGGGTTTGGGGTCACCTGTGCGGGTTTGGGGTCACCTGTAGCTGCTGGACAGCCTGAAACACATGGAGCTGGTGAGGGGCACACCTGGGGGCACCTGGGGGCACCTGAGAACACCTGGGAACACCTGGGCGCACCTGGGGGCACCTGGGCACACCTGGGCACACCTTGAAGAATTCTGAGATATTTTTAATGAATTTTTTGTTTCGTTTTTACCAAAATTTGAGGTTTTGTGCTAAAACTTACAGATTTTTTTTGTTTTTTCTGAATGTTGATGATTTACCTGTGCCTCACCTGTCTGAGCTCACCTGTCTGAGCTCACCTCTGCACACCTGTGCACACACCCCAATAATTCTGAGGGATTTTTTCACTTTTTAAGGAACATTTTCGCACATTTTCCTTAAAATTTGAGTTTTTAAGCTAAAATTATCAGATTTTTTCGGTTTTTTTTTATTTTAATGACTTACCTGTCTCACCTGTGCCTCACCTGTCTGATCTCACCTGTGCACACCTGTGCACACACCCACAATAATTCTGAGGGATTTTTTCACTTTTTAAGGAACATTTTCACACAATTTTCTCAAAATTTGAGTTTTTATGCTAAAATTATCAGATTTTTTTCGGGTTTTTTTTGTTTTTCTGGTTTACCTGTCTCACCTGTGCCTCACCTGTCTGATCTCACCTGTGCACACCTGTGCACACACCCACAGTAATTTTGAGAGATATTTTCACTTTTTAAGAAACATTTTCACACATTTTCCTTAAAATTTGTGTTTTTAAGCTAAAATTTTCAGATTTTTTTCGGGTTTTTTTTGTTTTTTTGGTTTACCTGTCTCACCTGTGCCTCACCTGTCTGATCTCACCTGTGCACACCTGTGCACACACCCACAATAATTCTGAGGGATTTTTTCACTCTTTAAGAAACATTTTCACACAATTTTCTCAAAATTTGAGTTTTTAAGCTAAAATTATCAGATTTTTTTCGGGTTTTTTTTGGTTTTTTGGTTTACCTGTCTCACCTGTGCTTCACCTGTGCACACCTGTGCACACCTGTGCGCACATCCTGATAATTTTGGGGGATATTTTCATGTTTTAGGGAATATTTCCAGACATTTTCTCAAAATTTGAGTTTTTAAGCTAAAATTATCAGATTTTTTTGGGTTTTTTTTGTTTTTCTGGTTTACCTGCCTCACCTGTGCCTCACCTGTCTGATCTCACCTGTGCACACCTGTGCACACACCCTGATAATTCTGAGGGATATTTTCACGTTTTAGAGAATATTTCCAGACATTTTCTCAAAATTTGAGTTTTTAAGCTAAAATTTTCAGATTTTTTTCGGGTTTTTTTTATTTTAATGACTCACCTGTCTCACCTGTGCCTCACCTGTCTGATCTCACCTGTGCACACCTGTGCACACACCCCAATAATTCTGAGGGATTTTTTCACTTTTTAAGAAACCTTTTCACACATTTTTCTCAAAATTTGAGTTTTTATGCTAAAATTATCAGATTTTTTTCGGGTTTTTTTTGTTTTTTTGGTTTACCTGTCTCACCTGTGCCTCACCTGTCTGATCTCACCTGTGCACACACCCACAATAGTTTTGAGGGATTTTTTCACTTTTTAAGAAACATCTTCACACATTTTCCTTAAAATTTGAGTTTTTATGCTAAAATTGTCAGATTTTTTGGGGGTTTTTTTTGTTTTTTAGGTTTACCTGTCTCACCTGTCTTACCTGTCTGATCTCACCTGTGCACACACCCCAATAATTCTGAGGGATTTTTTCACTTTTTAAGGAACATTTTCACACAGTTTTCTCAAAATTTGAGTTTTTAAGCTAAAATTATCAGATTTTTTTCGGGTTTTTTTTATTTTAATGATTGACCTGTCTCACCTGTGCCTCACCTGTCTGATCTCACCTGTGCACACCTGTGCACACACCCCAATAATTCTGAGGGATTTTTTCACTTTTTAAGGAACATTTTCACACAGTTTTCTCAAAATTTGAGTTTTTAAGCTAAAATTTTCAGATTTTTTTCGGATTTTTTTTATTTTAATGACTCACCTGTCTCACCTGTGCCTCACCTGTCGCACCTGCAGGAGCACAAGGTGCTGCTGACGGGCACGCCGCTGCAGAACACGGTGGAGGAGCTCTTCAGCCTCCTGCACTTCCTGGAGCCCTCCCAGTTCCCCTCCGAGGCCGAGTTCCTCAAAGACTTCGGGGACCTCAAAACCGAGGAGCAGGTGAGGGGCGCACCTGGGGGGCACACTTGGGGGGGCCTGGGGGCACCTGGGGGTACCTGGGAGGGGTTTGGGGGTACCTGGGGGCACCTGGGCACACCTGGGAGCACCTGGGGGTACCTGGGTAAACCTGGGGGCACCTGGGGGTACCTGGGGGTACCTGGGAGGGATTTGGGGGCACCTGGGGGGACCTGGGAGCACCTGAGGGTACCTGTGAGGGATTTGGGAGTACCTGGGGGTACCTGGGAGTACCTGGGAGCACCTGGAAGGGATTTTGGGGGGACCTGGGAGGGACTTGGGGGCACCCTGGGGCACCTGGGAGGGGTTTGGAGGCACCTGGGAGGGGTTTGGGGGCACCTGGGAGGGGTTTGGGCACACCTGGGGGTACCTGGGAGGGGTTTGGGGGTACCTGGGGGCACCTGGGCACACCTGGGAGCACCTGGGGGACCTGGGTAAACCTGGGGGCACCTGGGGGTACCTGGGTAAACCTGGGGGCACCTGGGTAAACCTGGGGGCACCTGGGAGGGATTTGGAGGTACCTGGGGGTACCTGGGGGTCCCTGGGAGGGATTTGGGGGTACCTGGGGGCACCTGGGAGCACCTGGGGGCACCTGGGAGCACCTGAGGGTACCTGTGAGGGATTTGGGAGTACCTGGGGCTACCTGGGAGTACCTGGGAGCACCTGGGGGCACCTGGAAGGGATTTTGGGGGCACCTGGGAGGGACTTGGGGGCACCTGGGGGTACCTGGGAGGGGTTTGGGGGTACCTGGGGGCACCTGGGCACACCTGGGAGCACCTGGGGGCACCTGGAAGGGATTTTGGGGGCACCTGGGAGGGACTTGAGGGCACCTGGGAGGGGTTTGGCGAGGTTGGGGAGGGGTTTGGGGGTTACCTGGGCGCACCTGAGCACACCTGGGAGGGATTTGGGGGTACCTGGGGACACGTGGGAGCACCTGGGCGCACCTGGGAGAGGGTTGGGGAGGTTTTGGAGGGGGCCCAGGGAGGTTTGGGAGGGGTTTGGGGTATCTGAGCACACCTGGGGGCACCTGGGCTCACCTGGGGGGCACCTGGGTACACCTGGGGGCACATGGGTACAACTGGGCACACCTGGGTGTACCTATCCAGGTGTTTTCAGCTGCTCTCAGGTGTACCTGGGCTTGTCCAGGTGACTCCAGGTGTGACCCCAGGTGATCCCAGGTATCCCCACGCTCACCTTGGCCTATCCAGGTGTGATCTCAGTCACACCCAGGTGTGCCCGTAGCCATTTCCACCTCCCTTTGGCCACTCCCCCAGCCCCGCCCAGGTCTGACAGGTGTGCCAGGTGTACCCATAACCTTGCCCAGGTGTGACAGGTGCACCCGTAGCCATTTTCCCTTCTCTTTGGCCACTCCCCCAGCCCCGCCCAGGTGTGCCAGGTGTGCTTGTAGCCATTTCCACCTCCTTTTGGCCACTCCCCCAGCCCCGCCCACCTAACCCCAGGTGCGTCCCCCTCACCTGCGCAGGTGCAGAAGCTGCAGGCGCTGCTGAAGCCGATGATGCTGCGGCGCCTCAAGGAGGACGTGGAGAAGAACCTGGCCCCGAAGCAGGAGACCATCATCGAGGTGGAGCTGACCAACGCCCAGAAGCGCCTCTACCGCGCCATCTTGGAACGGAACTTCGCTTACCTGGCCAGGGGGGCGGGGCACGGCAACGTGCCCAACCTGCTCAACACCATGATGGAGCTGCGCAAGTGCTGCAACCACCCCTACCTCATCAATGGTGAGCGCACCTGGGCACACCTGGGGACAGCTGGGGACACACCTGATACACCTGAGCACACCTGAGTGCATATGAATGTACTTGGGTATACCTGGGTGCACACCTGACACACCTGAGCACACCTGAGTATCCATAGACACACCTGGGTGCACCTGGAGCACACCTGATACACCTGAGCACACCTGAGTGCATATGAATGTACTTGGGTATACCTGGGTGCACACCTGAGCACACCTGAGCGCACACAGATACACCTGGGTACACATAGATACACGTGGAGCACACCTGAGTGCACCTGAACACACCTGAGCACACCTGAGTACACATAGACACACCTGGGTGCACACCTGACACACCTGAGCACACCTGAGTATCCATAGACACACCTGGGTGCACCTGGAGCACACCTGATACACCTGAGCACACCTGAGTGCATATGAATATACCTGGGTATACCTGGGTGCACACCTGAGCGCACCTGAGCACACACAGATACACCTGGGTACATGTAGATACACGTGGAGCACACCTGAGTGCACCTGGGCACACCTAGGTGCACACCTGACACACCTGAGCACACCTGAGTATCCATAGACACACCTGGGTGCACCTGGAGCACACCTGAGTGCATATGAATGTACTTGGGTATACCTGGGTGCACACCTGAGCACACCTGAGCACACACAGATACACCTGGGTACACGTAGATACACGTGGAGCACATCTGAGTGCACCTGAGCACACCTGAGTATCCATAGACACACCTGGGTGCACCTGGAGCACACCTGAGCACACCTGATACACCTGAGCACACCTGAGTATCCATAGACACACCTGGGTGCACCTGGAGCACACCTGGGCACACCTGAGCACACACAGATACACCTGGGTACACGTAGATACACGTGGAGCACACCTGAGTGCACCTGAACACACCTGAGCACCCCTGAGCACATTTAGGTGCACCTGGGTACACCTAGAGCACACCTGAGCACACCTGAACACACCTGACACATCTGAGTATCCATAGACACACCTGGGTGCACACCTGACACATCTGAGCACACCCAGACACACCTGTGCACACACCTGTGCACGCACACCTGCACGGCGCCATCTTGGAGCGGAACTTCGCTTACCTGGCCAGGGGGGCGGGGCACGGCAACGTGCCCAACCTGCTCAACACCATGATGGAGCTGCGCAAGTGCTGCAACCACCCCTACCTCATCAACGGTGAGCGCACCTGGGACAGGTGGGGACACACCTGGGGGCACCTGGAGCACACCTGATACACCTGAGCACACCTGAGTGCATATGAATATACCTGGGTATACCTGGGTGCACACCTGAGCACACCTGAGCACACCTGATACACCTGAGCACATATAAATATACCTGGGTACAGGTGGGTGTACACCTGAGCACACACAGATACACCTGGGTACATGTTGATACACGTGGAGCACATCTGAGTGCACCTGAACACACCTGAGCACACCTGAGTACACATAAACACACCTGGGTGCACACCTGACACACCTGAGCACACCTGAGTATCCATAGACACACCTGGGTCCACCTGGAGCACACCTGATACACCTGAGCACATCTGAGTGCATATGAATATACTTGGGTATACCTGCGTGCACACCTGAGTACACACAGATACACCTGGGTACACGTAGATACACGTGGAGCACATCTGAGTGCATCTGAACATACCTGAGTACACATAGACACACCTGGGTGCACCTGGAGCACACCTGATATACCTGAGCACACCTGAGTATCCATAGACACACCTGGGTGCACCTGGAGCACACCTGGGCACACCTGAGCACACACAGATACACCTGGGTACACGTAGATACACGTGGAGCACACCTGAGTGCACCTGAACACACCTGAGCACACCTGAGCACATTTAGGTGCACCTGGGTACACCTAGAGCACACCTGAGCACACCTGAACACACTTGACACATCTGAGTATCCATAGACACACCTGGGTGCACACCTGACACATCTGAGCACGCCCAGACACACCTGTGCACACACCTGTGCACGCACACCTGCACGGCGCCATCTTGGAGCGGAACTTCGCTTACCTGGCCAGGGGGGCGGGGCACGGCAACGTGCCCAACCTGCTCAACACCATGATGGAGCTGCGCAAGTGCTGCAACCACCCCTACCTCATCAACGGTGAGCGCACCTGGGACAGGTGGGGACACACCTGGGGGCACCTGGGGACACCTGGGTACACACCTGGGGGCACCTGGGGACACACCTGATACACCTGAGCACACCTGAGTGCACTTAGGGACACCTGGGGACACCTGGGTACACCTGATACACCTGAGTACACCTGAGTATCCATAGACACACCTGGGTGCACCTGGAGCACACCTGATACACCTGAGCACACCTGAGAGCATATGAATATACTTGGGTATACCTGGGTGCACACCTGAGCACACCTGAGCACACACAGATACACCTGGGTACACGTAGATACACGTGGAGCACATCTGAGTGCATCTGAACATACCTGAGTACACATAGACACACCTGGGTGCACCTGGAGTACACTTGGTACACCTGAGTACACCTGAGTATCCATAGACACACCTGGGTGCACCTGGAGCACACCTGAGTACACACAGATACACCTGGGTACACGTAGATACACGTGGAGCACACCTGAGTGCACCTGAACACACCTGAGCACACCTGAGTACACATAGACACACCTGGGTGCACACCTGACACACCTCAGCACACCTGAGTATCCATAGACACACCTGGGTGCACCTGGAGCACACCTGATACACCTGAGCACACCTGAGTGCATATGAATGTACTTGGGTATACCTGGGTGCATACCTGAGCACACCTGAGTATCCATAGACACACCTGGGTGCACCTGGAGCACACCTGAGCACACCTGATATACCTGAGCACACCTGATACACCTGAGCACACCTGAGTATCCATAGACACACCTGGGTGCACCTGGAGCACACCTGGGCACACCTGAGCACACACAGATACACCTGGGTACATGTAGATACACGTGGAGCACACCTGAGTGCACTTGGGCACACCTGGGTGCACACCTGGTACACCTGAGCACACCTATGTACACACCTGGACACACCTGGATACACTCAGACACACCTGAGCTCACCTGTGCCTCACCTGTCCTTCACCTGTGTCTCACCTGTGTGAGCAGGTGCGGAGGAGCAGATCATGGTCAGTTTCAGTGGTGGTCACTGCTGGTCACTCAGGGTCACTCAGGGTCACTCAGGGTCACTCAGGGTCACTCAGGGTTACCTGTCTCACCTGTACAGGTGCGGAGGAGCAAATCCCACACCTTGATAGGGTCAGTGAGGAGATCTCAGTGATGGTCACTGATACAAAATGGCGGACAATGGTGACCAATGATAGAAAATGGCGGCCAATGGTGACCAATGGTGGTCAGCAGTGGTCACTCATGGTCACACCTGTCCCTTACCTGTCCGTGCAGGTGCGGAGGAGCAGATCCACACCTTGGTAGGGTCAATAAGGAGATGTCAGTGGTGGTCACTGATAGAAAATGGCGGTCAACGGTGGTCACTCATACAAAATGGCGGCCAATGGTGACCAATGATAGAAAATGGCGGTCAATGGTGGTCACTCATACAAAATGGCGGTCAATGGTGACCAATGATGGAAAATGGCTGTCAATGGTGAACAATGATGGAAAATGGCCATCAAGGGTGACCAATGATGGAAAATGGTCGTCAATGGTGGTCGCTCATACAAAATGGCGGCCAATGGTGACCAATGATGGAAAATGGCTGTCAATGGTGACCAATGATAGAAAATGGCGACCAATGGTGACCAATGATAGAAAATGGCGACCAATGGTGACCAATGATGGAAAATGGCCGTCAATGGTGACCAATGATGGAAAATGGCGGTCAATGGTGACCAATGATAGAAAATGGCCGTCAGTGGTGACCAATGATAGAAAATGGCGGTCAATGGTGGTCGCTCATACAAAATGGCGGTCAATGGTGACCAATGATAGAAAATGGCGGTCAATGGTGGTCGCTCATACAAAATGGCGTCCAGTGGTGACCAATGATGGAAAATGGCGGTCAATGGTGGTCACTGATACAAAATGGCGGCCAATGGTGACCAATGATGGAAAATGGCCGTCAATGGTGGTCACTCATACAAAATGGCGGCCAATGGTGACCAGTGATAGAAAATGGCGGTCAATGGTGGTCACTCATACAAAATGGCGGCCAATGGTGACCAATGATAGAGAATGGCGGTCAATGGTGGTCGCTCATACAAAATGGCGGTCAATGGTGACCAATGATAGAAAATGGCGGTCAATGGTGGTCGCTCATACAAAATGGCGGCCAATGGTGACCAATGGTAGAAAATGGCCGTCAATGGTGACCAATGATGGAAAATGGCCGTCAATGGTGACCAATGATGGAAAATGGCGGTCAATGGTGACCAATGATGGAAAATGGCGGTCAATGGTGACCAATGATAGAAAATGGCCGTCAATGGTGACCAATGATAGAAAATGGCCGTCAATGGTGACCAATGATAGAAAATGGTGGTTAATGGTAACCAGTGATAGAAAATGGAGGTCAATGGTGGTCACTCATACAAAATGGCGGCCAATGGTGACCAATGATGGAAAATGGCCGTCAATGGTGACCAATGATGGAAAATGGCCGTCAATGGTGACCAATGATGGAAAATGGCCGTCAATGGTGACCAATGATGGAAAATGGCGGTCAATGGTGACCAATGATGGAAAATGGCGGTCAATGGTGACCAATGATAGAAAATGGCCGTCAATGGTGACCAATGATAGAAAATGGCCGTCAATGGTGACCAATGATAGAAAATGGTGGTTAATGGTGACCAGTGATAGAAAATGGAGGTCAATGGTGGTCACTCATACAAAATGGCGGCCAATGGTGACCAATGATAGAAAATGGCGGTCAATGGTGGTCACTCATACAAAATGGCTGTCAATGGTGACCAATGATAGAAAGTGGCCGTCAATGGTGACCAATGATAGAAAATGGCGGTCAATGGTGGTCGCTCATACAAAATGGCGGCCAATGGTGACCAATGATAGAAAATGGCCGTCAATGGTGACCAATGATGGAAAATGGCCGTCAATGGTGACCAATGATAGAAAATGGCCGTCAATGGTGACCAATGATAGAAAATGGCGGTCAATGGTGGTCGCTCATACAAAATGGCGGCCAGTGGTGACCAATGATGGAAAATGGCCGTCAATGGTGACCAATGATAGAAAATGGCCGTCAATGGTGACCAATGATAGAAAATGGCCGTCAATGGTGGTCACTCATACAAAATGGCGGCCAATGGTGACCAATGATGGAAAATGGCCGTCAATGGTGGTCACTCATACAAAATGGCGGCCAATGGTGACCAATGATGGAAAATGGCGGTCAATGGTGGTCGCTCATACAAAATGGCGACCAATGGTGACCAATGATAGAAAATGGCGGTCAATGGTGGTCACTCATACAAAATGGCCGTCAATGGTGACCAATGATAGAAAATGGCGGTCAATGGTGACCAATGATAGAAAATGGCGGCCAATGGTGGTCACTCATACAAAATGGCCGTCAATGGTGACCAATGATGGAAAATGGCGGTCAATGGTGGTCGCTCATACAAAATGGCGGCCAATGGTGACAAATGATAGAAAATGGCCGTCAATGGTGACCAATGATGGAAAATGGCCGTCAATGGTGACCAATGGTGGTCAGTGGTGGTCAGCAGTGGTCACTGATGTTCTCACCTGTCCGTGCAGGTGCGGAGGAGCAGATCGTGGCCGAGCTCCGCGCGTCCCTGCCGTCCCCGCCGCCCCCAGACCTGTCCCTGCAGGCCCTGGTGCGCTCGGCGGGGAAGTTGGTGCTCCTGGACAAGCTGCTGCCGCGCCTGCGCGCCGGGGGACACAAGGTGCTGGTGTTCTCGCAGATGGTCAGGTGCCTGGACATCCTGGAGGATTACCTCATTCAGAAAAGGTGAGCGGAATTTGGGGTTAAATACAAAGATTTTGGTAAAAAGCGAAAAATGTAGAAAAATGAAAAAAAACCAGAAAAAACTGCCAAAAAAATGGAAAAAATAGGAAATGGGAAGTGGAGATGGTCAGGTGACTGGACATCCTGGAGGATTATCTCATTCAGAAAAGGTGAGCGGAATTTGGGGTTAAATACAAAGATTTTGGTAAAAAGCGAAAAATGTAAAAAAAACGCAAAAAAATGGGGAAAAATCCCATTAAAAATGGGGAGAAAAAGGAAAATAAAATGTTAAAATAATGGGGCTGTACCTGGACATTCTGGAGGATTACCTCATTCAGAAAAGGTGAGCGGAATTTGGGGTTAAATACAAAGACTTTGGTAAAAAGCGAAAAATGTGGAAAAATGAAAAAAACCCAGAAAAAACTGCCAAAAAAATGGAAAAAATAGGAAATGGGAAGCAGAGATGGTCAGGTGCCTGGACATCCTGGAGGATTACCTCATTCAGAAAAGGTGAGCGGAGTTTGGGGGGAAAAAGGGGGATTTTGGTAAAAACTAAAAAAATGCAAAAAATGACAAAAACGGCAGAAAAAACACAAAAAAACCCAGAAAAATATGGGGAAAAAAATGGGAAAGGGATGGGGTGGTGCCTGGACATCCTGGAGAATTACCTCATCCAGAAAAGGTGAGCAGAGTTTGGGTTTAAAAAGAGAGATTTTGGTAAAAAGGGAAAAATGTGAAAAAACGCAAAAAAAAGACAAAAAATGGGGGAAAAATGGAAAAAAATGAGGGAAATGGGAGTTTGAGGTAATGGGAGGTGCCTGGACATCCTGGACGGTTACCTCATACAGAAAAGGTGAGCAGAATTTGGGTTTAAAAATGAAAATTTTGGTTAAAACTAAAAAAATGCAAAAAACGTGAAAAAATGTGGAAAAAAACGAAAAAATGGGGGAAAAAATGGGAAAATGAAATGTTAAAATCATGGGGCGGTGTCTGGACATCCTGGAGGATTACCTCATACAGAAAACGTGAGGGGAGTTTGGGGTTAAAAAGGGAGATTTTGGTAAAAATGAAAAAATGTGAAAAAACAAGAAAAAAAGGCAAAAAATGAGGGAAATGCGGATTTGAGGTAATGGGAGGTGCCTGGACATCCTGGAAGATTATTTCATACAGAAAAGGTGAGCAAAATTTGGGTTTCAAAATGAAAATCTGGGGAAAAATGGAAAAAACGGGAAAAAATGCAAAAAAATGGATAAAAACTACCAAAAAATGGAAAAAAAAGGGAAAATTGAGAGGGAGAAACGCAGGATAGTGCCTGGACATCCTGGACGATTACCTCATTCAGAAAAGGTGAGGGAAGTTTGGGGTTAAAAATAACAATTTTGGGAAAAAATGGAAAAAAGTGAAAAAATGCAAAAAATGGCAAAAAATCGCATAAAAATGGGTAAAAAAGTGAAAATGAAATGATAAAAGGATGGGGCAGTGTCTGGACATCTTGGGGGATTATTTAATTCAGAAAAGGTGAGGGAAATTTGGGGTAAAAAACAAAGATTTTGGTAAAACATGGAAAAATGTGAAAAAACCGCATTTTAAGTAGAAATTTTTTGATTTTAGGAACAAACCTGGAATTTTGAGTACAAACTCCTAAAGTTTTGGTTCGAACCTGGAATTTTTAGTAAAAACTCAGGGATTTTGAGTACAAACCTGGAATTTTGAGTAAAAACCCGAATTTTGAGTACAAACATGAAGTTTTGAGTAAAAATCCATGGATTTTGGGTACAAATATTGAATTTTGAGTACAAACTCCTGAAGTTTGGGTTCAAACTTGGAATTTTGAGTAAGAATCTGTGGATTTTGAGTTCAAACCTGCAATTCTAAATAAAAAACTGGGGATTTTGAGTACAAACTCCTGAATTTGAGTACAAATTCATGAATTTTGGGTAAAACTTGGGGATTTTTGGTACGAACCTGGAATTTTGAGTAGAAACCTGGGGATTTTGGGTACAAACCCGTGAATTTTGGGTACAAACCTGTGAATTTTAAATACACAGGGATTTTGAGTAAAAAGCTGTCATTTTTGTGTACAAACTCACGGATTTGAGTACAAACCTGGAGAATTTGGGTACAAACCTGGAATTTTGAGTAAAAAACGCAGGGATGTCTGGTACAAACCTGGAATTTTCAGTAAAACTCTGGGATTTGAGGTAAGGATCTCGATATTTTGAGTAAAAATCTGGGATTTGGAGTACAAACTCAGGAATTTTGAGTAGAAATTTGGGGATTTTGACTACAAACCTGAGGATTTCGGATACAAACCTGGAATTTTGGGTAAAAACCTGGGGATTTTGGGTACAAACTCTTGGGTTTTTTGGTCCCTCCAGGTACCTGTATGAGCACGTGGCCGGGCGTGTCTGTGGGAACCTCCGGCAGGCGGCCATCGACCGTTTCACTCTCAGTGCAAACCCAGACATTTTTGGGTACAAACGTGCAGATTTTGGGTACAAACTCTGAGTTTTTGGGTCCAAACTCCGTATTTTTGTCCCTCCCAGGTACCCGTACGAGCGCATCGACGGCCGTGTCCGTGGGAACCTGCGGCAGGCGGCCATCGACCGTTTCACTCTCATTACATACAAACCCAGACATTTTTGGGTCCAAAGTCTGAGTTTTTGGGTACAAAGTCTGAGTTTTTGGGTCCAAACTCCATATTTTTGTCCCTCCCAGGTACCCGTACGAGCGCATCGATGGCCGTGTCCGTGGGAACCTGCGGCAGGCGGCCATCGACCGTTTCACTCTCAGCGCAAACCCAGACATTTTTGGGTCCAAAGTCTGAGTTTTTGGGTACAAACTCTGAGTTTTTGGGTCCAAACTCCATATTTTTGTCCCTCCCAGGTACCCGTACGAGCGCATCGACGGCCGTGTCCGTGGGAACCTGCGGCAGGCGGCCATCGACCGTTTCACTCTCATTACATACCCAGACATTTTTGGGTACAAACATGCCGATTTTGGGTATAAATCCTACATTTTTGTCCCTCCCAGGTACCCGTACGAGCGCATCGACGGGCGTGTCCGTGGGAACCTGCGGCAGGCGGCCATCGACCGTTTCAGCCGGCCCGACTCGGACCGGTTCGTGTTCCTGCTCTGCACCCGCGCCGGCGGCCTCGGCATCAACCTGACGGCGGCCGACACCTGCATCATCTTCGACTCGGACTGGAACCCCCAGAACGACCTCCAGGTGAGCCTGGGGGCGGGGTCAGGGCGGGAGGTGGGGTCTACCAAGGGTTTGGGGTCACGGGGTGGGGTTTGGGGTCATGGAATTGGATTTACCAAGGGTTTGGGGTCATGAAATTGGATTTGGGATCATGGTGTGGAGTTTGGAGGTCATGGGATGGGATTTGAGGTCATGGATGGGATCTCCCAAAGGTTTGGGGTCATGGAGTTGGGTTTACCAAGGGTTTGGGGTCACGGGATGGGGTTTGGGGTCATGAAATTGGATTTGGGATCATGGTGTGGAGTTTGGAGGTCATGGGATGGGATTTGAGGTCATGGATGGGATCTCCCAAAGGTTTGGGGTCATGGAGTTGGGTTTACCAAGGGTTTGGGGTCACGGGATGGGGTTTGGGGTCGTGAAATTGGATTTGGGATCGTGGTGTGGAGTTTGGACGTCATGGGATGGGATTTGAGGTCATGGATGGGATCTCCCAAAGGTTTGGGGTCATGGAGTTGGGTTTACCAGGGGTTTGGGGTCATGGGGTGAAGTTTAGGGTCAAAGGTTGGGATCTTCCAAGAGTTGGGGGTCATGGTTTGGGGTTTGGGGTCACAAATGGGATCCCCCAAGGGTTTGAGATCATAGGATGAGATTTGGGGTCACGGATGGGATCTACCAAAGGTTTGGGGTCACGGATGGGTTGTGCCAAGAGTTTGGGGTCGTGCAGTTTGATTTATCAAAGGTTTGGGGTCACAGATGGGATCTACCAAGGGTTTGGGGTCATGGGATGGATTTAGGGTCGTGGGGTGGGGTTTGGGGATCATGGGATTGGGTTTGGGGTCATGGATGGGATCTCCCAAGGGTTCGGGGTCACGGGGAGGAGTTTGGGGTCACGGGGTGGGGTTTGGGGTCACAGGGTGGGGTTTGGGGTCACAGGGAGGAGTTTGGGGTCACGGGGAGGAGTTTGGGGTCACGGTGTGGGTTTGGGGTCACGGGATGGGGGTTTGGGGTCATGGTGTGGGTTTGGGGTCCTAAATGGGATGTCCCGAAGTTTTGGGGTCACCAATGGGGTCTTTGAAGAGTTTGGGGTGACAAATGGGATCCCCCAACCCTTTGAGCTCCTGGCCACGTCTGCCCAGTGCCCGGTGACCCCTGACCCCCCCGGTGACCCCTGACCCCCCGGTGACCCCTGCCCGATGTCCAGTGACCCCTGCCTGATGTCCAGTGACCCCTGCCCGATTTCCAGTGACCCCTGCCCGATTTCCAGTGACCCCTGCCCGATGTCCAGTGACCCCTGACCCCCCCGGTGACCCCTGCCCAGTGTCCGGTGACCCCTGAACCCCCCGGTGACCCCTGCCCTATGTCCAGTGACCCCTGCCCACCCCAGTGACCCCTGCCCGCCCCAGTGACCCCTGCCCGATGTCCAGTGACCCCTGACCCCCCCGGTGACCCCTGCCCGATGTCCAGTGACCCCTGACCCCCCCGGTGACCCCTGCCCGATGTCCAGTGACCCCTGCCCACCCAGTGACCCCTGCCCACCCCAGTGACCCCTGCCCGATGTCCAGTGACCCCTGCCTGGTGTCCAGTGACCCCTGCCCACTCCAATGACCCTGCCTGGTGTCTGGTGACCTCTGGCCATGTCCAGTGACCCCTGCCCGGTGCCTGGTGACCTCTGGCCATGTCCAGTGACCCCTGCCTGCCTCGGTGACCTCTGCCCACCCCAGTGATCCCTGCTCAGTGTCCGGTGACCCCTGTGACCCCTGTGACCTTTGTGACCCTGTCCCCCAGGCGCAGGCGCGGTGCCACCGCATCGGGCAGAGCAAGGTGGTCAAGGTTTACCTGTGACCCCTGCCCGGTGTCCGGTGACCCCAGTGACCCCTGCCCAGTGTCCAGTGACCCCTGTGACCTTTGTGACCCTGTCCCCCAGGCGCAGGCGCGGTGCCACCGCATCGGGCAGAGCAAGGCGGTCAAGGTTTACCGGCTGATCACGCGGAACTCATACGAGCGCGAGATGTTCGACAAGGCCAGCCTGAAGCTGGGCCTGGACAAGGCCGTGCTGCAGTCCATGAGCGGCCGCGAGGGCAGCATCGCCGGGGTCAGTGGTCAGCGTGGTCACTCGTGGTCACTCGTGGTCACTCGTGGTCACTCGTGGTCACTCGTGGTCATTGGGGTGGGATGGGGACGGAGCAGTGACCAGCGGGTTGGGGTTGTCCAAGTTTGGGTTGTTCAAGTTTGGGTTCTCCAAGTTTGGGTTTCTCCAAGTTTGGGTTGTTCAAGTTTGGGTTCTCCAAGTTTGGGTTTCTCCAAGTTTGGGTTTCTCCAAGTTTGGGTTCTCCAAGTTTGGGTTTCTCCAAGTTTGGGTTCTCCAAGTTTGGGTTTCTCCAAGTTTGGGTTTCTCCAAGTTTGGGTTCTCCAAGTTTGGGTTTCTCCAAGTTTGGGTTGTTCAAGTTTGGGTTTCTCCAAGTTTGGGTTCTCAAGGTTTGGGTTCTCCAAGTTTGGGTTTCTCCAAGTTTGGGTTTCTCCAAGTTTGGGTTCTCCAAGTTTGGGTTTCTCCAAGTTTGGGTTGTTCAAGTTTGGGTTTCTCCAAGTTTGGGTTCTCCAAGTTTGGGTTTCTCCAAGTTTGGTTTCTCCAAGTTTGGGTTCTCCAAGTTTGGGTTTCTCCAAGTTTGGGTTTCTCCAAGTTTGGGTTCTCCAAGTTTGGGTTCTCCAAGTTTGGGTTCTCCAAGTTTGGGTTTCTCCAAGTTTGGGTTCTCCAAGTTTGGGTTTCTCCAAGTTTGGGTTCTCAAGGTTTGGGTTCTCCAAGTTTGGGTTTCTCCAAGTTTGGGTTTCTCCAAGTTTGGGTTCTCCAAGTTTGGGTTTCTCCAAGTTTGGGTTCTCCAAGTTTGGGTTCTCCAAGTTTGGGTTCTCAAGGTTTGGGTTCTCCAAGTTTGGGTTTCTCCAAGTTTGGGTTCTCCAAGTTTGGGTTTCTCCAAGTTTGGGTTTCTCCAAGTTTGGGTTTCTCCAAGTTTGGGTTTCTCCAAGTTTGGGTTTCTCCAAGTTTGGGTTTCTCCAAGTTTGGGTTTCTCAGTTTGGTCTCCAAGTTTGGGTTTCTCCAAGTTTGGGTTCTCCAAGTTTGGGTTTCTCCAAGTTTGGGTTCTCCAAGTTTGGGTTCTCCAAGTTTGGGTTTCTCCAAGTTTGGGTTTCTCCAAGTTTGGTTTCTCCAAGTTTGGGTTCTCCAAGTTTGGGTTTCTCCAAGTTTGGGTTTCTCCAAGTTTGGGTTCTCCAAGTTTGGGTTCTCCAAGTTTGGGTTTCTCCAAGTTTGGGTTCTCCAAGTTTGGGTTTCTCCAAGTTTGGGTTCTCCAAGTTTGGGTTTCCAAGTTTGGGTTTTCCCAAGTTTGGTTTCTCCAAGTTTGGGTTTCTCCAAGTTTGGGTTCTCCAAGTTTGGGTTTCTCCAAGTTTGGGTTCTCCAAGTTTGGGTTCTCCAAGTTTGGGTTTCTCCAAGTTTGGGTTCTCAAGTTTGGGTTCTCCAAGTTTGGGTTCTCCAAGTTTGGGTTCTCCAAGTTTGGGTTTCTCCAAGTTTGGGTTTTTCTCCAAGTTTGGGTTTCTCCAAGTTTGGGTTCTCCAAGTTTGGGTTTCTCCAAGTTTGGGTTTCTCCAAGTTTGGTTTCTCCAAGTTTGGGTTCTCCAAGTTTGGGTTCTCCAAGTTTGGGGTTCTCCAAGTTTGGGTTCTCCAAGTTTGGTTTCTCCAAGTTTGGGTTCTCCAAGGTTTGGGTTCTCCAAGTTTGGGTTTCTCCAAGTTTGGGTTTCTCCAAGTTTGGGTTCTCCAAGTTTGGGTTTCTCCAAGTTTGGGTTTCTCCAAGTTTGGGTTTCTCCAAGTTTGGGTTTCTCCAAGTTTGGGTTTCTCCAAGTTTGGGTTTCTCCAAGTTTGGGTTCTCCAAGTTTGGGTTCTCCAAGTTTGGGTTTCTCCAAGTTTGGGTTTCTCCAAGTTTGGGTTCTCCAAGTTTGGGTTCTCCAAGTTTGGGTTTCTCCAAGTTTGGGTTCTCCAAGTTTGGGTTTCTCCAAGTTTGGGTTTCTCCAAGTTTGGGTTCTCAAGGTTTGGGTTCTCCAAGTTTGGGTTTCTCCAAGTTTGGGTTTCTCCAAGTTTGGGTTCTCCAAGTTTGGGTTTCTCCAAGTTTGGGTTTCTCCAAGTTTGGTTTCTCCAAGTTTGGGTTCTCCAAGTTTGGGTTCTCCAAGTTTGGGTTCTCCAAGTTTGGGTTCTCCAAGTTTGGTTTCTCCAAGTTTGGGTTCTCAAGGTTTGGGTTCTCCAAGTTTGGGTTTCTCCAAGTTTGGGTTTCTCCAAGTTTGGGTTCTCCAAGTTTGGGTTTCTCCAAGTTTGGGTTTCTCCAAGTTTGGGTTTCTCCAAGTTTGGGTTTCTCCAAGTTTGGGTTTCTCCAAGTTTGGGTTTCTCCAAGTTTGGGTTCTCCAAGTTTGGGTTTCTCCAAGTTTGGGTTCTCAAGGTTTGGGTTCTCCAAGTTTGGGTTTCTCCAAGTTTGGGTTTCTCCAAGTTTGGGTTTCTCCAAGTTTGGGTTTCTCCAAGTTTGGGTTTCTCCAAGTTTGGGTTCTCCAAGTTTGGGTTTCTCCAAGTTTGGGTTTCTCCAAGTTTGGGTTTCTCCAAGTTTGGTTTCTCCAAGTTTGGGTTCTCCAAGTTTGGGTTTCTCCAAGTTTGGGTTTTCCAAGTTTGGGTTTCTCCAAGTTTGGGTTGTTCAAGTTTGGGTTTCTCCAAGTTTGGGTTTCTCCAAGTTTGGTTTCTCCAAGTTTGGGTTTCTCCAAGTTTGGTTTCTCCAAGTTTGGGTTGTTCAAGTTTGGGTTCTCCAAGTTTGGGTTTCTCCAAGTTTGGTTTCTCCAAGTTTGGGTTTCTCCAAGTTTGGGTTCTCCAAGTTTGGGTTTCTCCAAGTTTGGGTTTGTCCAAGTTTGGGTTTGTCCAAGTTTGGGTTTCTCCAAGTTTGGGTTTCTCCAAGTTTGGGTTTCTCCAAGTTTGGTTTCTCCAAGTTTGGGTTTCTCCAAGTTTGGGTTCTCCACGTTTGGGTTTCTCCAAGTTTGGGTTTTCCAAGTTTGGGTTCTCCAGGTTGGGTTTTTGGGACATTTGGGGCTCACCTGCCCAGGTAACCTCAGTGCTCACCTGCCCAGATCCAGCAGTTCTCCAGGTTGAGTTTTGGGGTTTTTGGGGTTTTTGGGATCACCTGGGCTCACCTGCCCAGGTAACGCCCTTACCTGTGTGGATCCAGGTTCAGAATTTGGGATCATTTGGGGATTTTTGGGCTCACCTGCCCAGGTAACTCCGGTGCTCACCTGTGCAGATCCAGCAGTTCTCCAGGTGGAATTTTTGGGGTTTTTGGGATCACCTGGGCTCACCTGGCCTGTGTCACCTGCCCAGATCCAGCAGTTCTCCAGGTGGAATTTTTGGGATTTTTGGGCTCACCTGCCCAGGTAACACCTGGTGCTCACCTGTGCAGATCCAGCAGTTCTCCAGGTGGAATTTTTGGGGTTTTTGGGCTCACCTGGGCTCACCTGGCCTGTGTCACCTGCCCAGATCCAGCAGTTCTCCAGGTTGAGTTTTTGGGGTTTTTAGGATTTTTGGGCTCACCTGAGCTCACCTGGCCTGTCTCACCTGCCCAGATCCAGCAGTTCTCCAGGTTGAGTTTTTGGGGTTTTTGGGTTTTTGGGCTCACCTGAGCTCACCTGGCCTGTCTCACCTGCCCAGATCCAGCAGTTTTCCAGGTGGAATTTTTGGGATTTTTGGGGTTTTTGGGCTCACCTGAGCTCACCTGGCCTGTCTCACCTGCCCAGATCCAGCAGTTCTCCAGGTGGAATTTTTGGGATTTTTGGGCTCCCCTGCCCGGGTAACCCCAGTGCTCACCTGTGCAGATCCAGGTTGGGTTTGAAGGTTCTCCAGGTTGGATTTTTGGGATCACCTGGGCTCACCTGGCCTGTCTCACCTGCCCAGATCCAGCAGTTCTCCAGGTGGAATTTTTGGGATTTTTGGGCTCACCTGGGCTCACCTGGCCTGTCTCACCTGCCCAGATCCAGCAGTTCTCCAGGTTGGGTTTTTGGGGTTTTTGGGCTCACCTGGGCTCACCTGGCCTGTCTCACCTGCCCAGATCCAGCAGTTCTCCAGGTTGAGGTTTTGGGGTTTTTGGGATTACCTGAGCTCACCTGGCCTGTCTCACCTGTGCAGATCCAGCAGTTCTCCAGGTTGAGTTTTTGGGATTTTTGGGATCACCTGAGCTCACCTGCCCAGGTAACCCCAGTGCTCACCTGTGCAGATCCAGGTTGGGTTTGAAGGTTCTCCAGGTTGAGTTTTTGGGGTTTTTGGGCTCACCTGGGCTCACCTGGCCTGTCTCACCTGCCCAGATCCAGCAGTTCTCCAGGTTGAGTTTTTGGGGTTTTTGGGGTTTTTGGGCTCACCTGGGCTCACCTGGCCTGTCTCACCTGCCCAGATCCAGCAGTTCTCCAGGTTGAGTTTTTGGGATTTTTGGGCTCACCTGGGCTCACCTGGCCTGTCTCACCTGCCCAGATCCAGCAGTTCTCCAGGTGGAGTTTTTGGGGTTTTTGGGCTCACCTGAGCTCACCTGGCCTGTCTCACCTGCCCAGATCCAGCAGTTCTCCAGGTTGAGTTTTTGGGATTTTTGGGATTTTTGGGCTCACCTGGCCTGTCTCACCTGCCCAGATCCAGCAGTTCTCCAGGTTGAGTTTTTGGGATTTTTGGGCCCACCTGAGCTCACCTGGCCTGTCTCACCTGCCCAGATCCAGCAGTTCTCCAGGTTGAGTTTTTGGGGTTTTTGGGATCACCTGCCCAGGTAACACCTGGTGCTCACCTGTGTAGATCCAGCAGTTTTCCAGGTGGAATTTTTGGGGTTTTTGGGCTCACCTGAGCTCACCTGGCCTGTCTCACCTGTCCAGATCCAGCAGTTCTCCAGGTGGAGTTTTTGGGATTTCTGGGCTCACCTGCCCAGGTAACCCTAGTGCTCACCTGTGCAGATCCAGGTTGGGTTTGAAGGTTCTCCAGGTTGGATTTTTGGGTTCACCTGGGCTCACCTGGCCTGTCTCACCTGCCCAGATCCAGCAGTTCTCCAGGTTGAGTTTTTGGGGGTTTTGGGATCACCTGAGCTCACCTGCCCAGGTAACGCCCTTACCTGTGTGGATCCAGGTTCAGATTTTGAGATCATTTGGGGATTTTTGGGCTCACCTGCCCAGGTAACACCTGGTGCTCACCTGTGCAGATCCAGCAGTTTTACAGGTGGAATTTTTGGGGTTTTTGGGCTCACCTGAGCTCACCTGCCTAGGTAACACCTGGTGCTCACCTGCCCAGATCCGGCAGTTCTCCAGGTTGAGTTTTTAGGGTTTTTGGGATTACCTGAGCTCACCTGCCCAGGTAATCTCAGTGCTCACCTGTGCAGATCCAGGTTGGGTTTGAAGGTTCTCCAGGTTGGATTTTTGGGCTCACCTGGCCTGTCTCACCTGCCCAGATCCAGGAGTTCTCTAGGTTGAGTTTTTGGGATTTTTGAGCTCACCTGCCAGGGTAACACCTGGTGCTCACCTGCCCAGATCCAGCAGTTTTCCAGGTGGAATTTTTGGGGTTTTTGGGCTCACCTGAGCTCACCTGGCCTGTCTCACCTGCCCAGATCCAGCAGTTCTCCAAGAAGGAGATCGAGGACCTGCTGCGCAAGGGCGCCTACGCCGCCATCATGGACGAGGACGACGAAGGCGCCAAGTTCTGCGAGGAGGACATCGAGCAGATCCTGCTCAGGAGGAGCACCACCATCACCATCGAGAGCGAGGGCAAGGGCTCCACCTTCGCCAAGGTGAGCCGGGCGGGGCCCAGGTGTGCACGGGTGTGCCCAGGGCGGGGGTTTGGTGGTCCTAGAGGAGGTTCAGGTGTTCCCAGGTGTGTCCAGGTGGGGTTTGGTGGCTCTAGGGAAGGTCCAGGTGTGTCCAGGGCAGGGGTTTTGTGGTTCTAGGGGAGGTTCAGGTGTGTCCAGGTGTGCCCAGGGCGGGGTTTGGTGGCCCTAGAGGAGATCCAGGTGTGTCCAGGTGTGCCCAGGGCGGGGGTTTGGTGGTCCTAGAGGAGGTTCAGGTGTGTCCAGGTGGGGTTTGGTGGTCCTAGAGGAGGTTCAGGTGTGTCCAGGTGGGGTTTGGTGGCTCTAGGGGAGGTTCAGGTGTGCCCAGGTGGGGTTTGGTGGCCCTAGAGGAGATCCAGGTGTGTCCAGGTGGGTCCAGGTGAGGTTTGGTGGTCTTAGAGAAGGTTCAGGTGTGTCCAGGTGTGTCCAGGTGGGGTTTGGTGGCCCTAGAGGAGATCCAGGTGTGTCCAGGTGGGGTTTGGTGGCTCTAGGGAAGGTCAAGAGTGGGTCCAGGTGAGCTTTGGTGAGGTCCTAGAGAAGATCCAGGTGTGTCTAGGTGTGCCCAGGTGGGGTTTGGTGGTCCTAGAGGAGGTTCAGGTGTGTCCAGGTGTGCCCAGGTGGGGTTTGGTGGTCATAGAGGGGATCCAGGTGTGTCCAGGTGGGGTTTGGTGGCTCTAGAGGAGGTTCAGGTGTGTCCAGGGCAGGGGTTTTGTGGTTCTAGGGGAGGTTCAGGTGTGTCCAGGTGTGTCCAGGTGGGGTTTGGTGGCTCTGGAGAAGATCCAGGTGTGCCCAGGTGAGGTTTGGTGGTCCTAGAGGAGGTTCAGGTGTGCACAGGTGTGCCCAGGGCGGGGGTTTGGTGGCCCTAGAGGAAATCCAGGTGTGTCCAGGTGGGGTTTGGTGGCCCTAGAGGAGGTTCAGGTGTGTCCAGGTGTGCCCAGGTGAGGTTTGGTGACCTTTGATGACCCTGGAGAACCTCCAGGTGCTCCCAGGTGACCCCAGGTGACCTCGGGTGACTCTGAGTGACCCCGGGTGACCCCGGGTGACCCCAGGTGACCCCGCTGACCCCGTGACCTCTGCCCCGCCCCCAGGCCAGCTTCGTGGCGTCCGAGAACCGCACGGACATCGCGCTGGACGACCCCAACTTCTGGCAGAAGTGGGCCAAGAAGGCGGACCTGGACCTGGAGCTGCTCAACAGCAAGGTGAGCACACCTGGGACAGGTGAGACACACCTGGGACAGGTAAAAACACACCTGGGACACACCTGGGACAGGTGAGACACACCTGGGGGGACATGGGACACACCCACACACCTGGGGGGAAACAGGGACACACCTGGACCTGGAGCTGCTCAACAGCAAGGTGAGCACACCTGGGACAGGTGAGACACACCTGGGACACACCTGGGACACACCTGGGACAGGTAAAAACACACCTGGGACAGGTGAGACACACCTGGGCACACCTGGGACACACCTGGGACAGGTAAGACACACCTGGGACACACCTGGGACAGGTGAGACACACCTGGGCAGGTAAAAACACACCTGGGACAGGTGAGACACACCTGGGACAGGTGAGACACACCTGGGACACACCTGGGACAGGTGAGACACACCTGGGGGGACATGGGACACACCCACACACCTGGGGACACCTGGGACACACCTGGACCTGGAGCTGCTCAACAGCAAGGTGAGCACACCTGGGACAGGTAAAAACACACCTGGGACACACCTGGGACACACCTGGGACAGGTGAGACACACCTGGGCGGGTAAAAACACACCTGGGACAGGTGAGACACACCTGGGACAGGTGAGACACACCTGGGACACACCTGGGACAGGTAAAAACACACCTGGGACACACCTGGGGGGACATGGGACACACCCACACACCTGGGGACACCTGGGACACACCTGGACCTGGAGCTGCTCAACAGCAAGGTGAGCACACCTGGGCAGGTGAGACACACCTGGGACAGGTAAAAGCACACCTGGGACAGGTAAAAACACACCTGGGACAGGTGAGACACACCTGGGACACACCTGGGACACACCTGGGACAGGTGAGACACACCTGGGACAGGTGAGACACACCTGGGACACACCTGGGACACACCTGGGACACACCTGGGACAGGTAAAAACACACCTGGGACAGGTGAGACACAGCTGGGACACACCTGGGACACACCCACACACCTGGGGACACACCTGGACCTGGAGCTGCTCAACAGCAAGGTGAGCACACCTGGGACAGGTAAAAACACACCTGGGACACACCTGGGTCACACCTGGGACAGGTGAGACACACCTGGGCGGGTAAAAACACACCTGGGACAGGTGAGACACACCTGGGACAGGTGAGACACACCTGGGACACACCTGGGACAGGTAAAAACACACCTGGGACACACCTGGGGGGACATGGGACACACCCACACACCTGGGGACACCTGGGACACACCTGGACCTGGAGCTGCTCAACAGCAAGGTGAGCACACCTGGGCAGGTGAGACACACCTCGGACAGGTAAAAACACACCTGGGACAGGTAAAAACACACCTGGGACAGGTGAGACACAACTGGGACAGGTAAAACACACCTGGGACAGGTAAAACACAGGTAAAAACACACCTGGGACACACCTGGGGAGGTAAAAACACACCTGGGACAGGTGAGACACAGCTGGGACACACCTGGGACACACCCACACACCTGGGGACACACCTGGACCTGGAGCTGCTCAACAGCAAGGTGAGCACACCTGGGACACACCTGGGACAGGTAAAAACACACCTGGGACAGGTAAAAACACACCTGGGACAGGTAAAAACACACCTGGGACAGGTGAGACACACCTGGGACAGGTAAAAACACACCTGGGACAGGTAAAAACACACCTGGGACAGGTAAAAACACACCTGGGACGGTAAAAACACACCTGGGACAGGTAAAAACACACCTGGGACAGGTAAAAACACACCTGGGACAGGTGAGACTCACCTGGGACACCTGGGGGGACATGGGACACACCCACACACCTGGGGACACCTGGGACACCTGGGCACACCTGGGCACACCTGGGACAGGTGAGACACACCTGGGTGGGTGGGGTCACCCAGGTGACGTTTATGTGGGTGGGTGGGGTCACCTTGGTGGGGCTGTGGCCTGAGGCGCCACTGACCATTCCCAATGACCACTGACCTTTGACCTTTGCCCCCAGAACACGCTGGTCATCGACACCCCCCGTGTCCGGAAGCAGACTGGGTGACCACTGACCATCCCCACTGACCAATGACCATTCCCAATGACCCTTGAGTGACCACTTGGTGACCCTTGACCTTCCAGAACACCCTGGTCATCGACACCCCCCGCGTCCGGAAGCAGACTGGGTGACCACTGACCGCTCCCAATGACCAATGACCATTGTCACTGACCAATGACCATTGTCACTGACCAATGACCATTTCCAATGACCCTAAATGACCCCTGAGTGACCATTTGATGACCTTTGCCCCCAGAACACGCTGGTCGTCGACACGCCGCGTGTCCGGAAGCAGACTGGGTGACCACTGACCATTGTCACTGACCACTGACCATTGTCACTGACCAATGACCATTGTCACTGACCAATGACCATCCCCACTGACCATTTGATGACCTTTGCCCCCAGAACACCCTGGTCATCGACACGCCGCGTGTCCGGAAGCAGACTGGGTGACCACTGACAGCTCCCAATGACCACTGACCGCTCCCTATGACCAATGACCATTCCCAATGACCACTGACTATCCCAAATGACCCCTGAGTGACCGCTGACCTTTGACCTTTGCCCCCAGAACACGCTGGTCATCGACACGCCGCGTGTCCGGAAGCAGACTCGCCACTTCAGCACCCTCAGGGACGATGACCTGGTGGAGTTCTCGGACCTGGACAGCGACGATGACCTCGAGCGGCCGGACAGGGCCAGCAGCACCACCAGGTCACGCCGGGGTCACCACGGCGGCGGTCAGCACCACGGCGGTGGTGGTCAGCAGCCCGGGGGCGCTCAGCAGGGCGGTCAGCAGGGCGGTCAGCAGGGCGGTCAGCAGGCTCCGGCCACTCCGGCCGCTCCGGCCGCGCCGCAGCCGTTTGGGAGGAGCGAGTGCCTGAGGGTGGAGAGGCACCTGATGGTGTTCGGGTGAGTGACCGCACCTGGGGTCATCCGGGGTCATCTAGGGGTCATCTAGGGTCACCTGGGGTCATCCAGGGGTCATCTAGGGTCACCTGGGGGGCGTGGGGACACCTGGGGTCATCTGGGGGTCATTTAGGGTCACCTGGGGACACACCTGGGGTTCCAGATCATTCCCTGACCCCACTGACCATTCCCTGACCCCTGTGACCTTTCAGTGACCACACTGACCACTCAGTGACCTCAGTGACCATTCCCTGACCCCAGTGACCATTGAGTGACCTCAGTGACCATTCCCTGACCCCAGTGACCCCAGTGACCATTCCCTGACCCCAGTGACCATTCCCTGACCCCAGTGACCTCAGTGACCATTCCCTGACCCCAGTGACCTCAGTGACCATTCCCTGACCCCAGTGACCATTCCCTGACCCCAGTGACCCCAGTGACCATTCCCTGACCCCAGTGACCCCAGTGACCATTCCCTGACCCCTGTGACCATTCCCTGACCTCACTGACCATTCCCTGACCCCAGTGACCCCAGTGACCATTCCCTGACCCCAGTGACCCCAGTGACCATTGAGTGTCCTCACTGACCATTCCCTGACCCAGTGACCTCACTGACCATTCCCTGACCCCAGTGACCCCAGTGACCATTCCCTGACCCCAGTGACCCCAGTGACCATTGAGTGACCTCAGTGACCATTCCCTGACCCCAGTGACCCCAGTGACCATTCCCTGACCATTGAGTGACCTCACTGACCATTCCCTGACCCCACTGACCATTCCCTGACCTCACTGACCATTCCCTGACCCCAGTGACCCCAGTGACCATTCCCTGACCCCAGTGACCCCAGTGACCATTGAGTGACCTCAGTGACCATTCCCTGACCCCAGTGACCCCAGTGACCATTCCCTGACCCCAGTGACCCCAGTGACCATTGAGTGACCTCAGTGACCATTCCCTGACCCCAGTGACCCCAGTGACCATTCCCTGACCATTGAGTGACCTCACTGACCATTCCCTGACCCCACTGACCATTCCCTGACCTCACTGACCATTCCCTGACCTCACTGACCATTCCCTGACCTCACTGACCATTCCCTGACCTCACTGACCATTCCCTGACCCCACTGACCATTCCCTGACCCCAGTGATCTCACTGACCATTCCCTGACCCCAGTGATCTCACTGACCATTCCCTGACCCCAGTGACCATTCCCTGACCCCAGTGACCCCAGTGACCATTGAGTGACCTCACTGACCATTCCCTGACCCCAGTGACCCCAGTGACCATTCCCTGACCCCAGTGACCGTTCCCTGACCCCTGTGACCATTGAGTGACCTCACTGACCATTCCCTGACCCCACTGACCATTCCCTGACCCCTGTGACCTTTCAGTGACCACACTGACCACTCAGTGACCTCAGTGACCATTCCCTGACCCCAGTGACCCCAGTGACCATTCCCTGACCCCAGTGACCATTCCCTGACCCCAGTGACCATTCCCTGACCCCAGTGACCCAGTGACCATTCCCTGACCCCGGTGACCATTCCCTGACCCCAGTGACCCCAGTGACCATTCCTGACCCCAGTGACCATCCCTGACCCAGTGACCATTCCCTGACCCCGGTGACCCCAGTGACCATTCCCTGACCCCAGTGACCATTCCCTGACCCCGGTGACCCCAGTGACCATTCCCTGACCCCAGTGACCATTCCCTGACCCCAGTGACCATTCCCTGACCCCAGTGACCATTCCCTGACCCGTGTGACCTTTCAGTGACCACACTGACCACTCAGTGACCTCACTGACCACTCCCTGACCCCACTGACCATTCCCTGACCCCACTGACCATTCCCTGACCCCAGTGACCCCAGTGACCATTCCCTGACCCCAGGGACCATTCCCTGACCCCAGTGACCTCACTGACCATTCCCTGACCCTAGTGACCTTTCCATGACCCCAGTGACCCCAGGGACCATTCCCTGACCCCAGTGACCATTCCCTGACCTCACTGACCATTCCCTGACCTCACTGACCATTCCCTGACCCCAGTGACCATTCCCTGACCCCAGTGACCATTCCCTGACCCAGTGACCCCAGTGACCATTCCCTGACCCCAGTGACCCCAGTGACCATTGAGTGTCCTCACTGACCATTCCCTGACCCCAGTGACCCCAGTGACCATTCCCTGACCTCACTGACCATTCCCTGACCCCAGTGACCTCACTGACCATTCCCTGTCCCCAGTGACCCCAGTGACCACTCCCTGACCCCAGTGACCATTCCCTGACCCCTGTGACCATTCCCTGACCCCAGTGACCCCAGTGACCATTCCCTGACCCCTGTGACCCCTCTCTGACCCCCAGGTGGGGTCGGTGGCGGGAGCTGACCGCCTCCGGCCGCTGCCCACGCCGGCTGACCCCAGTGACCTCAGTGACCATTGAGTGACCTCACTGACCATTCCCTGACCTCACTGACCATTCCCTGACCTCACTGACCATTCCCTGACCCCAGTGACCCCAGTGACCATTCCCTGACCCCAGTGACCATTGAATGACCTCACTGACCATTCCCTGACCTTTTGACCCCCAGGTGGGGTCGGTGGCGGGAGCTGACCGCCTCCGGCCGCTGCCCACGCCGGCTGACCCCAGTGACCCCAGTGACCATTCCCTGACCCCCGTGACCCCTCTCTGACCCCCAGGTGGGGTCGGTGGCGGGAGCTGACCGCCTCCGGCCGCTGCCCACGCCGGCTGTCCGAGCGCGAGGCCGAGGGCGTGGCCAGGGCCATCCTGCTGTGCTGCCTGCTGCATTTCCGCGGTGACGTCAGCACCCGCGCATGCGCCTGGCAGCTCCTGGCACCGGGGACAGGGACCGGGAACGGGCGGGTCCGGCACACACCTGGAGGCACAGGTGAGGTCTGGGGGCGTTCTAATGGATTTTGGGAAATTTTGGTGCATTTGGGGTCCATTTTGGTACATTTGGGGTCCATTTTAATCCATTTTGGATCCATTTTAATCCATTTTGGGTCAATTTTAATCCATTTTGGGTCAATTTTAATGAATTTTTGGTCAATTTTAATCAATTTTGGATGAATTTTAATGAATTTTTGGTCAATTTTAATGAATTTTTGGTCAATTTTAATCAATTTTGGGTCAATTTTAAAGAATTTTGGGTCCATTTTAATCCATTTTGTAAGAATTTTAATCAATTTTGGGTCAATTCTTACAAATTTTGGCTGAATTTTGATCAATTTTGGGTCAATTTTAATCAATTTTGGATGAATTTTAATGAATTTTGGGTCAATTTTAATGAATTTTGGGTCCATTTTAATCCATTTTGGGTCCATTTTAATCCATTTTGGGTCCATTTTAATCCATTTTGGGTCCATTTTAATCCATTTTGGGTGAATTTTAATCCATTTTGGGTGAATTTTAATCCATTTTGGGTCCATTTTAATCCATTTTGGGTCCATTTTAATCCATTTTGTAAGAATTTTGATCAATTTTGGGTCAATTTTAATCAATTTTGGATGAATTTTAATGAATTTTTGGTCAATTTTAATGAATTTTGGGTGAATTTTAAGAAATTTTGGGTTGAATTTTAATCCTGTTTGGGTGAATTTTAATGAATTTTTGGTCAATTTTAATCAATTTTGGATGAATTTTAAGGAATTTTGGGTCAATTTTAATCAATTTTGGATGAATTTTAAGGAATTTTTGGTCAATTTTAATCAAATTTGGGTCAATTTTAATCAATTTTGGGTGAATTTTAATGATTTTGGGTCAATTTTAATCAATTTTGTAAGAATTTTAATCAACTTTGTGTTAATCAATTTTGTGTTAATTTTAATGAATTTTGGGTCCATTTTAATCCATTTTGGATCCATTTTAATCCATTTTGGGTCAATTTTAATCAATTTTGGGTGAATTTTAATCCATTTTGTAAGAATTTTAATCAATTTGGGGTCCATTTTAATCCATTTTGGGTGAATTTTAATGAATTTTGGGTCAATTTTAATGAATTTTGGGTGAATTTTAACAAATTTTGGGTTGAATTTTAATCACGTTTGGGTGAATTTTAATCAATTTTGGGTCCATTTTAATCAATTTTGGGTCGATTTTGATGAATTTGGGGTCGATTTTGATGAATTTGGGGTCGATGTTTCCGAATTTTGGGTGGATTTCACCGAATTTTGGGTGGATTTTGGTCAATTTTGGGTCCATTTTAATGAATTTTGGGTCGATTTTGATGAATTTGGGGTCGATCTTTCCGAATTTTGGGTGGATTTCACTGAATTTTGGGTGGATTTTGATGAATTTTGGGTCGATTTTAATGAATTTGGGGTCGATTTTGATGAATTTGGGGTGGATCTTTCCAAATTTTGGGTGGATTTCACTGAATTTTGGGTGGATTTTAATGAATTTTGGGTGGATTTTAATCAATTTTGGGTCGATTTTCCCAAATTTTGGGTCGATTTTAATCAATTTTGGGTCGATTTTGATGAATTTTGGGTCGATTTTGATGAATTTGGGGTCGATCTTTCCGAATTTTGGGTGGATTTCACTGAATTTTGGGTGGATTTTAATCAATTTTGGGTCGATTTTCCCAAATTTTGGGTCCATTTTAATGAATTTTGGGTCGATTTTGATGAATTTGGGGTGGATCTTTCCGAATTTTGGGTGGATTTCACTGAATTCCGTGCCCTGCCCCCCAGGGCCGGGCTCCCCGGCGGCGCCGCGGGGCCGGAAGGGGAAGAAGGCGCCGAAGGTTCCGGAAGCTCCGGGGCCGGAGTGGCTGCGACGCCACAACCCCGAGGGGCTCCTGCAGGACGAGGGCTACAGGAGGCACCTCAAGCACCAGTGCAGCAAGTGGGTCTGGGTTTGGGGGAAATTTGGGAATTTTTGGGATTTTTGGGAATTTTTTGGGATTTTTTGGGATGTTTTTTGAATTTTTTCTGGATTTTTTTTGGGGTTTTTTTTAATTTTGGGGGGGGGTTTTGAAAGTTTTTTTGATTTTTTTAAATATTTTTGAAATTTTTTTGAATTTTTAAAAATATTTTTGAATTTTTTAAATTTTTTTTTGGATTTTTTCTGATATTTTTGGAATTTTTTTGGATTTTTTCTGATTTTTTTTCAATTTTTTTTTCTGATTTTTTTTCAATTTTTTTTTGAATTTTTGAATTTTTTGGGATTTTTTCTTTCTTTTTTTTGAAATTTTTTTGAATTTTTTTGGAATTTTTTTGAATTTTTTTGAAATTTTTTTTGTATTTTTTAAATTTTTTGGAATTTTTTTAAATTTTTTTTGGTTTTGGGGGATTTTTGGGGTTTTTGGGGCTCCTGCAGGACGAGGGCACAGGAGGCACCTCAAGCACCAGTGCAGCAACTGGGGCTGGGGAAATTTGGGGGAAATTTGGGGATTTTTGGGAATTTTCTGATTTTTTCTGAATTTTTTCTGAATTTTTTTTGCATTTTTTTAAAATTTTTTTGGGATTTTTTCTGATTTTTTTTTGAAATTTTTTTGAATTTTTTAAAAATTTTGGGGGATTTTTTCCTGATTTTTTATGAAATTTTTTTTGAATTTTTTTGAATTTTTTGGGATTTTTGGGGATTTTTTCTGATTTTTTCGGATTTTTTTTAATTTTGATTTTTTTGAAATTTTTTTGAATTTTGGGGATTTTTTCAGAATTTTTTTTGAATTTTTTCGGCTTTTTTCTGGTTTTGAATTTTTTTCTAAATTTTTTTTTTTGATTTTTTTTTTCAAATTTTTTTCAATTTTTTTTCAATTTTTTTGAATTTTTTTTGAATATTTTTCTGATTTTTTGGGGCACCAGTGCAGCAAGTGGGGCTGAGGGAAATTTGGGGGAAATTTGGGAATTTTTGGGATTTTTGGGGGTTTTTTCTCATTTTTTTAAAATTTTTTTGGAATTTTTTTGGATTTTTTCTGCTTTTTTTTGAATCTTTTTTGGCTTTTTTTTTGGATTTTTTGACCATTTTTGGTTCATTTTGGGTGGGATTTTTTTGGGGTTTTTTGATTTTTAAATTTTTGTTGATTTTGGTTCATTTTGGGTGAATTTTTGCCATTTTTAGGATTCTTTTAAGGGTGAGGACGCTGCATTTCCTGGGCTGATTTTGGGGATTTTTTTTGGATTTTTTGACCATTTTTGGTTCATTTTTGGTGGGATTTTTTGGGGTTTTTTTATTTTTTAAATTTTTGGTGATTTTGGTTCATTTTGGGTGAATTTTTGGCATTTTTAGGATCCTTTTGAGGGTGAGGATGCTGCATTTCCTGGGCTGATTTTGGGGATTTTTTTGGGATTTTTTGACCATTTTTTGTGGGTTTTGTTGCGATTTTTTTTAAATTTTTTTTTTTTTAATTTTTGGTGATTTTGGTTGATTTTGGGTGAATTTTTGGCGTTTTTAGGATCCTTTTAAGGGTGAGGATGCTGCATTTCCTGGGCTGATTTTAGGGATTTTTTGGGCTATTTTGGCATTTTTTGCTCATTTTGGGTGGGATTTTTTGGGGGTTTTTTGATTTTTAAATTTTGGTGATTTTGGTTCATTTTGGGTGAATTTTTGCCATTTTTAGGATCCTTTTGAGGGTGAGGATGCTGCATTTCCTGCGCCAGGAGGTGATCGGGGACCAGGCCGAGAAGGTTCTGGCCGGGGCCAGCGCCAGGTGAGCAAATTTGGGCCAAATTCCGGCGATTTTGGGGCTCCTGGGAGATTTTTGGGCATTTTGGGGATTTTTTGGGCTTTGGGGGGGATTTGGGGTGTCCCAGCCCATTTTTGGGGTGGTTTTGGCTCTTCCTGGGGACCTCCAGCCCCATTTTTGGGTCGATCTCATTTCGGGGTCAATTTTGGGGTGGTTTTACCCAATTTTGGGGTTTTATCCCATTTTTGGGGTCCCTTTCCCATTTTTGGGGTCCCTGGTTCCATTTTTGGGGTCCCTTTCCCATTTTTGGGGTCCCTTTTCCTATTTTTGGGTCTCTCTCTCATTTTTGATTAATTCAGGGTGATTTTACCCGATTTTGGGTCAATTTTGGGTCAATTTTGGGTGGTTTTACCCGATTTTTGGGGTCCCTCTCCCCATTTTTGGGGTCCGCAATCCCATTTTTTGCACCCCTGATCCCAATTTTGGGTTCCTTTTCCCCCTTTTTAGGATCCCTCTCCCATTTTTGGGTCTCTCTCCCACTTTTTATCAATTCAGGGCGATTTTTCTCCTTTTTTTCTCAATTTTGGGTCAATTTTGGGTGATTTTACCCCATTTTGGGGTCCCCAATCCCGTTTTTGGTGCCCCTGATCCCAATTTTGGGGTTTCTGACCCCATTTTTGGGGTCCCTTTCCCATTTTTTGGGGTCTCTCTCATTTTTGATTAATTCAGGGTGATTTTACCCAATTTTGGGTCAATTTTGGGTCAATTTTGGGTGGTTTTACCCCATTTTTGGGGTCCCCAATCCCATTTTTTGCACCCCTGATCCCAATTTTGGGTTCCTTTTCCCCCTTTTTAGGATCCCTCTCCCATTTTTGGGTCTCTCTCCCACTTTTTATCAATTCAGGGCGATTTTTCTCAATTTTGCCTCAATTTTGGGTCAATTTTGGGTGATTTTACCCCATTTTTGGGGTCCCCAATCCCGTTTTTGGTGCCCCTGATCCCAATTTTGGGGTTTCTGACCCCATTTTTGGGGTCCCTTTCCCATTTTTTGGGTCTCTCTCTCATTTTTGATTAATTCAGGGTGATTTTACCCAATTTTGGTTCAATTTTGGTTCAATTTTGGGTCAATTTTGGGTGGTTTTACCCCATTTTTGGGGTCCCCAATCCCATTTTTGGGGTCCCTCTCCCCATTTTTGGGGTCCCCAATCCCATTTTTGGGGTCCCTCTCCCCATTTTTGGGGTCCCCAATCCCATTTTTGGGGTCCCTTTCCCCATTTTTGGGATCCCCAATCCCATTTTTGGGGTCCTTTTCCCATTTTTGGGATCCCCAATCCCATTTTTGGGGTCCCTCTCCCCATTTTCAGGGTCCCCAATCCCGTTTTTTGCCCCCCCGACCCCGATTTTGGCGTTTTTAACCCCAAATTTCTCCCCCCAGCGACGTCCACATCTGGTTCCCCCTCCTGGAGCAGCCGGAGGCGCCCTCGGCCTGGTGGGACCCCGAGGCCGACAAGTCCCTCCTCATTGGGGTCTTCAAACACGGTAAAAATGGGGTGAAAAACCCAAATTTTGGGCAAAAATGGGAAAAAAGCTGAATTTTGGGTAAAAATGGAGTAAAAAAAATTGAAATTCTGGGCAAAAATGGGGGAAAAATTCCAAATTTTTGCAAAAAAATCAAATTTGGGGTGTTGGGTTTATGGGGGCTCATTGGGGTCTTCAAACACGGAAAATTTGGGGCGAAAAACCCAAATTTGGGGCAAAAATGGGAAAAATACAAAATTGGGGTAAAAAATGGAGTAAAAAAATTCAAATTTGGGGAAAAATGGGGGAAAAAACCCAAATTTTGGGCAAAAAATCAAATTTGGGGTTTGGGTTTATGGGGGCTCATTGGGGTCTTCAAACACGGAAAAATTGGTGCAAAAAATGGGGATTTTGGGCAAAAATGGGAAAAATACAAAATTGGGGTAAAAATAGAGTAAAAAAATTCAAATTTGGGGGAAAAATGGGGCAAAAACCCAAATTTTGGCAAAAATGTGAAATTTGGGGTGTTGGGTTTATGGGGGCTCATTGGGGTCTTCAAACATGGAAAAATGGGGTGAAAAATGGAGATTTTGGGTAAAAATGGGAAAAATTCAAATTTTTGTAAAAATGGAGTAAAAAAATTCAAATTTGGGGGAAAATGGGGGAAAAATTCCAAATTTTGGTAAAAATGGGAAATCTGGGGTTTGGCTGCTCATTGGGGTCTTCAAACACGGAAAATTTGAGGTGAAAAACCCAAATTTTGGGCAAAAATGGGGAAAAAATTCAAATTTTGGGTAAAAATTGGGAAAAAAATTAAAATTTTGGGTAAAAATTGGAAAAAATTCGAATTTGGGGTAAAAATGGGGAAAAAATTCAAATTTTGTGTCGAAATTGGTAAAAAAATCCAAATTTTGGGTTAAAATGGGAAAAAATCCAAAATGTGGGGAAAAATGGGGGAAAATTCAAATTCTGGGGGAAAATGGGGGAAAAATTCAAGTTTTGGGTAAAAATGGGGGAAAAATTGAGATTTTGGGTAAAAAAATGGGAATTTTGGGATTTATTTTGGGATTTATTTGGAATTTATTTTGGGATTTATTTTGGGATTTATTTTGGGATTTATTTGGGATTTATTTGGGATTTATTTTGGGATTTATTTGGGATTTATTTTGGGATTTATTTGGGATTTATTTTGGGATTTATTTGGGATTTATTGGGATTTATTTTGGGATTTATTTGGGATTTATTTTAGGATTTATTTTGGGATTTATTTGGGATTTATTTGGGATTTATTTTGGGATTTATTTGGGATTTATTTGGGATTTATTTTGGGATTTATTTTGGATTTATTTGGGATTTATTTGGGATTTATTTGGGATTTATTTGGGATTTATTTTGGGATTTATTTTAGGATTTATTTTGGGATTTATTTGGGATTTATTTGGGATTTATTTTGGGATTTATTTGGGATTTATTTGGGATTTATTTTGGGATTTATTTGGGATTTATTTGGGATTTATTTGGGATTTATTTGGGATTTATTTTGGGATTTATTTTGGGATTTATTTGGGATTTATTTGGGATTTATTTGGGATTTATTTGGGATTTATTTGGGATTTATTGGGGATTTATTTGGGATTTATTTTGGGATTTATTTGGGATTTATTTTTTGGGGAATTTTTCCTTTTTTTTTGGTTTTTTTCCCAATTTTTTCCATTTTTTTCTTTTTTTTGCTTTTTTTTTTGCATTTTTTGTTAACAATTCCCATTTTGGGTTAAATTTTGGGGATTTAGGGTACGAGAGGTACCACACCTCGCCCTGAGCTTTGGGATTAATTTGGGTTAATTTGGGATATTTTAATGGGATTTTTCCTATTTTAACGGGGATTTTTGCAGTTTTTGTTAACAATTCCCATTTTGGGTTAAATTTTGGGGATTTAGGGTACGAGAGGTCCCACACCCCGCCCTGAGCTTTGGGGTTAATTTGGGTTAATTTGGGTTAATTTGGGATATTTTAACGGGGATTTTTTCTATTTTAATGGGGATTTTTCCTATTTTCACGGGGATTTTTGCAGTTTTTGTTAACAATTCCCATTTTGGGTTAAATTTTGGGGATTTTAGGATACGAGAGGTCCCACACCATGCGAGCAGAGCCCGCCCTGAGCTTTGGGGTTAATTTGGGTTAATTTGGGATATTTTAATGGGGATTTTTCCTATTTTAATGGGATTTTTCCTATTTTAACGGGGATTTTTGCATTTTTTGTTAACAACTCCCATTTTGGGTTAAATTTTGGGGATTTAGGGTACGAGAGGTCCCACACCCCGCCCTGAGCTTTGGGGTTAATTTGGGTGAATTTGGGTTAATTTGGGATATTTTAACGGGGATTTTTCCTATTTTAATGGGATTTTTGCAGGTTTTTTTAACCACTTTAATTTTGGGTTAAATTTGGGGTTTTTAGGGTTTGAGTTGTGCCAGACCCTGCCCTGGATTTTGGGTTTAATTTGGGTTTAATTTGGGTTATTTTGGGTAATTTTGGGGGGATTTTTCCTTTTTTTTTCATTTTTTTCCCAATTTTTTCCAAATTTTTGCTTTTTTTGCCATTTTTTGTTAACAATTCCCATTTTGGGTTAAATTTTGGGGATTTAGGGTACGAGAGGTACCACACCATGCGAGCAGACCCCGCCCTGAGCTTTGGGGTTAATTTGGGTTAATTTGGGATATTCTAATGGGGATTTTTCCTATTTTAATGGGGATTTTTGCAGTTTTTGTTAACCACTCCCATTTTGGGTTAAATTTTGGGGATTTAGGGTACGAGAGGTACCACACCCTGCCCTGAGCTTTGGGGTTAATTTGGGTTAATTTGGGTTAATTTGGGATATTTTAATGGGATTTTTTCCTATTTTAGTGGGGATTTTTCCCATTTTCACGGGGATTTTTGCATTTTTTGTTAACAATTCCCATTTTGGGTTAAATTTTGGGGATTTAGGATATGAGAGGTACCACACCATGCGAGCAGAGCCCGCCCTGAGCTTTGGGGTTAATTGGGGTTAATTTGGGTTAATTTGGGATATTTTAACGGGGATTTTTCCTATTTTAACGGGGTTTTTTGCATTTTTTGTTAACCACTCTAATTTTGGGTTGAATTTTGGGGATTTTAGGATATGAGAGGTACCACACCATGCGAGCAGACCCCGCCCTGTGTTTCCTGGCCCGGGCCGGGGGTCCCGACGCCGCGGCCGTGGCGGCCGAGCAGCGCCTGGAGGGGCCCGAGGGGTGAGTGGGGAGGGGGAGCCCCAAATTCGGGGCGAATTCCGGGGATTTTGGGGTCTGGGGAGGGGTTTGGGGAATTTGGGAAAATTTGGGGCGGTTTGGGGGGGGATTTGGGGCGAATTCCGGAAATTTTGGGGTCTGGGGAGGGTTTGGGGGGGATTTGGGGAATTTGGGGCGATTTGGAAAGATTTTTAAATTGGTTTTGGGGTGGTTTGATGAAATTTTGGGGTTTTGGGGAGATTTCTGAAATTTGGGGTGGTTTGGGAGGTTTTGGGGTGGGATTTGGGGCAAATTCCGAAAATTTTGGGGTTGGGGGGGGATTTGGGAAATTTGGGGGGATTTGGGGTGGGATTTGGGGTGGATTTCTGAAATTTTGGGGTTTTGGGAGGGATTTTTGGGAAATTTGGGGAGGTTGGGGAGGGATTTGGGGCAAATTCCAGAAATTTTGGGGTTTGGGGAGGATTTGGGAGGGATTTGGGAAGTTTGGGGCCATTTGGGGAGGGATTTGGGGTGGATTTCAGAAGTTTTGGGGTTTGGGGAGGGATTTGGGGAATTTTGGGTGGTTTGGGAAAGATTTTTAAACTGGTTTTGGGGTGCTTTGTTGAAATTTTGGGTTTGGGGAGGGGTTTCAGAAATTTGGGAGAATTTGGGGCGGTTTTGGGGGGGATTTGGGGCGAATTCCGGAAATTTGGGGGTCTAGGGAGGATTTGGGTGGGATTTGGGGAGTTTGGGGAGGTTTGGGAGGGGATTTTGGGAATTTGGGGAGGGATTTGGGGTGGATTTCAGAAGTTTTGGGGTTTGGGGAATTTTGGGTGGTTTGGGAGGGTTTTTAAACTGGTTTTGGGGTGGATTTCTGAAATTTTGGGGTTTGGGTGGGATTTGGGGAATTTGGGGTGGTTTGGGGGGATTTGGGGAATTTGGGGAGGGATTTGGGGTGGATTTCAGAAGTTTTGGGGTTTGGGGAGGGATTTGGGAGAGGTTTGGGAGGTTTTGGGGTGGGATTTGGGGCAAATTCTGGAAATTTTGGGTCTGGGGAGGATTTGGGAAATTTGGGGCCGTTTGGAAAGATTTTTAAATTGGTTTTGGGGTGGTTTGATGAAATTTTGGGTTTGGGAGGAATTTATGAGAGATTTTTGGGAATTTTGGGGTTTGGGAGGGATTTGGGGCAATTTTGGGGTGGGTTTCTCAGATTTTGGGTTTGGGACAATTTTGGGGCAGTTTGGGGTGGTTTTGGGGTGGATTTCTGAAATTTTGGGTTTTTGGAAGGATTTGGGGAATTTGGGGCAATTTCAGAACAATTTTTAAACTTGTTTTGGGGTGGTTTGATGAAATTTGGGGTCTGGGGCAGTTTTGGGTTGATTTTGGGAAATTTGAGGTGGTTCTGGGGTGGTTTTGGGAGGATTTTTGGGGATTTTGAAGTGATTTTATGGTCGATTGCTGAAATTTTGGGTTTGGGGACGGATTTGGGTTGGATTTCTGGAATTTTGGGTTTTAGAAGGGATTTTGGGAGGATTTGGGGCGGTTTGGGGGATTTTAAAGCTGATTTTTGGGGTGGTTTGATGGACTTTGGGGTCTGGGATTGTTTGGGGAGATTTTTGGGAAATTTGGGGCGGTTTGGGGGTGGTTTGGGGGGGGATTTGGGGTGAATTTCTCAAGTTTTGGGGTTTGGGGAGGGATTTGGGAAATTTGGGGTGGTTTTGGGAGGGTTTGGGGGAGATTTGGGGTGAATTTCTGAAATTTTTGGTCTGGAGCAATTTTGGGGCAGTTTTGGGGTGGTTTTGGGAGGGATTTGGGGTGGATTTCAGGAATTTTGGTTTTGGGGTGAATTTCTGAAGTTTTGGGCGATTTCAGAGAAATTTTTGAAGTGGTTTTGGGGTGGATTTGGGGAACTTTTGGTTTGGGGAAGGATTTGGGAAATTTGGGGTGGTCTGGGGTGGATTTTCTCCCCAAATTTGAGTTTTTCTCCCCAAATTTGAGATTTTCTCCCCAAATTTGAGTTTTTCTCCCCAAATCTGAGTTTTTCTCCCCAAATTTGAGTTTTTCTCCCCAAATTTGGGTTTTTCTCCCCAAATTTGAGATTTTCTCCCCAAATTTGAGTTTTTCTCCCCAAATTTGAGTTTTTCTCCCCAAATTTGAGATTTTCTCCCCAAATTTGGGTTTTTTCTCCCCAAATTTGAGATTTTCTCCCCAAATTTGAGATTTTCTCCCCAAATTTGAGATTTTCTCCCCAAATTTGAGATTTTCTCCCCAAGTTGGAGTTTTCCTCCCCAAATTTGAGATTTTCTCCCCAAATTTGGGTTTTTCCTCCCCAAATTTGAGATTTTCTCCCCAAATTTGAGTTTTTCTCCCCAAATTTGAGATTTTCTCCCCAAATTGGAGTTTTCCTCCCCAAATTTGAGATTTTCTCCCCAAATTTGAGATTTTCTCCCCAAATTTGAGTTTTTCTCCCCAAATTTGAGATTTTCTCCCCAAATTTGAGTTTTCCTCCCCAAATTTTGGTTTTTTCTCCCCAAATCTGGGATTTTTTTTCCCAAATCCGGGATTTTTTTCCCAAATCCATTTTTTCCTCCCCAAATCCCATTTTTTTCCCAAAATCCCGATTTTTCCCCCCAAACCCGGGCGCCCCTGATGACCCAGCCATGCTAATACCGACCGGCCCCGGGGCCGGGCTGAGTTCAGCTCCAAGGGCTGAGGCGCCCCCCGAGCTCCTTTTGGGGTGAAATCCGGGGATTTTGGGAAATCCGGGAATTCCGAGGGTTTTGGGGTGAATTCCGGGGGTTTTGGGGTGAATTCCGGGGGTTTTGGGTCTCCCCCAGGGCCGATTTGGACAAGGACCCCGAGGACCCCGAGTACAAACCCCTGCAGGGACCCAACGAGGAGGTAAAAAATGGGGGAAATCCCCAAAATTCATCGATTTTTCCCAATTTTCCCAAAATTTCGGTTTTTTGCCCCGGAATTCCTGGGCCCCCCCCGAGGTTTTGGGGGGGTCTGGGGGCCGCTGGTGACCCCCTGACCTTTCCCAGAGTGACCCCCTGGCCGGGCTGGACGAGGAGATCTCCGTGGTGGACGGGGAGGAAGGTAAAGGGGGACCCCAAAAATGACCCAAAACGGCCCAAAAATGTCCCAAAAATGTCCCAAAATGGCCCAAAAATGACCAAAACGGCCCAAAAATGACCCAAAAATGACCCAAAATGACCAAAAATGGCCAAAAATGACCCCAAAATGGCCCCAAAATGACCAAAATGTCTCAAAATGACCCAAAATGGCCCCAAAATGGCCCAAAGTGGCCCAAAAATGACCCAAAACAGCCCAAAAATGCCCTAAAATGGCCCAAAATGACCCCAAAATGGCCCAAATATCCCAAAATTCCTTTAAATGACCAAAATGTCCCAAAATGCTCAAAAATGACCCAATATGGCCCAAAATGGCCCAAAATAGCCCCAAAATGGCCCAAAAATGTCCTAAAATGACCCAAAATGACCCAAAATGGCCCCAAAGTGGCCCCAAAATGACCCCAAATTCCTTTAAATGACCAAAATGTCCCAAAATGCTCAAAAATGGCCCAAAATGTCCTAAAATGTCCTAAAATGACCAAAATGTCCCAAAAATGCCCCCAAATGGCCCAAAATGTCCCAAAAATGCCCCAAAATGGCCCCAAAATGGCCCAAAAATGACCCAAAATGGCCCAAAAATGACCCAAAATGCTCAAAAATGGCCCAAAAATGCCCTAAAATGGCCCAAAATGGCCCAAAATGACCCTAAAATGGCCCAAATATCCCAAAATTCCTTTAAATGACCAAAATGTCCCAAAATGCTCAAAAATGACCCAATATGGCCCAAAATGACCCAAAATGACCCAAAATGGCCCAAAAATGGCCCAAAATGACCCAAAAATGGCCCAAAATGGCCAAAAATGACCCAAAATGTCCCAAAATGGCCCAAAAATGACCCAAAATGGCAAAAAAATGACCCAAAATGGCCCAAAAATGCCCTAAAATGCCCTAAAATGGCCCAAAAATGACCCAAAATGGCCCAAAAATGCCCTAAAATGGCCCAAAAATGTCCCAAAAATGCCCCAAAATGGCCCCAAATGACCCCAAAATGCCCCAAATTCCCCAAAATCCCCCGAAATGCCCCAAAATGACCCCAAAATGCCTCAAAATTTCCCAAAATTCCCCAGAAACTCTTGAAATTCCCCCAAATGCCCCAAATTCCCCCAAATCCCTCAAAACGTCTCTGAAATTCCCCAAAATTTCCTAAAATTTCTCTGAAATGCCCCAAAACCTCTCTGAAATTCCCTAAATGCCTCCAAAATGCCCCAAAATTCCCCAAAAATCCTTTAAGTTCTTCTGAAATCCTCCAAAATGCCCCAAAATTTCCCAGAATGCCCCAAAATCCCTCTGAAATTCCCCAAATGCCCCAAAATGCCCCAAACTTTCTCTGAAATGCCCCAAAATTCTCCAGAATTTATTAAAAATCCCCTAAAACCTCCTGGGACTCCCCAAAGTGACCCCAAACCCCCAGAACTGACCCCAAACCCCCAGAACTGACCCCAAAGTGACCTGAACTGACCCTGACTGACCCCAAGTGTCCCCAGATCCCCCAAAGTGACCCCAAACCCCCAGAACTGACCCCAAACTGACCCCAAACTCCTCTGAGTGACCCCAGAGTGACCCCAAACCCCCAGAACTGACCCCAAACTGACCAGAACTGACCCCAAACCCCTCCCAGTGACCCCAAAGTGACCCCAAATGACCCCAAATGACCCCAAATTTTGTCCCCAGGCCCCCCAGGCTCCCCGGGGTCCCTCTGGCCGGCCGGACCCGCACTGACCGCTCGGTTCTGTGACCCCAGAACTGACCCCAAATGACCCCAGAACTGACCCCAAACTGACCAGAACTGACCCCAAACCCCTCTCAGTGACCCCAGAACTGACCCCAAATGACCCCAAACTGACCCCAAATGACCCCAAATCTCTCCCCCAGGCCCCCCAGGCTCCCCAGGGTCCCTCTGGCCGGCCGGACCCGCACTGACCGCTCGGTTCTGTGACCCAGAACTGACCCCAAATGACCCCAAATGACCCCAAACTGACCCCAAATGACCCCAAATCTCTCCCCCAGGCCCCCCAGGCTCCCGGGGTCCCTCTGGCCGGCCGGACCCGCACTGACCGCTCGGTTCTGTGACCCCAGAGTGACCCCAAACTGACCCCAAATGACCCCAAAGTGACCCAAACTGACCAGAACTGACCCCAAATGACCCCAAATTTTGTCCCCAGGTCCCCCAGGCTCCCCGGGGTCCCTCTGGCCGGCCGGAGCCGCACTGACCGCTCGGTTCTGTGACCCCAGAACTGACCCCAAATGACCCCAGAACTGACCCCAAATGACCCCAAACTGACCCCAAATGACCCCAAATGACCCCAAATCTCTCCCCCAGGTCCCCCAGGCTCCCCGGGGTCCCTCTGGCCGGCCGGACCCGCACTGACCGCTCGGTTCCGCCGCCTCCTGGGCGCCCTCCAGCGGGGCCGGGCGCCCCCCGAGCCGGGCCGGGACCCCCCCGGGGAGCGGCGGCGGCAGCGACGCGGCCACGACGGAGCCCGGAGGGACAAACAGCAGCGGTGAGGGGGTCTGGGGGCAAATTCCGGGATTTTGGGGGTTTTTAGAGGGATGGGAGTGGCAAATTCGGGTTCGGCCGCCCCAAAAACCCCCAGGGGCGAAATTTGGGGTTTTTTGGGGGATTTTTGAGGGAGTTTTGGGATTTTTTGAGGTTTTACCCTTCCAGGACCTTCCCTATGCCACTTTGGGTGGATTTTTGCCCATTTTGGAAAATTTTTTCCCATTTTTTGACAATTTTTTCAATTTTCCCATTTTTTTCGCATTTCTTGTCAATTTTGCAGTTTTTTGCCAGTTTTTCCCAGTATTTTTCCCTTTTTTCCCAGTTTTTTTCCCTTTTTTTTCCCTTTTTTTCCATTTTTTGCCAATTTTACCATTTTAATGATGATTTTCCTTTTTTTTCCCCAGTTTTGCCAGCTTTTTTCCCATTTTCCCATTTTTTTTCCCATTTTCCCATTTTTTTGCCCCTTTTCCCATTTTTTTGCCCCTTTTCCCATTTTTTTGCGAGTTTTCCCAATTTTTCCTCTTTTTTTGCCAATTTTCCCTTTTTTTCCAAATTTCTTCCCCTTCTTTTGCCAATTTTCCCATTTTTTTAGCAATTTTCCCATTTCTTTTGCAGTTTTCCCAATTTTTTCCCAATTTTCCCATTTTTTGGCTGATTTTCCTTTTTTTCCTCAGTTTTTTCCCCTTTTTTGCCAATTTTCCGTGGCTTTTTCCATTTTTTACAAACTCTTTTGCCAATTTTCCCATTTTTTTAGCAATTTTCCCATTTCTTTTGCAGTTTTCCCAATTTTTTCCCGATTTTCCCATTTTTTGGCTAATTTTCCCATTTTCCCCCCAATTTTTTCCCCTTTTTTGCCAATTTTCCCTGTTTTTTTCCAATTTTTACAAACTCTTTTGCCAATTTTCCCAGTTTTTTAGCAATTTTCCCATTTCTTTTGCAGTTTTCCCAATTTTTTCCCAATTTTCCCATTTTTTGGCTGATTTTCCCATTTTTCCCCCAATTTTTCCCCTTTTTTGCCAATTTTCCCTGTTTTTTTCCAATTTTTACGATTTTTTTTTGCCAATTTTCCCTTTCTTGTGCAGTTTTCCCAATTTTGGGGCGTGTGGGGGTTTTACCCTTCCAGGACCTTTGCTGTAGCAGTTTTGGGTGGATTTCTGCCGTTTTTGGGATTTTTTTCCGAATTTTTTGCACCATTTTTTTCCCTGTGTTTTAAAGTTTTTTCTCCTGTGACTTCACCATTTTTTCCCAATTTTTTTTCACCGTTTTTTCCTGGATTTTGCCAGTTTTCCCATTTTTTTCCCATTTTTTTCCCAAGTTTTCCCCACTTTTTATGGATTTTACAGGTTTTTGCCAGTTATCTCTTTTTTTTTACCAATTTTTCTGGTTTTTTGCCAATTTTCCCCTTTTTTTTGAAAACTTTCTCAGGTTTTTGCAAGCTTTCCTATTTTTTCCCAATTTTTGCCTTTTTTTCCCAAAACTTTCTCAGGTTTTTGCAAGCTTTCCTATTTTTTCCCAATTTTTGCCTTTTTTTCCCAAATTTTTCCTCTTTTTTTGTCAATTTCCCCAGTTTTTTGCTGATGTTCCCATTCTTATCACAATTTCTCTATTTTTCCCGTTTTTCCTCCTTTTTTACCAAATTTCCCTTTTTTTCCCCCCAGTTTTCCCAATTTTTTTCCATTTTCCCCATTTTTTTCTGAATTTTCCCATTTTTTTCACAATTTTCCTTTTCTTACCCTTTTCCTCTTTTACCATTTTCCTCCTTTTTTTCCCAATTTTCCCAATTTTTGCCCAATTTTCCCATTTTCTCACTGTTTCTCCCCCGGTGTGACAAGCAGCAGCGGTGAGGGGGTTTGGGGGCAAATTCGGGGATTTTGGGGCAAATTCCGGGATTTTGGGGGTTTTTAGAGGGACGGGAGTGACAAATTCGGGTTCGGCCGCCCCAAAAACCCCCAGGGGGAAATTTGGGGTTTTTTGGGGGAGTTTTGAGGGAGTTTTGGGGGATTTTTGGGGTTTTACCCTTCCAGGACCTTCCCTACGGCCATTTTGGGTGGATTTTCGCCATTTTTGGGATTTTTTTTCCCATTTTTTTACAATTTTTTCAATTTCTCCATTTTTTACTGTGTTTCCCCTTTTTTTCCAGTTTTCTTCATTTTTTCCCCATTTTGGGGGTTTTTTTTGGGCAATTTCCCGGGGTTTTTTTCAAATTTTGCCATTTTTTCCTATTTTTCCCCATTTTTTTCCCCATTTTCCTTGTTTTTCTCCCCATTTCCAGCTGGACCCGCCGAAAGCAGACTGATTTCCTTTTGGGGTGGTTTTGGGGTTGTTTTAGTGATTTTTGGGACATTTCTGGGCCGTTTTTCTCCGTTTTTTCTCATTTTTTCTCATTTTTTCACCGTTTTTCCCGTTTTTCCCATTTTTCTCCCCATTTCCAGCTGGACCCGCCGCGAGCAGGCTGATTTCATTTTGGGGTGGTTTTAGGGAATTTTGGGGCTGTTTTAGTGATTTTTGGGGGCATTTCTGGGCCGTTTTTCACCGTTTTTTCTCATTTTTTCTCATTTTCCCCATTTTTCCCGTTTCTCTCCCCATTTCCAGCTGGACCCGCTGCGAGCAGGCTGATTTCCTTTTGGGGTCATTTTGGGGTGATTTTGGTGCTTTTTGGGGAGGTTTTACATGGTTTTGGGGCATTTCTTGGCCGTTTTTCACCGTTTTTTCACCGTTTTTTCTCATTTTTTCTCATTTTTCCCGTTTTTCCCGTTTCTCTCCCCAATTCCAGCTGGACCCGCCGCGAGCAGGCCGATTTCCTGCGCGTGGCCTCCACGTTCGGGGTGGAGCTGGAGCCGGGCTCGGGCCGGTTCCGCTGGGCTCGGTTCCGGGCCTTGGCCAACCTGGAGCGGCGCTCGGACGAGGACCTGACGCGCTTCTACCACGGCTTCGTGGCCATGTGCCGGCAGGTGTGCCGGCTGCCGCCCGCCCCCGGCGACGGTAATGGGGAGAATTCATCCAATTTTGGGAAAATTTGGGGGTTTGGGGCGAAATCGGGAGGTTTTAACTCAAATCCAGGGGTTTGAACCCAAAAAAAATGGGATTTCAGGGGGGTCAGGGGCTCTGTGCCGGCTGCCGCCCGCCCCCGGCGATGGTAATGGGGAAAATTCCGGGGATTTTGGGGAAATTTGGGGGTTTGGGGCGAAATCGGGAGGTTTGAACTCAAATCGGGAGGGTTTGAGCCAAAATCGAGGTGTTTGAACCCAAAAAAATGGGATTTTAGGGGCTCTGTGCTGGCTGCCGCCCGCCCCCGGCGACGGTAACGGGGAGAATTCGGGGGATTTTGGGGAAATTTGGGGGTTTGGGGCGAAATCGGGAGAGTTGGGTCAGAATCGGGAGATTTTAACTCAAATCCAGGGGTTTGAACCCAAATCAGGAGGGTTTGAGCCAAAATCGAGAGGTTTGAACCCAAAAAAAGGGGATTTTAGGGGCTCTGTGCCGGCTGCCGCCCGCCCCCAGCGATGGTAATGGGGAAAATTCCGGGGATTTTGGGGAAATTTGGGGGTTTGGGGCGAAATCGGGAGGTTTGAACTCAAATGGGGAGGGTTTGACCCAAAATTGGGAGGTTTGAACCCAAATCCAGGGGAGTTCAGGGGCTCTGTGCCGGCTGCCGCCCGCCCCCGGCGACGGTAACGGGGAGAATTCCGGGGATTTGGGGAAAATTTGGGGATTTGGGGTGAAATCGGGAGAGTTTGGGGCAAAATCGGGAGGTTTGAACTCAAATCGGGGGTTTGAACCCAAAAAAAATGGGATTTCAGGGGATTTCAGGGGCTCTGTGCCGGCTGCCGCCCGCCCCCGGCGATGGTAATGGGGAGAATTCGGGGGATTTTGGGAAAATTTGGGGGTTTGGGGCGAAATCGGGAAATTTTAACTCAAATCCAGGGGTTTGAGCCAAAATCGAGGTGTTTGAACCCAAAAAAAAGGGGATTTCAGGGGCTCTGTGCCGGCTGCCGCCCGCCCCCGGCGACGGTAACGGGGAGAATTCTGGGGATTTTGGGAAAATTTGGGGGTTTGGGGCGAAATCGGGAGGTTTTAACTCAATTTGGGGAGGTTTGAGCCAAAATCGAGGTGTTTGAACCCAAAAAAAGGGGAGTTCAAAAACCCAAATTCAACCCAATTTAACCCGTTTTTCCTCTCTCTCAGTGCCACCTCTGTCCCCTGGACTGACTCTGTCCCAAACCCCAATTTCACCATTTTTAACTCATTTTTATTCCAATTTAGCCCATTTTTTACTCATTTTTATTCCGATTTAGCCCATTTTTTACTCATTTTTACACCTTTTTTTTTCCCCAGTTTTCACCTAATTTAACCCATTTTTAACTGCAATTCAACTCATTATTTTTACCCCAATTTCACCCATTTTTAACCCCAATTTAACCCATTTTTAATCCATTTTTACTCCAATTTCACCCATTTTTAACCCCAATTTAACCCATAATTTTTACCCTGGTTTTTCCCATTTTTACCCAATTTTTCCCATTTTTTCACATATTTAACCCATTTTTTCTCTATTTCTCTTGTGTTCCAGTGCCACCCCCTCTGTCCCCTGGACTGTCTCTGTCCCAACCCCAAATTTCACCATTTTTAACCCATTTTTACCCCAATTTCACCCATTTTTAACCCCAATTTAACCCATAATTTTTACCCTGGTTTTTTCCCATTTTTTCCCTGTTTTTTTCCCATTTTTTCACCAATTTAACTCTTTTTTTTCCATTTCAGTGCCACCAGTGTCCCCTGGACTGGCTCTGTCCCAAACCCCAATTTCACCATTTTTAACTCATTTTTACTCCAATTTAAGCCAAATTTAACCCATTTTTACCCTGTTTTTTCCCATTTTTTCCCTGTTTTTTTCCCATTTTTTTTCCATTTTTTCACCAATTTTTTCACCAATTTAACCCATTTTTTTCTCTCTTTCAATGCCACCTCTGTTCCCTGGACTGGCTCTGTCCCAAACCCAAATTCAACCCAATTTAACCCATTTTTTACTCATTTTTACCCCAATTTAACCCATTTTTACCCCATTTTTACTCCAATTTAAGCCAAATTTAACCCATTTTTACCCCGTTTTTTCCCGTTTTTTGACATATTTAACCCGGATTTTTTTGTCTCTTTCTCTTCCAGTGCCACCCCCTCTGTCCCCTGGACCGACTCTGTCCCAACCCCAAATTTCACCATTTTTAACCCATTTTTACCCCATTTTTACTCCAATTTAAGCCAAATTTAACCCATTTTTACCCCGTTTTTTCCCATTTTTTCACCAATTTAACCCGGATTTTTTTGTCTCTTTCTCTTGCAGTGCCACCCCTGCTGTCCCCTGGACTGACTCTGTCCCAAACCCAATTTCACCATTTTTAACCCATTTTTACCCCAATTTAACCCATTTTTACCCCATTTTTACTCCAATTTAAGCCAAATTTAACCCATTTTTACCCTGTTTTTTCCCATTTTTTCACTAATTTAACTCGGATTTTTTTTATTTTTCTCTCTCTCAGTGCCACCATTGTTCCCTGGACTGGCTCTGTCCCAACCCCAAATTCAACCCAATTTCACCATTTCTAACTCATTTTTACTCCAATTTAAGCCAAATTTAAGCCATTTTTGCCCTGTTTTTTCCCATTTTTTACCTTGTTTTTTTCCCTTTTTTTTTCCATTTTTTCACCAATTTTTTCACCAATTTACCCCATTTTTTTCTCTCTTTCAATGCCACCTCTGTCCCCTGGACTGACTCTGTCCCAACCCCAAATTCAACCCAAATTCACCATTTTTAACTCATTTTTACCCCAATTTCACCCATTTTTAACCCCAATTTAACCCATAATTTTTACCCGGTTTTTCCCCATTTTTACTCCATTTTTTTCTCATTTTTACCCCATTTTTTCCCATTTTTTACCCCATTTTTTCCCATTTTTTACACCATTTTTTCCCATTTTTTCACCAATTTAACAAATTTTTTTTCTATTTCAGTGCCACCATTGTTCCCTGGGCTGCCTCTGTCCCAACCCCAAATTTCACCATTTTTAACCCATTTCTAACTCATTTTTACTCCAATTTAAGCCAAATTTAACCCATTTTTACCCCGTTTTTTCCCGTTTTTTCACCAATCTAACCCGGATTTTTTTGTCTCTTTCTCTTCCAGTGCCACCCCCGCTGTCCCCTGGACTGTCTCTGTCCCAAACCCCAATTTCACCATTTTTAACCCATTTTTACCCCAATTTTACCCCAATTTAGGCCATTTTTACCCCGTTTTTTCCCATTTTTTCACGTATTTAACTCGGATTTTTTTGTCTCTTTCTCTTCCAGTGCCACCCCCTCTGTCCCCTGCACCGACTCTGTCCCAACCCCAAATTTCACCATTTTTAACTCATTTTTACTGCAATTTCAGCCAAATTTAACCCTTTTTTTGCCATTTTTTCACCAATTTAACTCGGATTTTTTTTATTTTTCTTTATTTCAGTGCCACCCTTGTCCTCTGGAGTGTCTCTGTCCCAACCCCGAATTCAACCCAATTTCACCATTTTTAACTCATTTTTACTCCAATTTAAGCCAAATTTAACCCATTTCTACCCCGTTTTTTCCCGTTTTTTGACATATCTAACCCGGATTTTTTTGTCTCTTTCTCTTCCAGTGCCACCCCCTCTGTCCCCTGGACCAACTCTGTCCCAAACCCAATTTCACCATTTTTAACCGATTTTTACCCCATTTTTACTCCAATTTAAGCCAAATTTAACCCATTTTTGCCCTGTTTTTTCCCATTTTTTACCTTGTTTTTTTCCCATTTTTTTTCCATTTCTTCACCAATTTTTTCACCAATTTACCCCATTTTTTTCTCTCTTTCAATGCCACCTCTGTCCCCTGGACTGTCTCTGTCCCAACCCCAAATTCAACCCAATTTCACCATTTTTAACTCATTTTTACCCCAATTTCACCCATTTTTAACCCCAATTTAACCCATAATTTTTACCCTGGTTTTTTTCCCATTTTTACCCAATTTTTCCCATTTTTTCACATATTTAACCCATTTTTTCTCTATTTCTCTTGTGTTCCAGTGCCACCCCTGCTGTCCCCTGGACTGTCTCTGTCCCAACCCCAAATTTCACCATTTTTAACCCATTTTTACTCCAATTTAAGCCAAATTTAGACCATTTCTACCCCGTTTTTTCCCGTTTTTTGACATATTTAACCCGGATTTTTTTGTCTCTTTCTCTTCCAGTGCCACCCCCGCTGTCCCCTGGACCGACTCTGTCCCAAACCCAAATTTCACCATTTTTAACTCATTTTAACCCCATTTTAACTCCAATTTAACCCATTTTTACCCCATTTTTTCACATATTTAACTCATTTTTTTTTATTTCTCTCTTCCAGTGCCACCCCCTCTGTCCCCTGGACTGTCTCTGTCCCAACCCAAATTCAACCCCATTTAACCCATTTTTTACTCATTTTTACCCCAATTTAACCCATTTTTACCCCATTTTTACTCCAATTTAAGCCAAATTTAACCCATTTCTACCCCGTTTTTTCCCGTTTTTTCACCAATCTAACCCGGATTTTTTTGTCTCTTTCTCCTGCAGTGCCACCCCCGCTGTCCCCCCCACCCCTGCCCGTGTCCCCGTCGCTGGCCCTGCGCTGCCTGCGCCGCCTGTCCCTGCTCAGGTGCCTCCGTGAGCGGGTGCTGCCCCACCCGGCCCTGGGCTCCCTCCTGTCCCGGGTGCCCCCCCCGGGCTCGCTGCTGCCGCCCTGGTGGCTGCGGGGGGTGCACGACGCCGCCCTGGTCAGGGCAGCTGCGCGGCACGGCCTGCGGGGGGCGCTGCTGAGAACGGGGATTGCACCCATGGGTGTCACTGGGACAACGGGGGACAGCAGGGACAGCGAGGAGGAGGAGGAGGAAGGTGAGTCTGGGGGAATTTTGGGGAGTTTTGGGGGAATTTTGGGGAATTTTGGGGGAATTTTGGGGGTTTGGTTGGGCAGTGCCAGGCACGGCCTGCAGGGGGCGCTGCTGAGAACGGGAATTGCGCCCATGGGGGTCACTGGGGACCCCACAGCCAGGGACAGCGAGGAGGAGGAGGAGGAAGGTGAGTTTGGGGGAGTTTTGGGGGAATTTTGGGGGATTTTGGGGGTTTGGTCAGGGCAGTGCCAGGCACGGCCTGCGGGGGGCGCTGCTGAGAACGGGGATTGCACCCATGGGTGTCACTGGGGACCCCACAGCCAGGGACAGCGAGGAGGAGGAGGAGGAAGGTGAGTTTGGGGGAGTTTTGGGGAATTTTGGGGAAATTTTGGGGGATTTTGGGGTTTTGGTCAGGGCAGTGCCAGGCACGGCCTGCGGGGGGCGCTGCTGAGAACGGGAATTGCACCCTTGGGGGTCACTGGGACACCTGGGGACAGCGAGGAGGAGGAGGAGGAAGGAGGTGAGTGAAGGTTTGGGGGAATTTTGGGGGAAATTTGGGGGATTTTGGGGAAAAAAGGGAATTTTTTAAGGAAATTTGGCAAGTTTTGGGAGGAAAAAATGAGATTTTTTTTTGGGGCTCTGGAGATGTGGTTTTGGGAGCAAAAAGGTAAATTTAGGGGAAAAAAGTTTTGGGGAAAAGACATTTTGGAGGGAAAAGATTTGTGGAAAAAATGAAATTTTGGGGGAAAAAAACGGAAATTTTGGGGAAAAAAACCGGAAATTTTGGGCTTTGGAGATGAGATTTTGTGAGATCTTGGAGGTGAAATTTTTGGGGAAATTTTGGAGGAAACAGGAGCAAATTTGGAGGGGAAAGGGGAAATTTTGGAGGAAAAAAGGAGAAATTTTGGGAGGAAAAGGAGAAATTTTAGGGGAAAAAAAAGATTTTTTGGGAGAAAAAAAAATAAATTTGAGGGGAAAAAAAGGAGAAATTTTTGGAGAAAAAAGTCAGATTTTTTTGGTGGAAAAAAAGTCAGATTTTTTGGGGGGAAAAAAGCAAATTTTGGGGAAAAAAGTCAGAATTTTTAGGGAAAAAAGAAATTTTTGGAGAAAGTCAAGTTTTTTGGGGGCAAAAAATCAGAATTTAGGGGCAGGAAAAATGGGGAAAGGAGACGGAAATGTGAGGGAAAGGAGGAGGAGGAGGAGGAGGAGGAGGAAAGTGAGTTTGGGGAAAAAAGAGGAAAATTTGGGGGTTTTGGGAGGAAAAAATCTGGGGGCAGATTTTTGGGGTGAATTTCAGCGGTTTTGGGGTGAATTTCCGTGGTTTTTGAGTTGGGAACAGATTTTTGAATTTTTGGGGTGAATTTCAGCATTTTTGGGTCTCTGGGTGGATTTTTGGATTTTTTGGGGCGAATTTCAGCATTTTTGGGGCGAATTTCATCGTTTTTGGGTCAATTTTCAACATTTTTGGTGCTGGGGATGAATTTCTGCATTTTTAGGGTGAATTTCAGCATTTTTGGGGCTCTGGGTGGACTTTTGGGGCGAATTTCAGCATTTTTGGGGCGAATTTCATCGTTTTTGGGTCAATTTTCAGCATTTTTGGTGCTGGGGATGAATTTTTTGATTTTTGGGGTGAATTTCAGCGATTTTGGGTTTTTGGGGTGAATTTCATCGATTTTGGGTTCCCCAGGGCCGGAACCGCTGGGGCTGGAGGACGAGGACGACGATGAGGATGAGGAGGAGGAGGAAGAGGAGGAGGAGGGGGAGGGGGAGGGGGAGGACGAGGATTCCCCTCCCCCCCCCTCGGGCCAGGGGGGCTCCCCCAAACCGCCCCTCCCCCACTCGGGCGGGGCCCAAAATCTCCTCTATTGGCCCAAGGTAAAGAAAAAACCCCAAAAATCCCCAAAAAATCCCAAATTTGGGGTTTTTAATCGTGGGTTTGCCCAAAATCTCCTCTATTGGCCCAAGGTAAAGAAAAAAACCCAAAAATCCCCAAAAATTCCCAAATTTGGGGTTTTTAATTGTGGGTTTGCCCAAAATCTCCTCTATTGGCCCAAGGTAAATTAAAAACCCAAAAAATTCCCAAAAAATCCCAGAAAACCCAAAAAAACCCCCAAAAATTCCCAAATTTGTGGTTTCACCCTGGATTTTCCCCAAATCTCCTTTATTGGCCCAAGGTAAATTAAAAACCGAAAAAAACCCAAAAAAAATCCCTAAAAAATCCCAGAAAATCCCAGAAAACCCCAAAATTCCCAGATTTGTGTTTTCCACCCCGGATTTGCCCAAAATTTCCTTTATTGGCCCAAGTTAAATTAAAATACCAAAAAAAACCCAAAAAAACCCCCAAAAATCCCCAAATTTGTGCTTTCCACCCCGGATTTGCCCAAAATCTCCTTTATTGGCCCAAGGTAAATAAAAAACCCCAGAAAACCCCCAAAAATTCCCAAAAATTCCCAAAAATTCCCCAAAAAACCCCCCAAAATCCCCCAAATCCCCAAATTTGTGCTTTTCACCCCGGATTTGCCCAAATCTCCGTTTTTGGCCCAAGGTAAATAAAAAAACCCAAAAATTCCCAAGAAATTCCCAAAAATCCCTCTAAAAAACCCAAAATCCTTAAAAAACCCCCAAAAATTTCCCCCAAAATTCCCAAAAACCCCTCAAAAATTCCCCAAAAAATCCCCAAAATTCCCCCCTAAAAACCCCCAAAAATCCCTAAAAAACCCCCCCAAAAATTCCCAAAAAATTCCCAGAAAACCCAAAAAAACCCCAAAAATCCCCAAAATGCCCCAAATTTGTGTTTTCCACCCTGGATTTGCCCCAAATCTCCTCTATTGGCCCAAGTTAAATTAAAATACCAAAAAAAACCCAAAAAAATTCCCAAAAAATCCCAGAAAATCCAAAAAAATCCCCCAAATCCCCAGATTGGTGGTTTTCACCCCGGATTTTCCCAAAATCTCGTCTATTGGCCCAAGTTAAATTAAAACCCCAGAAAACCCCAAAAAATTCCCAAAAAATTCCCAAAAATTCCCCAAAAAACCCCCAAAAATCCCCCAAATCCCCAAATTTGTGCTTTCCACCCCGGATTTGCCCAAATCTCCATTTTTGGCCCAAGGTAAATAAAAAACCCAAAAATTCCCAAGAAATTCCCAAAAATCCCCCCAAAAAACCCAAAATACCTAAAAAACCCCAAAAATTCCCCAAAAATTCCCAAAAACCCGTCAAAAATTCCCCAAAAGATCCCAAAAATCCCCCCCCAAAAAACCCCCAAAAATCCCTAAAAAACCCCCAAAAAACCCCCCAAAAATTCCCAAAAAATCCCAGAAAACCCCAAAAATTCCCCAAAAATTCCCAAATTTGTGGTTTCACCCCGGATTTTCCCCAAATCTCCTTTATTGGCCCAAGGTAAATTAAAAACCCCAAAAAACCCGAGAAAATTCCGAAAAAATCCCAGAAAATCCAAAAAAATCCCCCAAATCCCCAGATTGGAGGTTTTCACCCCGGATTTGCCCAAAATCTCTTTTATTGGCCCAAGTTAAATTAAAACCCCAGAAAACCCCCAAAAATTCCCAAAAAATTCCCAAAAAATCCCCAAATCCCCAAATTTGTGCTTTTCACCCCGGATTTGCCCAAATCTCCATTTTTGGCCCAAGGTAAATTAAAAACCCCAGAAAACCCCAAAAAATTCCCCAAAAATTCTCAAAAACCCGTCAAAAGTTCCCCCAAAAGTCCCAAAAATCCCCCCCCTAAAAACCCCCAAAAATCCCTAAAAAAACCCCAAAAAAACCCCCAAAAATTCCCAAAAAATCCCAGAAAACCCAAAAAAACCCCCAAAAATCCCCAAATTTGTGCTTTCCACCCCGGATTTGCCCAAAATCTCCTTTATTGGCCCAAGGTAAATAAAAAACCCCAGAAAACCCCCAAAAATTCCCAAAAATTCCCAAAAATTCCCCAAAAAACCCCCAAAAATCCCCCAAATCCCCAAATTTGTGCTTTTCACCCCGGATTTGCCCAAATCTCCGTTTTTGGCCCAAGGTAAATAAAAAAACCCAAAATTCCCAAGAAATTCCCAAAAATCCCTCTAAAAAACCCAAAATCCTTAAAAAACCCCCAAAAATTTCCCCCAAAATTCCCAAAAACCCCTCAAAAATTCCCCAAAAAATCCCCAAAATTCCCCCCCTAAAAACCCCCAAAAATCCCTAAAAAACCCCCCCAAAAATTCCCAAAAAATTCCCAGAAAACCCAAAAAAACCCCAAAAATCCCCAAAATGCCCCAAATTTGTGTTTTCCACCCTGGATTTGCCCCAAATCTCCTCTATTGGCCCAAGTTAAATTAAAATACCAAAAAAAACCCAAAAAAATTCCCAAAAAATCCCAGAAAATCCAAAAAAATCCCCCAAATCCCCAGATTGGTGGTTTTCACCCCGGATTTTCCCAAAATCTCGTCTATTGGCCCAAGTTAAATTAAAACCCCAGAAAACCCCAAAAAATTCCCAAAAAATTCCCAAAAATTCCCCAAAAAACCCCCAAAAATCCCCCAAATCCCCAAATTTGTGCTTTCCACCCCGGATTTGCCCAAATCTCCATTTTTGGCCCAAGGTAAATAAAAAACCCAAAAATTCCCAAGAAATTCCCAAAAATCCCCCCAAAAAACCCAAAATACCTAAAAAACCCCAAAAATTCCCCAAAAATTCCCAAAAACCCGTCAAAAATTCCCCAAAGATCCCAAAAATCCCCCCCAAAAAACCCCAAAAATCCCTAAAAAACCCCCAAAAAACCCCCCAAAAATTCCCAAAAAATCCCAGAAAATTCCCCAAAAATTCCCCAAAAATTCCCAAATTTGTGGTTTCACCCCGGATTTTCCCCAAATCTCCTTTATTGGCCCAAGGTAAATTAAAAACCCCAAAAAACCCGAGAAAATTCCGAAAAAATCCCAGAAATCCAAAAAAAATCCCCCAAATCCCCAGATTGGAGGTTTTCACCCCGGATTTGCCCAAAATCTCTTTTATTGGCCCAAGTTAAATTAAAACCCCAGAAAACCCCCAAAAATTCCCAAAAATTCCCAAAAAATCCCCAAATCCCCAAATTTGTGCTTTTCACCCCGGATTTGCCCAAATCTCCATTTTTGGCCCAAGGTAAATTAAAAACCCCAGAAAACCCCAAAAAATTCCCCAAAAATTCTCAAAAACCCGTCAAAAGTTCCCCAAAAAGTCCCAAAAATCCCCCCCCTAAAAACCCCCAAAAATCCCTAAAAAAACCCCAAAAAAACCCCCAAAAATTCCCAAAAAATCCCAGAAAACCCAAAAAAACCCCCAAAAATCCCCAAATTTGTGCTTTCCACCCCGGATTTGCCCAAAATCTCCTTTATTGGCCCAAGGTAAATAAAAAACCCCAGAAAACCCCCAAAAATTCCCAAAAAATTCCCAAAAATTCCCCAAAAAACCCCCAAAAATCCCCCAAATCCCCAAATTTGTGCTTTTCACCCCGGATTTGCCCAAATCTCCGTTTTTGGCCCAAGGTAAATAAAAAAACCCAAAAATTCCCAAGAAATTCCCAAAAATCCCTCTAAAAAACCCAAAATCCTTAAAAAACCCCCAAAAATTTCCCCCAAAATTCCCAAAAACCCCTCAAAAATTCCCCAAAAAATCCCCAAAATTCCCCCCCAAAAAACCCCCAAAATCCCTAAAAAAACCCCAAAAAACCCCCAAAAATTCCAGAAAACCCCAAAATTCCTCAAAATTCCCCCAAATCCCCAAATTTGTGTTTTCCACCCCGGATTTGCCCAAAATCTCCTTTATTGGCCCAAGGTAAATTAAAAACCTCAGAAAACCCCAAAAAACCCCCCCAAAAATTCCCAAAAAATCCCCAAAAAACCCTCAAAAAACCCCAAAATCCCCAAATTCCCAAGAAATTCCCAAAAATCCCTCTAAAAAACCCAAAATCCTTAAAAAACCCCCAAAAATTCCCCCCAAAATTCCCAAAAACCCGTCAAAAATTCCCAAAATATCCCAAAAATTCCCCCCCAAAAAACCCCCAAAAATCCCTAAAAAAACCCCAAAAAACCCCCCAAAAATTCCAGAAAACCCCAAAAATTCCTCAAAATTCCCCCAAATCCCCAAATTTGTGTTTTCCACCCCGGATTTGCCCAAAATCTCCTTTATTGGCCCAAGGTAAATAAAAAACCCCAGAAAACCCCCAAAAATTCCCAAAAAATTCCCAAAAATCCCCAAATCCCCAAATTTGTGCTTTTCACCCCGGATTTGCCCAAAATCTCCTTTATTGGCCCAAGGTAAATTAAAAACCTCAGAAAACCCCAAAAAACCCCCCCAAAAATTCCCAAAAAATCCCCAAAAAACCCTCAAAATACCCCAAAATCCCCAAATTCCCAAGAAATTCCCAAAAATCCCTCTAAAAAACCCAAAATCCTTAAAAAACCCCCAAAAATTCCCCCCAAAATTCCCAAAAACCCGTCAAAAATTCCCAAATATCCCAAAAATTCCCCCCAAAAAAACCCCCAAAAATCCCTAAAAACCCCCAAAAATTCCCAAAAAATCCCAGAAAATCCAAAAAAACCCCCAAAAATCCCCAAATTTGTGCTTTCCACCCCGGATTTGCCCCAAGTCCCCTTTATTGGCCCAAGTTAAATTAAAATCCCAGAAAACCCCAAAAAATTCCCAAAAAAACCCCAAAAATCCCTCTAAATTCCCCCAAATCCCCAAATTTGTGTTTTCCACCCCAGATTTGCCCAAAATCTCCTTTATTGGCCCAAGTTAAATTAAAATACCAAAAAAACCCAAAAAAATTCCCAAAAATCCCCCCCAAAAACCCAAAATCACTAAAAAACCCCCAAAATTCCCCAAAAATTCCCAAAAACCCCTCAAAAATTCCCAAAATATCCCAAAAATCCCCCCCAAAAAACCCCCAAAAATCCGTAAAAAAACCCCAAAAAACCCCCCAAAAATTCCCAAAAAATTCCCAAAAAATTCCCAAAAACCCCCAAAATTCCCCAAAATCCCCGAATTTGTGCTTTCCACCCCGGATTTGCCCAAAATCCCCGTTTCTCTGCCCAGGACCGGGCGCTGATCCGGAGGCTGGACCTGATCTGCCGGGCGGTGCTGACGGCGGGGGAGGGGCCGCCCCTCCCCCCCTCCCCGGGGGATTTCGGGGGGGTCCCGGGGGGGCTCCCCGAGGGCCTGGCCACGCCCCCCTGCCCCTCCCCCCCCTCCCCGCCCCTCCCCCCCCGCGGCAGCCGCCACCAGGACAAGGAGTTCACGGTGCAGATCAAGGACGTGAGTGACCCAAAATCCCCGGGTTTCACCCCAAAATTCTGGTCCCTGTTTAGTCTTTGTTGTTTTGAACCAAATCCCCCGGTTTTGCACCCAAAATTCCTGTTAATTTTCAGCCTCGTACCCAAAATCCTCAGTTTTGTACCCAAAATTCTGCTCCCTGTAAAATTCCGAGTGTTTTTAACCAAATCCGCCACTTTTCCACCCAAAATTCTGTTCCCTGTTCAATTTTTGTTATTTTTAACCAAATCCAAGAGTTTTCCACCCAAAATTTCACTCCCTGTTCAGTCTTTGTTGTTTTTAACCAAATCCGAGAGTTTTTCACCCAAAATCCCCATTTTCAGCATCGTACCCAAATCCGAAGGTTTTCCACCCAAAATCCCTCTCCCCATTAATTCCTCACCCATTTTTTCCCAAAATCCCACTTTTTTTCCCCAAACTCACTTTTACCAATAAATTCTCACCCATTTTTCCCAAATTCCTCATTTTTTCCCCCAAACTCCCTCTCCCCATTAAATCCTCTCCCAATTTCCCCAAAATCCCATTTTTTTCCCCCAAATTCCCTCTCCCTGTTCCCCCCTGCTCATTTTTGCCCCAAATCCTCTTTTTTTCCCCCAAATTCCCTTTTCCCATTAAATCTCTCCTGTTTTTACCCAAAATCCCATTTTTTCTCCCCAAACTCTTTTCCCATTAAACCCTGCCCGTTTTTTACCCAAATTCCACATTTTTTCCCCCAAACTTCCTTTTCCCCATTAAATCTCTCCCATTTTCCCCAAATCCGGGTTTTTTCCCCCAAACTCCCTTTTCCCATTAAATCTCTCCCATTTTTCCCAAAATCCCATTTTTTTCCCCCAAACTCCCTTTTCCCATTAAATCTCTCCCATTTTTCCCAAAATCCGGGTTTTTTGCCCCAAACTCCTTTTTCCCATTAAATCTCTCCCATTTTTCCCAAATTCCACATTTTTTGCCCCAAACTCCCTTTTCCCATTAAACCCTGCCCGTTTTTTACCCAAATTCCACATTTTTTCCCCCAAACTCCCTTTTCCCCATTAAATCTCTCCCATTTTTCCCAAAATCCGTTTTTTTTTCCCCCAAACTCCCTTTTCCCCATTAAATCTCTCCCATTTTTCCCAAAATCCCGTTTTTTTGCCCCAAACTCCCTTTCCCCATTAAATCTCTCCCATTTTTTCCCAAAATCCCATTTTTTCTCCCCAAACTCCCTTTTCCCATTAAATCTCTCCCATTTTTCCCCAAATCCCTTTTTTTTCCCCCAAACTCCCTTTTCCCATTAAATCTCTCCCATTTTTCCCAAAATCCGGGTTTTTTCCCCCAAACTCCCTTTTTCCCATTAAATCTCTCCCATTTTTCCCAAAATCCCTTTTTTTTCCCCCAAACTCTCTTTTCCCATTAAATCTCTCCCATTTTTCCCAAAATCCGGGTTTTTTGCCCCAAACTCCCTTTTCCCCATTAAATCTCTCCCATTTTTCCCAAAATCCGTTTTTTTTCCCCCAAACTCCCTTTTCCCATTAAATCTCTCCCATTTTACCCAAATTCCACATTTTTTGCCCCAAACTCCTTTTCCCCATTAAATCTCTCCCATTTTTCCCAAAATCCCATTTTTTTCCCCCAAACTCCCTTTTCCCCATTACATCTCTCCCATTTTTCCCAAAATCCGGGTTTTTTCCCCCAAACTGCCTTTCCCCATTAAATCTCTCCCATTTTTCCCAAAATCCGGGTTTTTTCCCCCAAACTGCCTTTCCCATTAAATCCCTCCCATTTTTCCCAAAATCCGGGTTTTTGGCCCCAAACTCCCTTTTCCCCATTAAATCTCTCCCATTTTTCCCAAAATCCCATTTTTTTCCCCCAAACTCCCTTTTCCCCATTAAATCTCTCCCATTTTTCCCAAAATCCGGGTTTTTGGCCCCAAACTCCCTTTTCCCCATTAAATCTCTCCCATTTTTCCCAAAATCCGTTTTTTTTCCCCCAAACTCCCTTTTCCCCATTAAATCTCTCCCATTTTCCCAAAATCCGGGTTTTTTCCCCCAAACTCCCTTTTCCCATTAAATCTCTCCCATTTTTCCCAAAATCCGGGTTTTTTCCCCCAAACTGCCTTTCCCCATTAAATCTCTCCCATTTTTCCCAAAATCCGGGTTTTTTCCCCCAAACTCCCTTTTCCCCATTAAATCTCTCCCATTTTTCCCAAAATCCGGGTTTTTTCCCCCAAACTCCCTTTTCCCATTAAATCTCTCCCATTTTTTCCCAAAATCCGGGTTTTTTCCCCCAAACTCCCTTTTCCCATTAAATCTCTCCCATTTTTCCCAAAATCCGGGTTTTTTCCCCCCAAACTGCCTTTCCCCATTAAATCTCTCCCATTTTTCCCAAAATCCGGGTTTTTTCCCCCAAACTCCCTTTTCCCATTAAATCTCTCCCATTTTTCCCAAAATCCGGGTTTTTTCCCCCAAACTGCCTTTCCCCATTAAATCTCTCCCATTTTTCCCAAAATCCGGGTTTTTTGCCCCAAACTCCCTTTTCCCCATTAAATCTCTCCCATTTTTCCCAAAATCCGGGTTTTTTCCCCCAAACTCCCTTTTCCCATTAAATCTCTCCCATTTTTCCCAAAATCCGGGTTTTTTCCCCCAAACTCCCTTTTCCCCATTAAATCTCTCCCATTTTTCCCCAAATCCGGGTTTTTTGCCCCAAACTCTCTTTTCCCATTAAATCTCTCCCATTTTTCCCAAAATCCGGGTTTTTTCCCCCAAACTCCCTTTTCCCCATTAAATCTCTCCCATTTTTCCCAAAATCCGGGTTTTTGGCCCCAAACTCCTTTTCCCCATTAAATCTCTTCCCATTTTTTCCCAAAATCCGTTTTTTTTGCCCCAAACTCCATTTTCCCCATTAAATCCCTCCCATTTTTCCCAAAATCCCGGTTTTTTGCCCCATTCCAGGAGGAGGGGCTCAAGTTGACTTTCCAGAAGCACCGACTGGGGCCCAACGGGGCCTCGCGGGCGCCGCCCCCGCCCAAGAAAAACAGCAAGAAACTCGTGGAGGTGAGGGGGGTTTGGGGTGAAAACCCGGGAGTTTGGGAAAAAATGGGGGATTTGGGGAAAAAAAACGGAATTTGGGGGGAAAAAAAGGGATTTTGGGGAGAAAAAAGGGATTTTTGGGGAAAAAAATATGGGATTTTTTGGAAAAAAAACTGTGTTTAAGGGAATAAAATGGGATTTGGGAGAAAAAATGGAATTTTTGGGGCAAAACCCCCTGGGTTTGGGGGAAAAAATGGGATTTGGGGAAAAATGGGATTTAAAGAAGGGAAAGAAATGGAATTTGGGGCAGAAAAAAAGAATTTGGGGGGAAAAATGGATTTGGGGGATTTTGGGGGAAAAACTGGGATTTTGGGGAAAAAAGTGGGATTTGGTGGGAAAAAACCTCAAATTTGGGGGATTTTGGGGGAATTGAGCTCAAATTTTGTCATTTCCCCTCAGAATTTTGGGTTATTTTTGGGATTTTCCCCAAATTTGAGGATTTCCCCTCAGATTTTTGGGTTATTTTTGGGATTTTCCCCCAAATTTGAGGATTTCCCCTCAGAATTTTTGGGTTATTTTTGGGATTTTCCCCCAAATTTGAGGATTTCCCCTCAGATGTTTTGGGGTTTTTTTGGGATTTTCCCCCAAATTTGAGGATTTCCCCTCAGATTTCTTGGGTTATTTTTGGGATTTTCCCCAAATTTGAGGATTTCCCCTCAGATTTTTTGGGTTATTTTTGGGATTTTTCCCCCAAATTTGAGGATTTCCCTTCAGATTTTTTGGGTTATTTTTGGGATTTTTCACCAAATTTGAGGATTTCCCCTCAGAATTTTTGGGTTATTTTTGGGATTTTCCCCCAAATTTGAGGATTTCCCCTCAGATTTTTTGGGTTATTTTGGGGATTTTCCCCCAAATTTGAGGATTTCCCCTCAGAATTTTTGGTTATTTTTGGGATTTTCCCCCAAATTTGAGGATTTCCCCTCAGATTTTTTGGGTTATTTTTGGGATTTTTCCCCCAAATTTGAGGATTTCCCCTCAGATTTTTTGGGTTATTTTTGGGATTTTCCCCCAAATTTGAGGATTTCCCCTCAGAATTTTGGTCATTTCGGGGTTTTGAGCCCAAATTTGGGGCTGGGGTGGGTTCAGAGCCCCCCAAACCCCTCAGGATTTTGGGGTTTTGCTGCTCCCACCCCAATCCGGGTGGATTTTCCCCCAATTTGGTTTTTTTCCCATTTTTGTTGTTTTTTACCCAAAATCTCCGTTTTTCTCCCCAAGCTGGAGCTGCGCTGCCTCGAGGGGCTCCGGGGGGACCCCGAGGGCGGGGCCGCCCCTCCCCCACCCCGCGGCGACGGCGCCGAATTCGCCGACCCCCGGCTGCTCCCGGTGAGCCCCGAAATCCTGGAATTCACCCCAAAATATGAGGGGTTCCCGAAATCCCCGGGATTCACCCCGAAATCCCATGGAATTAACCCCGAAATCCACAGGATTCACCCCAAAATCCCCAGAATTCACCCCAAAATATGAGGGGTTCCCAAAATCCCCGGGATTCCTGAGACTTCTTCCCAAAATCCCTGGGATTTACCCCAAAATCCCCAGAATTCACCCCAAAATATGAGGGGTTCCTGAAATCCCCGGGATTCACCCCAAAATCCTCGGAATTCACCCCGAAATCCCCGGATTTCACCCCAAAATATGAGAGGTTCCTGAAATCCCCGGGATTCCTGAGAATTCACCCCAAAATCCTCGGAATTCACCCCAAAATCCCTGGAATTCACCCCAAAATATGAGGGGTTCCTGAAATCCCCAGGATTCCTGAGAATTCACCCCGAAATCCACAGGATTCACCCCAAAATCTTTGGAATTCACCCCAAAATATGAGGGGTTCCTGAAATCCCCGGGATTCACCCCGAAATCCCATGGAATTAACCCCGAAATCCACAGGATTCACCCCAAAATCCCTGGAATTCACCCCAAAATATGAGGGGTTCCCGAAATCCCCGGGATTCCTGAGAATTCATCCCAAAATTCTTGGATTTCACCCCAAAATATGAGAGGTTCCTGAAATCCCCGGGATTCACCCCAAAATCCTCGGAATTCACCCCGAAATCCCCGGATTTCACCCCAAAATATGAGAGGTTCCTGAAATCCCCGGGATTCACCCCAAAATCCTCGGAATTCACCCCGAAATCCCCGGATTTCACCCCAAAATATGAGAGGTTCCTGAAATCCCCGGGATTCACCCCGAAATCCCATGGAATTAACCCCGAAATCCACAGGATTCACCCCAAAATATGAGGGGTTCCCGAAATCCCCGGGATTCACCCCAAAATCCTCGGAATTCACCCCAAAATCCCCGGATTTCACCCAAAAATATTCGGGGTTCCTGAAATCCCTGGGATTCACCCCGAAATCCCATGGAATTAACCCCGAAATCCCCAGAATTCACCCCAAAATATGAGGGGTTCCCAAAATCCCTGAGATTTACCCCAAAATCCCTGGAATTCACCCCTAAACCCACAGGATTCGTAAAACCCCCGGGATTCACCCCAAAACCCCAGAATTCACCCCAAAATCCTCGGATTTCACCCCAAAATCTGCGGGGTTCCCAAAATCCTGGAATTCACCCCAAAATTCACAGGGTTCCCAAAACCCTTGGGATTCACCCCAAAATCCCCAGAATTCGCCCAAAAAACTGCAGGGTTCCCAAAATTCCCAGAATTCACCCCAAAATCCTTGGAATTTGCCCCAAAATCCCCGGAATTGATCCCAAATTATGAGGGATTCCCAAACTCTCCAGAATTCACCCCAAAATCCCCGGAATTGATCCCAAGCTCCCCAGAATTTGCCCAAAACCCCTGGAATTCACCCCAAAATTTCTGGAATTCACCCCAAATTTCTGAATTCACCCCAAATTTCTGAATTCACCCCAAATTTTTCCCCCCAGTTCGTGGAGCAGCGGCGGGAGAAGTGGCACCGGAAAAAGGTAATTGGGGACGGCCCCAAATTCCCCAAAATCCCCCAAAATTCCCCAAATCTGGGTGGGGGGAGGGGTCTGATCCCCTCCTGTCACTCAGGGGGGGCCTGGCCACGCCCCCTCCCTTTGGGGGTGGGGAACCCCTGAAATTTTTGATTTTCTAATTAATTTTGGGGCAATTTTAGGAGATTTTTACTCTTTTTAAAAGGTGAGGGCATGGCCTGAGGTGTCCACGCCCATTTTAGCCCCACCCCCTCATTAATAATAATTTTAACTCCTGCCCCTCATTAATATTTTTAGCCCCGCCCCTCAATATTCATTTTAACCCCTGCCCCTCATTAATATTTTTAGCCCCGCCCCTCCTTAATATTCATTTTAACCCCTGCCCCTTATTAATATTTTAGCCCCGCCCCTCATTGATATTCATTTTAGCCCCACCCATCATTAATATTAATTTTAAGCCCTCCTTCATTAATATTCATTTTAACCCCTGCCCCTCATTAAATTTTTAGCCCCACCCCCTCATTAATATTCATTTTAACCCCTACTCCTCATTAATATTCATTTTTAACCTCTGCCCCTCATTAATATTTTAGCCCCGCCCCTCATTAATATTCATTTTAACCCCTGCCTCTCATTAATATTTTTAGCCCTGCCCCTCATTAATATTCATGTTAACCCCTGCCCATCATTAATACTTTTAGCCCCACCCCCTCATTAATATTCATGTTAGCCCCTGCCTCTCATTAATATTTTTAGCCCTGCCCCTCATTAATATTTTTAGCCCCACCCCTCATTAATATTCATTTTTTCTCCCCAGTTCCTCCCGTCCCCCCCCTCAGGTTTGGACCTTTCCAAGATGGTGGCGCTGATGGGGGGCGGGGCCAGCGCCGCGGGGGGCGTGTCCGCACCTCCTTTGGCCCCGCCCCCTCATTTCCGGCCCGAGGCGGAAGAGGAACCGGAAGCCGGAAGTGGCTGCTGCCCCCTGCTGGCCGACCCCATGTTGCCGCCCACTTCCGACTCGGATTAAGCCCCGCCCCGTTTTCCCTGCCGGGGCCACGCCCCCTCCCCATATTTATATAAATATGTAAAATGTGTCATAGGGGGCGGGGCGGGGGGCGGGGCTGAGCGGGGCGGGGCCTGAGCGGGGCGGGGTCGGTGTGGGTGGGGCTGGTGGGACTGGAGGGGCCTGGCCGGGGTTTTTTTTTTTAATAAAAGGTTTGGAAACGGAGCCAAAGTTGTCAATTTTTATTTATCTCCCTCCATTTCTCCCCGCCTTTAATAAACGTTTTTAATTAAACATCCCATTTAATTAACGATTTCCCACGCTAATTATCCCCTCACTCTCCGCCAGGGGGCGCTCGCCGATCTCCTCCCCTCATGATTTCCCCGCCCCTTTCCTGGTCACGTGATCCTGCTCCGCCCTTCAATCTTTTTCCCGCCTCTCTCAAGTCACGTGATCTCGGCTCCGCTTGTGGATTCCCCGCCTCTCCCCATCACGTGATCCCGGTCCCCCTCACAGTTCCCACGCCTCTCCCTTGGTCACGTGACCCTTCTCCGCCCCTCGCGGGTTTCCCGCCTCCCGAAATCACGTGATCCCGGTTCCCCTCACGGCGCCCCGCCTGTCCCTGGTCACGTGATCCCGGCCCCTTCAGTCCTCCCCCCACGATTCCCCCGTCACGTGACGCAGGAGTGGCGCCGTTTTTCTCCCCCTTTTAAAACATTTTTTTCCTTTGCGTTCCCGTATCACGTGATCGCGGCGCCCTCAGTTCTTCTTTTTCTTCTCTCCCGCCACATCAGAACGGAGCGGCTTCTCCCTGTCCATTTCCCTCTTCTCCCTCACGATCTCCCGCTTCTCCCCCATTTCCCTCCTCTCCCTCACGATCTCCCGCTTCTCCCCCCTGCATTTCCTTCTTCTCCTTCACGATCTCCCGCTTCTCTCCCCTCCATTTCCCTCCTCTCCCTCACGATTTCTCCCTTCTCCCCCCTCCATTTCCCTCCTCTCCCTCACGATTTCCCGCTTCTCCCCCCTCCATTTCCCTCCTCTCCCTCACGATTTCCCGCTTCTCCCCCTCCATTTCCCTCCTCTCCCTCACGATTTCTCCCTTCTCCCCCCTCCATTTCCCGCTTCTCCCTCACGATTTCTCCCTTCTCCCCCCTCCATTTCCCTCTTCTCCCTCACGATTTCTCCCTTCTCCCCCCTCCATTTCCCTCCTCTCCCTCACGATTTCTCCCTTCTCCCCCCTCCATTTCCCTCTTCCCCCTCACGATCTCCCGCTTCTCCCCCATTTCCCTCTTCCCCCTCACGATCTCCCGCTTCTCCCCCATTTCCCTCTTCCCCCTCACGATCTCCCGCTTTTCTCTCCCCTCCATTTCCCTCTTCCCCTCACGATCTCCCGCTTCTCTCTTCCCCCTCCATTTCCCTCTTCCCCCTCACGATCTTCCGCTTCTCTCCCCCCTCCATTTCCCTCCTCTCCCTCACGATCTTCCGTTTCCCTCTTCCCCCTCACGATCTCCCGCTTCTCTCCCCCCTCCATTTCCCTCCTCTCCCCCACGATCTCCCCCTTCTCCCCCTTCATTTCCCCTCCTCTCCCTTACGATTTCTCGCTTCTCCCCCCTCCATTTCCCTCCTCTCCCTCACGATCTCCCGCTTCTCTCTGATCTCCCGCTTCTCTCTCCTCTCCCTTTCCCTCCTCTCCCGTTGCCCACAATCGTTCCTTTCCTCTTCCCGCTCCGTTTCCCGCCGCTCCCGAGGAGGCGGCGCCTTTCCCCTCACGGCCCGTCCCACCTCCCTCCCGTCACGTGACGCGGGAGTGACGCCACTTCCGCCCCGCCACCCCGTTTTCCGGCGTTCCCCCGTCACGTGACGGCGGCGCCTTACGGGTTTTTTACTTTTGTCCCCCGTCACGTGAGAACAGAACCGCTTCTTTCCCCGGTTTTACCGGTTTTGCCCCCCGTTATTTCCCTCCTCCATTTCCCGTTTCTTCCCCTCACGAGAGGCGGGGCCTCCTCCCCCCAAATTTTCCCGCCTCTCCACCGTCACCGCGGCCCCTCAGCGCCCCGTGTCCGCCTCTCTCGTCACGTGACCGCGCCCCTCAGTTTCCCGCCTCTCCCCATCACGTGACCGCGCCCCTTCAGTTCCCCCCTCCGTTCCTCCCTTTTCCCGCCCCGCTTGCTCCGGAAGCGGAAGTTCCCCTCAGGCCGCACTTCCGGGGAAGACGCCGCGGCGCGGGAGGAGGAGGAGGCGGCGGCGGCGGCTCCGGGGGGGCGGTCCCGGGAAGGGATCCCGGAGGAGCCCGAAGGTCCCGGCGGGGCCGCTGGCCCCGGCTGCGCCCCCTGATGGCGCTCAGCCTGGACCGCGAGGCCTTCTCGCGGCGGCTGCGGCGGCTCTACGCCAGCTGGCAGGTGGGGGAGGGGCGCGGGGAGCCCTGAGGGGGGGCGCGAGGGGTGGGGAGCGGCCGGGAGGGGATGGGGTGGGGAGGGGCCGCAAGAAGATCGGGGGGGGCTGGAAGTGAATTTGAGGGGCTGAGGTGAATTGGCGGGGTTCGGGGTGAATTTGAGAGGTCTGAGGTGAATTGGGGGGTTGAGGTGAATTTAGGGGGGGCCGTTAAAATTGGGGGGTTGAGGTAAATTTTGAGGAGTTTGAGATGATTTGGGGGAGTTTGAGGTGAATTTGGGGAGTTTAAAGTGAATTTGAGGGGCCGAGGTGAATTGGCGGGGTTCGGGGTGAATTTGAGAGGTCTGAGGTGAATTTGGGGAGATGCGGTAAAATTGGGGGGTTTGGAATAAATTTGGAGGGTTTGAGGTTAATTTGGGGGAGCTGAGGTAAATTTTAGGGAGTTTGAGATAGATTTGGGGAGTTTGAGGTGAATTTGGGGAGTTTAAAGTGAATTTGAGAGATCTGAGGTGAATTTGAGAGGTCTGAGGTGAATTTGAGAGGTTTGATGTTAATTTGGGGGGATCTGAGGTAAATTTGGGGGTTTCAGGTAAGTTTTAGAGATTTGAGGTAAATTTGGGGGGATCTGAGGTAAATTTGGAGGGACTGAGGTGAATTTGGAGAGTTTGAGGTAAATTTGGGGAGATCTGAGGTAAATTTGGGGGTTTCAGGTAAATTTTAGAGATTTGAGGTAAATTTGGGGGATCTGAGGTAAATTTGGGGGACTGAGGTGAATTTGGAGAGTTTGAGGTAAATTTGGGGAGATCTGACGTAATTTGGGGGGATCCGAGGTAAATTTGGGGGTTTCAGGTAAATTTGAGAGGTTTGAGGTGAATTTGGGGAGATCTGAGGTAAATTTGGGGGTTTCAGGTAAATTTTAGAGATTTGAGGTAAAATTGGGGGGATCTGAGGTAAAATTGGGGGGATCTGAGGTAAATTTGGAGGGACTGAGGTGAATTTGGAGAGTTTGAGGTAAATTTGGGGAGATCTGAGGTAAATTTGGGGGGATCCGAGGTAAATTTGGGGGTTTCAGGTAAATTTGAGAGGTTTGAGGTGAATTTGGGGAGATCTGAGGTAAATTTGGGGGTTTCAGGTAAATTTTAGAGATTTGAGGTAAAATTGGGGGGATCTGAGGTAAATTTGGAGGGACTGAGGTAAATTTGGGGAGTTTGAGGTAAAATTCAGAGGTTTGAGGTGAATTTGAGGGGGTTTCAGATGAATCCCTGGGGAATTTGGGGTTTTGGGGTGAAATTTTGGGGATTTGGGGCTCCTGCAGGGTTTTTTTTTTGCATAATTTTTTGGGGATTTATAGGGATGTTTTTGGGGTGAAGTTTTGGTGGTTTATAGGGATTTTTTGGGGTGAATTTTTAGGCATTTGGGGCTGCTGTAGAGATGTTTTTGAGGTGAATTTTTCTGGATTTACAGGGGATGTTTTTGGGGTGAATTTTTGGGATTTGGGGCTGTTACAGGGCTGGTTTTGAGGTGAAATTTTTGGGATATTTTTGGGGCAATTTTTCTGGGATTTGGGGCCATTACAGGGCTGGTTTTGGGGTCAATTTGGGGAGGGGTCCCTGACTTTTGGGCTCCCTGTTCCCCCAGAAAGGAGAGGATGAGTTCGGGGGCGTCGACGCCATCGTGGTGGCCGTGGGGGTGGACGAGGAGATCGTCTACGCCAAATCCACGGCGCTGCAGGTGAGGGTCCAAAATTCCCTGGGGAAATCCCAAAATCCTTCAGGAGAGAAATCCCAAAATCTCTGGGGTGAGGGTCAAAAAAATCCCTGGGGAAATCCCAAAATCCTTCTGGAGAGAAATCCCAAAATCTCTGAGGGGAAATCCCGAAATCCCTGAGGTGAAAATCCCAAAATCCCTGAGGGGAAATCCCAAAATCCCTGAGGGGGAAATCCCAAAATCCCTGAGGGGAGAATCCCAAAATCTCTGAAGGGAAATCCCAAAATCCCTGAGGGGGAAATCCCCAAATCCCTGACGGGAGAATCCCAAAATCCCTGACGGGAAAATCCCTGAAGGGAAATCCCAAAATCTCTGAGGGGAAATCCCAAAATCCCTGAGGGGAAATGCCAAAGTCCCTGAGGGGAAATCCCAAAAATCCCTGAGGGGAAATCCCAAAATCCCTGAGGGGAGAATCCCAAAATCCCTGAGGGGAGAATCCCAAAATCCCTGAGGGGAAATCCCAAAATCCCTGAGGGAGAATCCCAAAATCTCTGAGGGGAGAATCCCAAAATCCCTGAGGGGAGAATCCCAAAATCCCTGAGGGGAGAATCCCAAAATCCCTGAGGGGGAAATCCCAAAATCCCTGAGGGGAGAATCCCAAAATTTCTGAGGGGAGAATCCCAAAATCCCTGAGGGGAGAATCCCAAAATTCCTGAGGGGAGAATCCCAAAATCCCTGAGGGGAGAATCCCTGAGGGGAAAATCCCGAAATCCCTGAGGGGAAATCCCGAAATCCCTGAGGGGAGAATCCCAAAATCCCTGAGGGGAGAATCCCAAAATCCCTGAGGGGAGAATCCCAAAATCCCTGAGGGGAAAATCCCAAAATCCCTGAGGGGAGAATCCCAAAATCCCTGAGGGGAGAATCCCAAAATCCCTGAGGGGAGAATCCCAAAATCCCTGAGGGGAGAATCCCAAAATCCCTGAGGGGAGAATCCCAAAAATAAATTTTGGGGCTGTTCCAATTTTTTTTTAGGGTTTCCCAACATTTTTGGGGCTCCCATCACATTTTTAGGGATTTTTTGGCATTTTCAGAGAGTTCCCAAAAAATTCTTAGGGATCCCTGGGTTTTTTAAGACATGTGCATAATTTTACATAATTTATATTTCATTTATATTTAATTTATATTTAATTAATTTATAATTAATTTATAATTAATTTGCAATTTATCCAGTTTTATATTTTGGAAATAATTCTTATAATTTCAATTTCAATGTGATTACACAACTTTATTCAATATATATAATATGCATATAACATATACATACTTTAATAATTTAATTTATATATAATTTTATAATTTATATATAATTTAAATATAATTTATTTATAATTTATTTGTAATTTATACAGTTTTGTATTTTGTATATAATTGTTATAATTTTTATTTTAGGATGATCACACAACTTTATTCAATATATATAATGTGCATATAATATGTACATGTTTAATAATTTAATTGATATATAATCTTGATTTTATATATAATTTAAATATAATTTATTTATAATTTATTTCCAATTTATACAGTTTTGTGTTTTGTATATAATTGTTAAATTTTAAGATTTTTACATTTTATACAATGCATTCATAATGTGTATATAATATATTCATATTTAATAATTTATGCATAATTTAGAAATTTATTTAGAATTTTAATATGATTTTATAACTTGTATATAATTTAAGTCATTTTAAGGCATTCAAACAATTTTATATAATTAAGATGTAATTTAGATATAATTTACATGCAGCTTTTAAATTTATTTATAAATTATATATAAATTTATATACACTATATTAAGTTTTTATATAAATATAAATTTATTTATATAAATATTTATAAATTTGTGTATTTATACAATTTTTATTTGTAATTTAGATTTAATTTAAACATAAATACATATAAATTTATATGTATTTATACATTTTTTGTTTATAATTTATAGAATTAATTTTAAACTGTTCACATAATTTTATGCAGTTCATATGTAATTTATGTATGATTTTATAATTTACATGGTTATTATTTTATAGTTTTGTAATGTATTTCTATTTAAAATAATCCCATAATTTTTAATGTAATCCCATAATTTTTTACCATAATCCCATAATTTTTAACCATAATCCCATAATTTTAACACAATCCCATAATTTTAACACAATCCCATAATTTTAACACATTCCCATAATTTTTAACACATTCCCATAATTTTTAACACATTCCCATAATTTTTAACACATTCCCATAATTTTTAATAAATTCCCATAATTTTTAAAATAATCCCATAATCTTTAACACATTCCCATAATTTTAACACATTCCCATAATTTTTAACACATTCCCATAATTTTTAACACATTCCCATAATTTTTGAAATAACCCCATAATCTTTAACACATTCCCATAATTTTAACACATTCCCATAATTTTTAACACATTCCCATAATTTTTAAAATAATCCCATAATTTTTAACACATTCCCATAATTTTAACACATTCCCATAATTTTTAACACATTCCCATAATTTTTAACACATTCCCATAATTTTTAACACATTCCCATAATTTTTAACACATTCCCATAATTTTAACACATTCCCATAATTTTTAACACATTCCCATAATTTTTAACACATTCCCATAATTTTTTAACACATTCCCATAATTTTAACACATTCCCATAATTTTTTAACACATTCCCATAATTTTTAACTCATTCCCATAATTTTTAATTAATTCCCGTGGATTTTGGAGGGGTTTCCTTTAAGTTTTGGGTCAATTCCTTCATTTTGGGGTGAATTCTTTCATTTTTAGAGGGATCCTCATCATTTTTGGGAATTCTCTTTGATTTTTAGGGGGATTTGGCATTTTTAGGATGATCCCAGAATTGTGGGGTTTCTTTTTTATTTTTGGGTAGATTCTTTCATTTTTGGGACTTTCCCCATCAATGTTTGGGGTCCCTTTCACATTTTTGGGGTCCCTGACCCATTTTTGGGGTCCCTGACCCATTTTTGGTGTCCCTGACTCATTTTTGGGGTCCCTGACCCATTTTTGGGGCTCCTTTCACATTTTTGGGGTCCCTTTTCCCATTTTTGGGGTCCCTTTTCCATTTTTGGGGTCCCTTTTCCCATTTTTGGGGTCCCTGACTCATTTTTGGGGGTCCCTGACCCATTTTAGGGTCCCTGACCCATTTTTGGGGTGCTTAACCCATTTTTTGGTGTCCCTGACCCATTTTTGGGGTCCCTTTCCCATTTTTTGGTGTCCCTGACCCATTTTTGGTGTCCCTGACCCATTTTTGGGTGTCCCTGACCCATTTTTGGGGTCTCTCTCCCCCCAGACGTGGCTCTTTGGCTACGAGCTCACCGACACGGTGATGCTGTCCCATTTTTTGGGGTCCCTGACCCATTTTTTGGTGTCCCTGACCCATTTTTGGTGTCCCTGACCCATTTTTGGCTGTTTTTCCCCTCAGACATGGCTCTTTGGCTATGAACTCACCGACACGGTGATGCTGTCCCATTTTTGGGTGTCCCTGACCCATTTTTGGTGTCCCTGACCCATTTTTGGGTGTCCCTGACCCATTTTTGGTGTCCCTGACCCATTTTTGGGTGTCCCTGACCCATTTTTGGTGTCCCTGACCCATTTTTGGGTGTCCCTGACCCATTTTTGGTGTCCCTGACCCGTTTTTGGCTGTTTTTCCCCCCAGACATGGCTCTTTGGCTACGAGCTCACCGACACGGTGATGCTGTCCCATTTTTCGGGTCCCTAACCCATTTTTAGTGTCCCTGACCCATTTTTTGGTGTCCCTAATCCATTTTTTGGTGTCCCTGACCCATTTTTGGGATGTTTTTCCCCTCAGACGTGGCTCTTTGGCTATGAACTCACCGACACGGTGATGCTGTCCCATTTTTTGGGGTCCCTGACCCATTTTTGGGGTCCCTGACCCTTTTTTAGGGTCCCTAATCCATTTTTGGGTGTCCCTGACCCATTTTTGGGGTCTCTCTCCCCCCAGACGTGGCTCTTTGGCTACGAGCTCACCGACACGGTGATGCTGTCCCATTTTTTGGTGTCCCTGACCCATTTTTGGCTGTTTTTCCCCTCAGACATGGCTCTTTGGCTATGAACTCACCGACACGGTGATGCTGTCTCATTTTTTGGGTCCCTGACCCATTTTTAGGGTCCCTGACCCATTTTTGGTGTCCCTGACCCATTTTTGGGTGTCCCTGACCCATTTTTTGGGTCCCTGACCCATTTTTGGTGTCCCTGACCCATTTTTTGGGGTCTCTCTCCCCCCAGACGTGGCTCTTTGGCTATGAACTCACCGACACGGTGATGCTGTTCTGCGAGGAGCGCGCTCTCTTCCTGGCCAGCCGCAAGAAGGTCGAGTTCCTCAAGCAGGTGGCGCAGGGAGGGAACAACAGCAACGGCCTGCCCGCGGTCACGCTGCTCGTCAGGGAGAAGGTGGGGATTTGGGGGGGATTTGGGGATCCCTGTTGGGTTTTTGGGGTGTCCTGGGGTGTCAGGGTTGGGTTTGGGGTCCCTCTCGGGTTTTTGGGGTGTCCTGTTGGGTCAGGGTTGGGTTTGAGGTGGGTGTGGTTGGGGTTTGGGGATCCCTGTTGGGTTTAGGGGGGTCCTGGGAGTGTTTGGGTGGACCTGAGGGGGTTGGACTTGGGTTGGGATCCCAGGGATGGGCGTGGCCAACCTGCCCCACCCCTCCATAGCCACACCCTGTCCATAGCTCCACCTCCTACAACTCCACCCTCATAGCTCCACCCCTTCATGGCCACACCCCTCCATTCAAATCTCCATGGCCACACCTCTCATGGCCCTGCCCCACCATGGCCACACCCCACCATGGCCACACCCCTCCATTCAAATCTCGATGGCCACACCCTTCCATGGCCACACCCCTCCATTCAAATCTCCATGGCCACACCCTTCCATGGCCACACCCCTCCATTCAAATCTCCATGGCCACACCCTTCCATGGCCACACCCCTCCATTCAAATCTCCATGGCCACACCCCTCCATGGCCACACCCCTCCATGGCCACACCCCTCCATTCAAATCTCCATGGCCACACCCCTCCATGGCCACACCCCTCCATTCAAATCTCCATGGCCACACCCCTCCATGGCCACACCCCTCCATGGCCACAACCTTCCATTCAAATCTCCATGGCCACACCCCTCCATGGCCACACCCCTCCATTCAATCCCCATGGCCACAATCCTCCATGGCCACACCCCTCCATGGCCACACCCCTCCATTCAAATCTCCATGGCCACACCCCTCCATTCAAATCTCCATGGCCACACCCCTCCATGGCCACACCTCTCCATTCAAATCTCCATGGCCACACCCCTCCATTCACGTCCCATGGCCACACCCCTCCATGGCCACACCCCTCCATTCAAATCTCCATGGCCACACCCCTCCATGGCCACAATCCTCCATGGCCACACCCCTCCATGGCCACACCCCTCCATTCAAATCTCCATGGCCACAATCCTCCATGGCCACACCCCTCCATTCATGCCCCATGGCCACAATCCTCCATGGCCACACCCCTCCATGGCCACACCCCTCCATGGTTACACCCCTCCATTCAAATCTCTATGGCCACACCCCTCCATTCACGTCCCATGGCCACACCCCTCCATGGCCACACCCCTCCATTCAAATCTCCATGGCCACACCCCTCCATTCACGCCCCATGGCCACACCCCTTCATGGCCACACCCCTCCATTCAAATCTCCATGGCCACACCCTTCCATGGCCACGCCCCTACATTCCCACCCCATGGCCACACCCCTCATGGCCCTGCCCTTCCGTGGCCACACGCCTCTATGGCCACACCCATCCCTAGTTCCACCCCATGGCCACACCCCTACATGGCGACACCCCTCCATAGCTCCACCCCCATGGCCCCACCCATCACCCACCCCTCCATGGCTCCACCCCATGACCACACCCCCTATGGCCACACCCCTCTATGGCTCCACCCCATGGCCACACCTCTCCATGGCCACACCCCTCAATAGCCACACCCATCCATAGTTCCACCCCTTGGTCCCACCCCTCCATGGCCACACCCTTTATGGCCCCACCCTCTTTCCCTCCCCCAGAACGAGAGCAACAAGGCCAACTTTGAGAAGCTGATCGAGGCACTCAAGGGCAGCCGGGGCGGGCGGCGCCTCGGGGTCTTCTCCAAGGACAAATTCCCGGGGGAGTTCATGAAGAGCTGGAACGACGCCCTCAGCAAGGAGGGCTTCGAGAAGGTCAGGGGAGGGCGGGGCTTGGGTGGGAGGAGTCAGGGTTGGGTTGGGTGGGTCAAAGTTGGGTTGGAAGAGTCGGAGTTGGGGTGGAAGAGTTGGAGTTGGGTTGGAAGAGTCAAAGTTGGGTTGGATGGGTCAAAGTTGAGTTGAAAGAGTTGCAGTTGAGTTGGAAGAGTTGGATTTGACTTGGATTTGAGTTGGAAGAATTGCAGTTGGATTGGAAGAGTTGCAGTTGGGTTGGAGTTGGGTTGGAAGAGTTGCAGTTGGGTTAGATGAGTTGGAAGAGTTGCAGTTGGGTTAGATGAGTTGGAAGAGTTGCGGTTGGGTCGGAAGAGTCAAGGTTGGGTTGGTTGAGTCGCAGTTTGGTCGCAGTTGGGTTGCAGTTGGGTTGGAAGAGTCAGGGTTGGGTTGATTGAGTCGCAGTTGGGTTGGTTGAGTCGCAGTTGGGTTGGATGGGTCAAAGTTGGGTTTGTTGAGTCACAGTTGGGTCGCAGTTGGGTTGGAAGAGTCGCAGTTGAGTCGGGTGGGTCACAGTTGGGTTGGAAGAGTCGCAGTTGGGTTGGTTGAGCTGCAGTTGGGTCACAGTTGGGTCGCAGTTGGGTTGGTTGAGTTGCAGTTGGGTTCCAGTTGGGTGGGGCGGGTCAGAGCCGCGCCGGGCCCAGCCCCACGGCCGTGCCGCTGACCGCAGGTGGACGTCAGCGCGGCCGTGGCCCAGGCCATGGCGGCCAAGGAGGAGGTGGAGCTGCAGCTGATGCGCAAGGCGGCCGCCATCACCTCCGAGGTCTTCACCAAGTTCTTCAAGGAGCGCGTCATGGAGATCGTCGACGCCGACGAGGTCGGGGCCGGGATTTCGGGGAGGGGTGGGGCAAAAACGGGAATTTTGGGGTCAAAAATTTGAATTTTGAGTCGGGCTGGACAAAAATTTGCAGTTTTGGGACTTGGTTGGACCAAAACTGGAGTTTTGAGGTCTGGTTGGACCAAACTGAGCTATTTTGTCCAAATCTTCGTTTTAGTTCAATTTGGTTTGATAATGAAGATCTTGGGGCCAATTTGGTCCAAAATTCAACATCTTGAGGTGAACTTGGCCCAAAAATGAACATTTTTTAGGTTGACCTCACTTAAAAACCCCATTTCCCCCGTTTTTCCTAATTTCCCTTTTTTCCCCCATTTCCCATTCCCGTTTTTCACCTCATTTTTCCCCATTTTCCTAATTTCCTTAATTTCTCACCTCATTTTTCCCATTCCCCCATTTCTCACCCCATTTTCCCCCTTTCTCACCCATTTTTCCCCATTTCACTGCACATTTGGGGTCATCTCTCTCCAAAATTGTCCATTTTTGGTCCAAACCTTAACACTTTGAGACAGCCCCACCAGAGCCACCATTTTGAGGCCAAATTCCCACCCCAGCCGCCATTTTGAAGCCAAATTCCCACCAGAGCTGCCATTTTGAGGTGGCCCCACCAGAGCGGCCATTTTGAGGTGACCCCACCTAAGCCGCCATTTTGAGGCCAAGTGTCCACCAGAGCAGCCATTTTGAGGCGGCCTCACTGGAGCCGCCATTTTGATGCCAAATTCCCACCAGAGCCGCCATTTTGAGGCCGAGTGTCCGCTGCAGGTGCCATTTTGAGGCCGGATTCCCACTGAGCGGCCATTTTGAGGCCAAATTCCCACCAGAGCCGCCATTTTGAAGCTGGCTTTCCACATGAGCCACCATTTTGAGGCCAAATTTCCCCCAGATCCGCCATTTTGAGGCCGGATTTTGATGATCAACACCCGACCTCATTTCTGTGACATCACCATGATGTCACCATGACGTCACCACGATGTCACCCCACAGAAGGTGCGCCACAGCAAGCTGGCCGAGGCGGTGGAGAAGGCCATTGAGGAGAAGAAGTACCTGGCGGGCGCCGACCCCTCGGCCGTGGAGATGTGCTACCCGCCCATCATCCAGAGCGGCGGCAACTACAACCTCAAGTTCAGCGTGGTCAGGTGAGCCCCAAATCCCACGGAATTCACCCCAAAATTCCCCAGGTCCCGCCTGGAATTGGTGCTTTTTTAGGAGTAAAAAAATTGGGGTTTTTCACCAAAAAGCTGGGGTTTGCTGGGTGGAAATTGGGGTTTTACACCCCAAATTCACCTTTTTCCTCCCCATTTATCCCTGTTTTTTACCACCCCAAACCCCCCCAAAAAACTCCTGGGGTTTTTCCCTTATTTTCCCCCATTTTTTCCCATTTTCCCCTTTTCTCACCCCATTTCTTTCCCATTTTTCCTATTTCTGTTTCTCTCCCCATTTTTCCCATTTCCCTTGTTCCTCACCCTGCTCACCTTGTTCCTATTTTTTCCCTTTTTTTTTTGCTATTTTTCCCATTTTTTCCTATTTTCCCCATTTCTCACCCCGTTTTTCCCTGTTTTTTCCAATTCTTTCCCAATTCCCCCATTTCTCACCCTGTTTTTCCCTTTTTTCCCAATTTCCTGGTTTCTCACCCCATTTTTTCCTTATTTTTCCAATTTTTTCCCTGTTTTTTTCCCAATTTCCCCGTTTCTCACCCCGTTTTTCCCTTTTTTCCCAATTTCCCCATTTCTCACCCCATTTCCCCAGCGACAAGAGCCACATGCACTTCGGGGCCATCACCTGCTCCATGGGCATCCGGTACAAATCCTACTGCTCCAACCTGGTGCGGACCCTCATGGTGGACCCGTCGCAGGACATGCAGGACCACTACGGCTTCCTGCTGCAGCTGCAGGAGGTGCTGGTGCGCGAGCTGCGGCACGGTCAGTGACCTGAGTGAGCCCTGAGTGACCCCTGAGTGACCACTGAGTGACCACTGAGTGATCCCTGAGCGAGTGATCATGAGTGACTCCTGAGTGACCCTGACTGACCCCTGAGTGACCACTGAGTGACCCCTGAGTGACCAGTGAGTGATCCCTGAGCGAGTGATCATGAGTGACTCCTCAGTGACTGTGACTGACCCCTGAGTGACCCCTGAGTGATCCCTGAGTGATCCCTGAGTGACCCTGAGTGACCACTGAGTGACCCTGAGTGATCCCTGAGTGATCCTGAGTGACCCTGAGTGACCATTGAGTGACCCGAGTTACCGAGTGACCACTGAGTGATCTTGAATGACCTCTGAGTGACCAGTGAATGACCCTGAGTGGCCCTGAGTGATCCTGACTGAACCTGACTAACCCTGACTGACCATTAAGTGACCACTGACCCCATGAGTGACCACTGACCCCATAACTATCCCCCAATGACCCCCACGGTGATCCCACAATGATCTCAGTGACCCAAATGACCCCAACACCCCCCAATGACCCCGATCCCCCCGAGTGACCCCGAATGACCCTTGAGTGACCCCTGAGTGACCCCGAGTGACCACCCAGGCGCGAAGCTCTGCGACGTCTACGCCGCCGTCATGGACGTGGTCAAGAAGCAGCGGCCGGAGCTGCTGGGCAAGATCACCAAGAATTTGGGGTGAGAACGGCGGGTTTGGGGTCGGGGTGGTCAGCGGGGTCACCGTGGTCACTCTGGGGTCACTTTGGGGTCACTTTGGGGTCACCCAGGTTCGCCATGGGCATCGAGTTCCGCGAGGGCTCCCTGGTCATCAACAGCAAAAACCAGCAGCGCCTCAAGAAGGGTGAGAGGCACAAAATTCCCCTTTTTTCACCCCAAAATCTGCTTTTCCCACCCCAAAATCTGCTTTTCCCGCCCCAAAATCTGCTTCTCACCCCAAAATCTGCTTTTCCCCCCAAAAATCTACTTTTCCCGCCCCAAAATTCCAGTTTTTCACCCCAAAATCCTCTTTTCACCCCAAAATCTGCCTTTCCCACCCCAAAATCCGAGTTTCTCACCCCAAAAATCCGTATTTTATGCCCCAAAATCTGCCTTTTCCCAAAAATCTGTCTTTCCCAAAAGTCTGTCTTTCCTACCCCAAAATGTTCTGTTCCCACTCCAAAATCTGCCTTTTCCACCCCAAAATTGTTTTTCTGCTCAAATCTGCATTTTTTGCCTCAAACTGTGGAATTTTGCCCCTAAATTCAGCTTTTCCTGCCCTAGAATTGGAGGTTTTGCCCCAAAATTCTCCTTTTCTGCCCCAAAATCAGTTTTTTCTCTGAATTTTTAATTTTCATCCTTAAAATCACGGTTTTCGTAGCCAAATCGTGATTTTCCCCTAAATCACAATTTTATTTTCTCAGAACTGTTGTGTCCTCTCAAAAAATCTTTTTTTTTTGGTAGACTCATTACTTTTCTTTCTAAAATCATTATTTTTCCCCCAAAAATGCATTTCCTCTTGATATGCAAAATTTTTCCCAAAATCTCAAATTTTCCCCTTAAATTTCCCTTTTTCCTCCTAAAATCTGAATTTTTCCCCCCAATCAATGCTTTTCCTCCTGAAATCCGAAATTTTGCCCCAAAATCACAATTTTTCCCTCTCAATTTCCCTCTTTCCTCCTAAAATCTTAGTTTTTATCACTTTCTCCCATTTTTAACCAAAACCCCGCGGTTTCTCCCCGACCCAGGGATGGTTTTCAGCATCAACGTGGGGCTCTCGGAGCTGCCCAACAAGGAGGGCAAGCGGCCGGAGGAGCGGACGTACGCGCTCTTCATCGGCGACACCGTCATGGTGGACGAGGTGGGCGGGGCCGACGCCGGCCAATCATGGGGGGGTCCTGAGCCCGCGCCGACCAATCGCAGCCCTCCTCCTCCTCCTCTTGGCCAATGGCGTGCCTCGCTTCCCACGGCCAATCACGGCCCGGCTCCCCTCAGGCCATGGCACTGCCCCTTTCTGCTCTCAGCCAATCACGTTTGTTCCCATCCATCCCTTTGTCCAATGGCGTTTGTTCCCGCCCATTGCCTTGTCCATTTGTGTTTGTTCTAGCCCATCTCCTCAGCCAATCGCGTTCGTTCCCGCCCATCCCCTCAGCCAATCGCGTTCGTTCCCGCCCATTCTCTCAGCCAATTGTCTTCATTCCCGCCCATCCCCTCAGCCAATTGTCTTCATTCCTGCCCATTCCCTCAGCCAATTGTCTTCATTCCTGCCCATCCCCTCAGCCAATCGCATTCCTTCCCGCCCATCCCTTCAGCCAATTGTCTTCATTCCCGCCCATCCCCTCAGCCAATCACGTTCGTTCCCGCCCATCCCCTCAGCCAATCGCGTTCGTTCCCGCCCATCCCCTCAGCCAATTGCGTTCCTTCCCGCCCATCCCCTCAGCCAATCGCGTTCGTTCCCGCCATCCCCTCATCCAATCCCGTTCCCCCTTGCTCCCCCTCAGGACGGCCCCGCCGTGGTTTTGACGTCCGTGAAGAAAAAAGTGAAAAACGTCGGAATTTTCCTCAAGGTGAGCCCGGATTTGGGGTCAGATCGGGGAATTTTGGGCAAATCCCTTCAGCAGAGGCCGCTCCGGGGGGTTCTCCTCAGGAATTGGAGATTTTCCCTCATTTTGGGTATTTTAGGGGCTTTTTTGGGGTTTTTTGGGGGTTGTTTTCCTGCCCTTCTGGAGGAGCAGCTCAGGATGGAATTTGAGGGGTTTTTGTGGGAATTTGGGCAGTTTGGGGTGGGTTTGGGGTTTTTGCCTGAATTCCCCTTTTTTTACCTCAGAATGAGGATGGATTTAGGGGATTTGGGGGTTTTAGTGGGGTTTTTTTCCTGATTTCCCTGTTTTTCTCCCCAGAACGAGGACAAGGATGAGGAGGGATTTGGATTTGGGGTTTTTAGGGTTTTTTTTTCCTGATTTCCCTGTTTTTCTCCCCAGAACGAGGACGAGGATGAGGAGGAGCCGGACAAGGACGCGGCCGAAGATCTCCTGGGCCGCAGCTCCCGCGCCGCCCTCCTGACCGAGCGCACGCGGGTGGGTCTGACCAGTGACCACTACTGACCATCACTGACCACTGACCATTACTGACCATCACTGACCATCACTGACCATCACTGACCATTACTGACCATCACTGACCATTGCTGACCACTACTCACCATCACTGACCACTGACCATTACTGACCATCACTGACCATTACTGACCATCACTGACCATCACTGACCACTGACCATTACTGACCATCACTGACCATTACTGACCATCACTGACCATCACTGACCATCACTGACCACTGACCATTACTGACCATCACTGACCACTACTGACCCCCACTGACCATCACTGACCATCACTGACCATTGCTGACCATTACTGACCATCACTGACCATCACTGACCATCACTGACCATTACTGACCATCACTGACCATCACTGACCATTGCTGACCATCACTGACCATCACTGACCATCACTGACCATCACTGACCATTACTGACCATCACTGACCATCACTGACCATTGCTGACCACTACTGACCATCACTGACCATTGCTGACCACTACTGACCATCACTGACCATCACTGACCATCGCTGACCATTGCTGACCACTGACCATTACTGACCATCACTGACCATTGCTGACCATCACTGACCATTGCTGACCATCACTGACCATTACTGACCATCACTGACCATCACTGACCATTGCTGACCACTACTGACCATCACTGACCATCACTGACCATCACTGAGCATTGCTGACCACTGACCATCACTGACCCCTCCTGACCGAGCGCACGCGGGTGGGTCTGACCAGTGACCACTACTGACCATTACTGACCACTGACCATTACTGACCATCACTGACCACTGACCATCACTGACCATCACTGACCATCACTGACCATCACTGACCACTACTGACCATCACTGACCATCACTGACCACTGACCATTACTGACCATCACTGACCATCACTGACCATCACTGACCATCACTGACCATCACTGACCACTACTGACCATCACTGACCATCACTGACCACTGACCATTACTGACCATCACTGACCATTGCTGACCATCACTGACCATTGCTGACCACTACTGACCATCACTGACCACTACTGACCACTACTGACCATCACTGACCACTACTGACCACTACTGACCATCACTGACCATCACTGACTACTACAGACCATCCCTGACCCCTGAGTGACCATTACTGACCCCTGAGTGACCATTACTGACCCTTTCAGAACGAACTGACCGCTGAGGAGAAGCGCAGGGCTCACCAGAAGGAATTGGGCATTACTGACCCCTCACTGACCCCACAGTGACCATCCCTGACCCCACAGTGACCATCCCTGACCCCTGAGTGACCATTACTGACCCTTTCAGAACGAACTGACCGCTGAGGAGAAGCGCAGGGCTCACCAGAAGGAATTGGCCACGCAGCTGAACGAGGACGCGCGGCGGCGCCTGACCGAGCAGCGCGGGGAGCAGCAAACCCAAAAGTACCCAAATTCACCCCAAAAACCCTCGGCCTGACCTCGTCCTGACCAGTTCCTGCCCTCAACCCCCCAAAATCGCCTTTTTCCCCCACAAAATCCCATTTTTCCCCCAAACCCCATTTTTTCCCCAAAATCCTAGTTTTTCCCCCCAAACCCTCATTTTTTCCCCCCAAATCCCAATTTTTCTCCAAAATCCCGGATTTTTTCCCCAAACCCCCAATTTTCCCCCCAAATCCCAGATTTTTTCCCCAAAAATCCATTTTTTTCCTTAATCCCCAGATTTTTCCCCAAAACCCCAGATTTTTTTTCTGAATCCCTGGGTTTTTCCCCCAAATCCTCATTTTTTCAAGTTTTTTTCCCAAAATCCTATATTGTCCCCCCAATTTTTTCCCAGAATCCAAGATTTTCCCCTCAGAATCCCAGATTTTTCCCCAAAACCCCAGATTTTTCCCCAAAACCCGAGATTTTTTTTCTGAATCCCTGGGTTTTTCCCCCAAATCCCAGATTTTTCCCCAAATCCTCATTTTTTCCAGTTTTTTTCCCTAAATCCTATATTTTCCCGCACAAAACCCCAATTTTTTCCCAAAATCCCAGATTTTTCCCCCAAAATCCCAGATTTTTCCCCAAATCCCATATTCCCCCACCAAATCTCCATTTTTTCGAGTTTTTTCCTCAAATCCCTGTTTATTCCCCAAAAATCCCCTTTTTTTTCAGACTTTTCCCCAAATCCCCATTTTTTCCAGAATTTTTCCCCAAAATCCCAGATTTTGCCCTCCAAAATGCCAGGTTTTTTTCCCCAAAATCCCCCTTTTTTTTTTCCCCAAAATCCCATTTTTCCCACCCCAAATCCCCTTTTTTTCCCTGAAACCCCCATTTTTTCCAGATTTTTTTCCCCACATCCCAGATTTTTTCCCAAAATCCCAGGTTTTTTCCCCAAATTCCAGATTTTTTTCCCCAAATCCCGAATTTTTTCCCCAAATCCCCATTTTTTCCATCTTTTTTCCCCAAAATCCTATATTTTCCCCCACAAAACCCCAATTTTCCCCAAAAATCCCTGTTTTTCCCCAAATCTGGTTTTTTTCCCCAAACCCCCATTTTCCCCCCAAATTTCTCTTATTCTCCCCCCAAATCCCCATTTTTTTGCGTTCTTTTTTCCCCCAAATCCCCATTTTTTTCAGTTTTTTTCCCCAAATCCCAGATTTTTATCCCCAAACTCCCCGATTTTCCCCAAAACTCCCATTTTTTCCCAAAACCCCCTGTTTTCCCCCCAAACCCAGGGCGCGCAAGTCGAACGTGTCGTACAAGAGCGCGGCGCTGCTGCCCAAGGAGCCGCACGTGCGCGAGATGAAAATCTACATCGACAAGAAGTACGAGAGCGTCATCATGCCCGTCTTCGGCATCGCCACGCCCTTCCACATCGCCACCATCAAGGTGAGAAATGAGCCAAAATCCCGGGATTTCCGCCCAAAACGGGGCCGGAATGACGAAAAACGTAAAAAACGCAAAATGTCCCCGAAAAAACGCCAAATTGTACCCCAAAAATGCTAAAATATAACCCAAAATGGACCCAAAATCTTGGGCATGGCCATGCCCTTCCACATCGCCACCATCAAGGTGAGAAATGAGCCAAAATCCCAGGATTTCCACCCAAAACGGGGCCGGAATGACGAAAAATGTAAAAAACGCAAAACGTCCCCGAAAAACCCGAAAAATGGACCCAAAAAAACCCAAAATGTAACCCAAAATGTACCCAAAATCTTGGGCATGGCCACGGCCTTCCACATCGCCACCATCAAGGTGAGAAAGGAGCCAAAATCCCCGGATTTCTGCCCAAAACGGGGCCGGAATGACGAAAAACGTAAAAATCGCAAAATGTCCCCGAAAAAACGCCAAATTGTACCCTAAATATACCCCAAAATGTACCCAAAATCTTGGGCATGGCCACGCCCTTCCACATCGCCACCATCAAGGTGAGAAATGAGCCAAAATCCCGGGAATTCCGCCCAAAATGGGGCAGGAATGACGAAAAACGTAAAAAACACCAAAGCGTGCCCAAAAACCTCCAAAATGTACCCAAAACCCACCAAAATATAACCCAAAATGTACCCAAAATCTTGGGCATGGCCACGGCCTTCCACATCGCCACCATCAAGGTGAGAAATGAGCCAAAATCCCTGGAATTCCGCCCAAAATGGGGCAGGAATGACGAAAAACGTAAAAAACGCAAAATGTCCCCCAAAAAAAGCCAAAACGTAACTTAAAAATGCTAAAATATATCTGGGAATCTTGGGCATGGCCACGGCCTTCCACATCGCCACCATCAAGGTCAGAAATGAGCCAAAATCCCGGGATTTCTGCCCAAAACGGGGCCGGAATGACGAAAAACGTATAAAACGCAAAATGTCCCCGAAAAACCCGAAAAATGGACCCAAAAAAACCCAAAATATAACCCAAAATGGACCCAAAATCATGGGCATGGCCACGCCCTTCCACATCGCCACCATCAAGGTGAGAAATGAGCCAAAATCCCCGGATTTCTGCCCAAAACGGGGCGGGAATGACGAAAAATGTAAAAAACGCAAAACGTCCCCGAAAAACCCAAAAAATGGACCCAAAAAAACCCAAAATGTAACCCAAAATGTACCCAGAATCTTGGGCATGGCCACGCCCTTCCACATCGCCACCATCAAGGTGAGAAATGAGCCAAAATCCCGGGAATTCTGCCCAAAACGGGGCCGGAATGACGAAAAACGTAAAAAACGCAAAATGTCCCCGAAAAACCCCAAAAATGTACCCTAAATATACCCCAAAATGTACCCAAAATCTTGGGCATGGCCACGCCCTTCCACATCGCCACCATCAAGGTGAGAAATGAGCCAAAATCCCGGGAATTCCGCCCAAAACGGGGCCGGAATGACGAAAAACGTAAAAAATGCAAAATGTCCCCGAAAAAATGCCAAATTGTACCCCAAAAATGCTAAAATATATCTTGGAATCTTGGGCATGGCCACGCCCTTCCACATCGCCACCATCAAGGTGAGAAATGAGCCAAAATCCAGGGATTTCTGCCCAAAACGGGGCTGGAATGACAAAAAACGTAAAAAACGCAAAACGCTCCCAAAAAACCCCAAAAATGTACCCTAAATATACCCCAAAATGGACACAAAATCATGGGCATGGCCACGCCCTTCCACATCGCCACCATCAAGGTGAGAAATGAGCCAAAATCCCGGGAATTCCGCCCAAAATGGCCAGAATAACAAAAACCATTAAAAAAACCCCAAATGTACCCCAAAAATGCCAAAATGTACCCAAAACCCCCTCAAAATCTACCCAGGAAAAACTCAGTGGTTTTAGGTCAAAATTTGATTGTTTTGGGTCAAAATTTGACATTTTTGGGTCAAAACCTGAATTTTGGATCCCAAATTGGGTGAGTTTGTATCACAACCTGGAATTTCGAGTGGAAATCCCACGATTTTGGCTCAAAACTTTAAATTTGGCACTCAGACTTGGAGGTTTGGAAAACTCTGTGATTTTGGGTCAAAATCTCTCAATTTTGGGGGAAACCCGGTGGTTTTAGGTTATAATTTGAAGGTTTTGGGTAAAAATTCTCATTTTTGGTCAAAACTTGGCCGATTTGGGTCAAAATTTCACATTTTTGGGTCAATCCCTGGAATTCAGATCCCAGGTTGGGTGAGTTGGGTTCACAACCTGGAATTTTGAGTGGAAACCCCTCGATTTTGGCTCAAAACTTCAAATTTGGTGCCCAAACCCAGGGGATTTGGAACCTTCATGGTATTTAGTAAAACTCTGAAATTTTGGATCAAAATTCCCCGGTTTTTGGGAAAACTCAGTTCTTTTAGGCCAAAATCTGACATTTTTGGGTCAAAACTCTGATTTGGGATCAAAACTTGGCCGATTTGGGTCAAAATTTCACATTTTTGGGTCAAACCCTGGAATTCTGATCCCAAATTGGGCGAGTCAAAACTTGGAATTTTGAGTGAAAACCCCTCGATTTTGGCTCAAAACTTCAAATTTGGTGCCCAAACCCGGGGATTTCGAGCACGAATTCCGGGATTTCGCGGATTTTTTCCCAAATTCCCGTTTTTTCTCCCCAAAACCCCTCCGAATTTTTCTCTTCCCCCCCAGAACATCAGCATGTCTGTGGAGGGCGACTACACCTACCTACGCATCAACTTCTTCTGCCCGGGCAGCGCCCTGGGCCGCAACGAGGGCAACATCTTCCCCAACCCCGAGGCCACCTTCGTCAAGGAGATGTGAGTGACCACCACCCCTGCGACCCCAGAGAGTGACCGGTCACTCCCAGGGCTCACCCTGGTCACTCCGGCCCCTCAGAACGTACCGGGCGTCCAACCTGAAGCCGCCGGGCGAGTCGACGGTGCCGGCGTCCAACCTGCAGAACGCCTTCCGCATCATCAAGGAGGTGCAGAAGCGCTACAAGACGCGCGAGGCCGAGGAGAAGGAGAAGGAGGTGGGGCCCAGCGGTCACTCGGGGTCAGCTGGGGTCAGCTGGGGGGTTGGAGGGTGGTCATTGGTCATTGGGTGGTCATTGGGTGGTCATTGGTCATTGGGTGGTCATTGGGTGATCAATGAATGGTCATTGGGTGATCAATGAATGGTCATTGGTCATTGGGTGATCATTGGGTGGTCATTGGTTATTGGGTGGTCATTGGTCATTGGGTGGTCATTGGTCATTGGGTGGTCATTGGGTGGTCATTGGTCATTACATGGTCATTGGTCATTGGGTGGTCATTGGGTGATCATTGGTCATTGGTCATTGGGTGATCAATGAATGGTCACTGGTCATTGGGTGATCATTGGGTGGTCATTGGTCATTGGGTGGTCATTGGTCATTGGGTGGTCATTGGGTGGTCATTGGTCATTGCGTGGTCATTGGTCATTGGGTGGTCATTGGGTGATCAATGAATGGTCATTGGTCATTGGGTGGTCATTGGGTGATCAATGAATGGTCATTGGTCATTGGGTGGTCATTGGGTGATCAATGAATGGTCATTGGTCATTGGGTGGTCATTGGGTGGTCATTGGTCATTGGTCATTGGGTGGTCATTGGGTGATCAATGGGTGGTCATTGGTCATTGGGTGGGCATTGAGTGGTCATTGGTCATTGGGTGATCAATGAATGGTCATTGGTCATTGGGTGGTCATTGGGTGGTCATTGGTCATTGGGTGGTCATTGGTCATTGGGTGGTCATTGGGTGGTCATTGGTCATTGGGTGGTCATTGGGTGGTCATTGGTCATTGGGTGGTCATTGGTCATTGGGTGGTCAATGAATGGTCATTGGGTGGTCAATGAATGGTCATTGGTCATTGGGTGATCATTGGGTGATCATTGGTCATTGGGTGGTCATTGGTCATTGGGTGGTCATTGGTCATTGGGTGGTCAATGAATGATCATGGGGTGGACGTTGAGTGGTCAGTGAATGGTCATTGGTAATTCAGTGGTCATTGAGTGGTCACTCGGGGTCACTCAGGGGTCACTCAGTGGTCACTCAGGGGTCACTCAGTGGTCACTCGGTCACTCAGGGTCACTCAGCGGTCACTCAGTGGTCACTCAGCGGTCACTCAGTGGTCACTCTGTGTCCCCAGGGCATAGTGAAGCAGGACTCCCTGGTGATCAACCTGAACTGTTGAGTGACCATTGAGTGACCATTGGTTGTTCAGTGTCACTGACCATTCACTGTTCATGGGGCAGTCAGGGGTCACTCAGTGGTCACTCAGTGGTCACTCAGTGGTCACTCAGTGGTCACTCAGGGGTCATTTGGTCTCCCCAGGGCATAGTGAAGCAGGACTCCCTGGTGATCAACCTGAACTGCTGAGTGACCATTGAGTGACCATTGAGTGACCATTGGTTGTTCAGTGTCACTGACCATTCACTGTTCATGGGGCAGTCAGTGGCTGTTCAGGGGTCACTCAGTGGTCACTCAGGGGTCACTCAGTGGTCACTCAGGGGTCACTCAGCGGTCATTTGGTCTCCCCAGGGCATAGTGAAGCAGGACTCCCTGGTGATCAACCTGAACCGCAGCAACCCCAAGCTGAAGGATCTCTACATCCGCCCCAACATCGCCCAGAAGCGAATGCAGGGCGCGCTCGAGGCGCACGTCAACGGTGACTGAAACACCCCAAACTCACCCAGAATTGACCAAAATCCACAGAAATAACCCAAAGTTAAAAATGGAACTGAAATCCCCTCAAACGCAAAAAAAATCCCATGGAAATGCACCCAAAAATGCAAAAATTACCCCAAAACGCAAAAAATAACCCAAAAATGACCAAAGGCACAAAAATAACCTAAAAATGAGCAAAACCACAAAAATAACCCAGAATTAAAAAATCGAACTGAAATTCCTCCAAATGCAAAAAAAATCCCATGAAAATGCACCCAAAAATGCAAAAATTACCCCAAAACGCAAAAAATTAACCCAAAAATGAGCAAAAGGACAAAAATAACCTAAAAATGAGCAAAATCCACAGAAATAACCCAAAGTTAAAAATGGAACCGAAATTCCTCCGAACGCAAAAAAAATCCCGTGGAAATGCACCCAAAAATGCAAAAATTACCCCAAAATGTAAAAAATACCCCAAAATGACCAAAAGGACAAGAATGCCCCAAAATTGACCAAAACCACAGAAATAACCCAAAATTTATAAATCTAAGCAAAATCCCCCCGAACACAAAAAAAATTGCATGGAAATGCACCCAAAAATGCAAAAATATCCCCCAAAATAGCCCCAAATACCCCAAAAATGAGCAAAACCACAGAAATAACCCCAAATTTATAAATCTAAGCAAAATCCGCCCAAATGCAAAAAAAAATCCCCAAAAATGCACCCAAAAATGCAAAAAAATCCCCCAAAATAGCCCCAAATACCCCAAAAATGACCAAAAGCACAAGAATGCCCCAGAAATGACCAAAAGCACAAAAATAACCCAAAATTTATAAATCTAAGCAAAATTTCCTCAAATGCAAAAAAAATCCCATGAAAATGCACCCAAAAATGCAAAAATTACCCCAAAATAGCCCCAAATACCCCAAAAATGAGCAAAACCACAAAAATAACCCCAAATTTATAAATCTAAGCAAAATCCCCCCAAATGCAAAAAAAATCCCCAAAAATGCACCCAAAAATGCAAAAATATCCCCCAAAACCACCCCAAAACTCCCAAATACCTCAAAATTAAAAATAAACCCCCAAAACACAAAAATCCACCCAAAAACTGCAGAAATATCCCCAAAACCCCAAAAAATTCCTCTAAATCCCCCCTAAAAAACCCTAAATATCCCCAGCCCCTAATAACCAAAAAGTCCTCCCCAAAACCCCAAAAATCCCAAAATTCCCCCAAACCCCCCAAATAATCCAAAATCTCCCCAAATCCCTTAAACCCCCCCAAAATACCCCAAAAATCCCAAAATTCCCCCCAAACCCCCCAAATAATCCAAAATCTCCCCAAATCCCTTAAACTCCCCCAAAATACCCCAAAAATCCCAAAATTCCCCCCAAACCCCCCAAATAATCCAAAATCTCCCCAAATCCCTTAAACCCCCCCAAAATACCCCAAAACCCCCAAAAATTCCCCCCAAAACCCCAAAATGTCCCCAAACCCCAAAATGCCCCAAGTTTGGGGTGATTCCCGTGGATTTTGGGTCGTTTTTCACTGATTTTGCATTTCCCAGGATTTTGGGGTGATTTCCCAGGATTTTGGGGTGATTCCTGTGGGATTTTTGGTTCCCATGAATTTTGGGGTGATTTCTGTGAAATTTGGGGTGATTTTGGGGGGATTTTGGTGCATTTGAGGTGATTTTGTTGCATTTTTGGGGCGATTTTCATGGATTTTGGGTTGTTTTTTATGTTTTTTTGTATTTCCCATGAATTTTGGGGTAAAATCTGGGGATTTTGGGTCCCCAGGGTTCCGTTTCACCTCGGTGAGAGGTGACAAGGTTGACATCCTGTACAAAAATTTGGGGTGATTTCTGTGCATTTTTGGGTGATTTTTGTGGATTTTTGGGTTATTTTGGTGGATTTTGGGTTGTTTTTTATGATTTTTGTATTTCCCATGGATTTTGGGGTGAATTTTGGGGATTTTGGGGCCCCAGGGTTCCGTTTCACCTCGGTCAGGGGGGACAAAGTTGACCTCACCCTGTCCAACAATTCTGGGGTGATTTCTGTGCATTTTTGGGTGATTTTGGTGCATTTTGGGGCAGTTTTTTGGGGATTTTTTGGTTCCCATGAATTTTGGGGTAAAATCTGGGGATTTTGGGTCCCCAGGGTTCCGTTTCACCTCGGTGAGAGGTGACAAAGTGAAACTCACCCTGTCCAACAATTTTGGGGGATTTTGGGGCGATTTTCATGGATCTTTGGTTGTTTTTTATGGTTTTTGTATTTCCCGTGAATTTTGGGGTAAAATCTGGGGATTTTGGGTCCCCAGGGTTCCGTTTCACCTCAGTGAGAGGTGACAAAGTGGAACTCACCCTGTCCAACAATTCTGGGGGATTTTGGGGCATTTTGGGGCGATTTTCATGGATTTTGGGTTTGTTTTTTATGGTTTTTGTATTTCCCGTGAATTTTGGGGTGAATTTTGGGGATTTTGGGTCCCCAGGGTTCCGTTTCACCTCAGTGAGAGGTGACAAAGTTGACCTCACCCTGTACAACAATTCTGGGGGATTTCTGTGCATTTTGGGTGATTTTGGGGCGGTTTTTTGTGGTTTTTTGTTAATTTTTATGGATTTTTTGGTTCCCATGGATTTTGGGGTAAAATCTGGGGATTTTGGGTCCCCAGGGTTCCGTTTCACCTCGGTGAGAGGTGACAAAGTTGACCTCACCCTGTCCAACAATTCTGGGGGATTTTGGTGCATTTTGGGGCTGTTTTTTGTGGATTTTGGGGCGGTTTTGGTACATTTTGGGTTATTTTTAATGTTTTTTATATTTCCTATAAATTTTGGGGTAAAATCTGGGGATTTTGGGTCCCCAGGGTTCCGTTTCACCTCGGTCAGGGGGGACAAGGTTGACATCCTGTACAACAACATCAAGCACGCCGTGTTCCAGCCCTGTGACGGCGAAATGATCATCGTGCTGCACTTCCACCTCAAGGTTTGGGGGGAAATCCAGAGGGTTTGGGCAAAAACGGGAATTTGGGGGAAATCCAGAGGGTTTGGGGTGAAATCCAGAGGGTTTGGGCAAAAACGGGAATTTGGGGGAAACCCAGAGAGTTTGGGGGGAAATCCACAGGGTTTGGGCAAAAACGGGAATTTGGGGGAAATCCAGAGGGTTTGGGGTGAAATCCAGAGGGTTTGGGCAAAAACGGGAATTTGGGGGAATCCAGAGGGTTTGGGGGAAATCCAGAGGGTTTGGGGTGAAATCCCCACAATTTTGGGGTGAAATCTCAGGATTTTGGGCAAAATTCTCAGAGTTTTGGGGCAGAATCTTGGAATTTTGGGGTGAAACCTGGAGATTTTTGGGATTTCTCACAGGAATTTTGGGATTTCTCTTGGGAATTTTGGGATTTCATGTGGGGATTCCAGGATTTCTCATGTGGGATTTTTGGGATTTTGAGCGGGAATTCCGGGATTTCTTGTGGGAATTTTGGGGATTTCCTGCAGGAATTTTGGGGTTTTGAGCTGGAATTTTGGGAATTCCTTGTGGGAATTTCGGGAGAGAATTTTGGGATTTCTTGCGGGAATTCAGGGATTTCTTATGGGAATTTTGGGATTTTTCTTGGGATTTTTGGGATTTCTTGTGGGATTTTTGGGATTTTGAGCTGGAATTTTTGGTTTTTCTCTTGGGAATTTTTTGGGATTTCTCTCAGGAATTTTTTGATTTCTCTTGGGAATTTTTTGGATTTCAAGTGGGAATTTTTGGTATTTTGGGCAGGAACTTTGGGATTTATTGCAGGAATTTTGGGATTTCTTGTGGGAATTTTTTAGATTTCTCTCGGAAATTCTGGGATTTCTCCTGGGAATTTTGGGATTTCTCTGGGGAATTTTTTGATTTCTCTCAGGATTTTTTTGATTTCTCTGGGGATTTTTTTGATTTCTCTCGGGATTTTTTGATTTCTCTCAGGATTTTTTGGTTTCTCTTGGGAATTTTTGGATTTCAAGTGGGAATTTTTGGTATTTTGGGCAGGAATTTTTGTATTTCTCTCAGGAATTTTTTGATTTCGAGTGGGAATTTTTGGGATTTCTTTGCAGGAATTTTGGGATTTCTTGTGGGAATTTTGGGTGGGAATTTTTTGATTTCTCTGGGGATTTTTTTGTATTTCTCTCGGGAATTTTTTTGATTTCTCTCGGGATTTTTTTGATTTTTCTGGGGAATTTATTTGATTTCTCTCAGGAATTTTTTTGGTTTCTCTTGGAAATTTTTGGATTCCAAGTGGGAATTTTTGGTATTTTGGGCAGGAATTTTTGTATTTCTGTTGGGAATTTTTTGGATTTTGGGTGGGAATTTTTTAGATTTCTCTCAGAAATTTTTTGATTTTGAGTGGGAATTTTGGGTGGGAATTTTTTGATTTCTCTGGAGATTTTTTTGATTTCTCTCAGGAATTTTTTTGATTTCTCTCAGGAATTTTTTGATTTCTCTCAGAATTTTTTGATTTCTCTCAGAATTTTTTGATTTCTCTCAGGAATTTTTTGATTTCTCTCAGGAAATTTTTTGATTTCTCTCAGGAATTTTTTGATTTCTCTCAGGAATTTTTTGATTTCTCTCAGGAATTTTTTGATTTCTCTCAGGAAATGTTTTGATTTCTCTGGGGATTTTTTTGATTTCTCTGGGGATTTTTTTGATTTCTCTGGGGAATTTTTTGATTTCTCTCAGGAATTTTTTGATTTCTCTCAGGAATTTTTTGATTTCTCTCTGAATATTTTTTGATTTCTCTCTGAATTTTTTGATTTCTCGGGGGATTTTTTTGATTTGTCTCAGGAATTTTTGGATTTCTCTCAGAATTTTTTGATTTCTCTCGGAATTTTTTGATTTCTCTCGGAATTTTTTGATTTCTCTCGGAATTTTTTGATTTCTCTCAGGATTTTTTTTATTTCTGTCAGAATTTTTTGATTTCTCTCGGAATTTTTTGATTTCTCTCGGGATTTTTTTGATTTCTCTTGGGAATTTTTGGATTTCAAGTGGGAATTTTGGTATTTTGGGCAGGAATTTTTGTATTTCTCTCGGGAATTTTCGTATTTCTCTCAGGAATTTTTTAGATTTCTCTCAGTAATTTTATAATTTCAAGTGGGAATTTTTGGGATTTCTTTGCAGGAATTTTGGGTGGGATTTTTTTGATTTCTCTGGGGATTTTTTTGATTTCTCTGGGGAATTTTTTTGTATTTCTCTCAGGATTTTTTAGATTTCTCTGGGGATTTTTTTGATTCCTCCCAGTAATCCCCAATTTTTGCCCCAAATCCCCGTTTTTCCCCCAGAACGCCATCATGTTCGGGAAGAAGCGGCACACGGACGTGCAGTTCTACACCGAGGTGGGCGAGATCACCACGGACCTGGGCAAGCACCAGCACATGCACGACCGCGACGACCTCTACGCCGAGCAGGTGGGGACATTCCGGAACATTCCGGGGAGTTTGGGGACAATTCCGGAGGTTTGGGGCGTTCTGGAACCTTCCGGGGACATTTGGGGACAATTCCAGAGGTTTGGGGCCTTCTGGAACCTTCCGGGGACATTTGGGGACAATTCCGGAGGTTTTGGGGCGTCCTGGAACCTTCCAGGGACATTTGGGGACAATTCCGGAGGTTTGGGGCCTTCTGGAACCTTCCAGGGACATTTGGGGACAATTCCGGAGGTTTGGGGCGTTCTGGAACCTTCCAGGGACATTTGGGGACAATTCCGGAGGTTTGGGGCGTTCTGGAACCTTCCGGGGACATTTGGGGACAATTCCAGAGGTTTGGGGCGTTCTGGAACCTTCCGGGGACATTTGGGGACAATTCCGGAGGTTTGGGGCGTCCTGGAACCTTCCAGGGACATTTGGGGACAATTCCGGAGGTTTGGGGCGTTCTGGAACCTTCCGGGGACATTTGGGGACAATTCCGGAGGTTTGGGGCGTTCTGGAACCTTCCAGGGACATTTGGGGACAATTCTGGAGGTTTGGGGCGTTCTGGAACCTTCCGGGGACATTTGGGGACAATTCCGGAGGTTTGGGGCGTTCTGGAACCTTCCAGGGACATTTGGGGACAATTCCAGAGGTTTGGGGCGTTCTGGAACCTTCCAGGGACATTTGGGGACAATTCCAGAGGTTTGGGGCGTTCTGGAACCTTCCGGGGACATTTGGGGACAATTCCGGAGGTTTGGGGCGTTCTGGAACCTTCCGGGGACATTTGGAGACAATTCCAGAGGTTTGGGGCGTTCTGGAACCTTCCAGGGACATTTGGGGACAATTCCGGAGGTTTGGGGCGTTCTGGAACCTTCCAGGGACATTTGGGGACAATTCCAGAGGTTTGGGGCGTTCTGGAACCTTCCAGGGACATTTGGGGACAATTCCGGAGGTTTGGGGCGTTCTGGAACCTTCCGGGGACATTTGGGGACAATTCCGGAGGTTTGGGGCGTTCTGGAACCTTCCGGGGACATTTGGGGACAATTCCAGAGGTTTGGGGCGTTCTGGAACCTTCCGGGGACATTTGGGGACAATTCCGGAGGTTTGGGGCGTTCTGGAACCTTCCAGGGACATTTGGGGACAATTCCGGAGCTTTGGGGCGTTCTGGAACCTTCCAGGGACATTTGGGGACAATTCCGGAGGTTTTGGGGTCATTCTGGGTGGATATTTAAGGGTTTTTTTGAGGATTTTTGAGGTTTGTTCAATATTTTTGAGGTTTTTTTAAAGGTTTTTTTGGAGGTTTTTTCCCCAAAATTTTTTCAGGTTTTTTAAAAATTTTTGAGGCTTTCTTCGACTTTTTTTAAGATTTTTTTTTAAGATTTTCTGAGGGGTTTTTTTAAGGGTTTTTTTTAGGATTTTTTGGGGTTTTTTAAAGGTTTTTTTGAGGGTTTTTTTTTTCAGGTTTTTTAAAAAATTTTGAGGCTTTCTTCGAGTTTTTTAAGGTTTTTGAGGGGTTTTTTAAAGGGTTTTTTTGGAGGTTTTTTCCCCAAATTTTGAAGGTTTTTTTGGGGGGTTTTTACGGCTTTTTGAATTTTTTTTTTAAAACCTTTTTGAAATTGTTTTTTTTGAGGTTTTTTCAAGGTTTCCTTGCAGGTTTTTTAAGGGGTTTTTTTAGGTTTTTTGGGGTTTTTTAAAGGTTTTTTTGAGGGTTTTTTTTCAGGTTTTTTAAAAATTTTTGAGGCTTTCTTCGAGTTTTTTTAAGATTTTCTGAGGGCTTTTTTAAGGGGTTTTTTTTTTAGGTTTTTTGGGGTTTTTTTAAGGTTTTTTTGAGGGGCTCTTAAAAGTTTTTTGAGGGTTTTTTTTTCAGGTTTTTTAAAAATTTTTGAGGCTTTCTTCGAGTTTTTTTAAGCTTTTGAGGGGTTTTTTAAAGGTTTTTTTGGAGGTTTTTTCCTCAAAATTTTGAAGGTTTTTTGGGGGGTTTTTATGGCTTTTTAAATTTTTTTTAAAACTTTTTTGAAATTTGTTTTTTTTGAGGTTTTTTCAAGGTTTCCTTGCAGATTTTTTGGAGGATTTTTTTAGGTTTTTTGGGGTTTTTTAAAAGGATTTTTTAAAGGGTTTTTCTGAGGTTTTTTCCCCAAAATTTTGAAGGTTTTTTGGGGGGTTTTTACGGCTTTTTGAATTTTTTTTAAAACCTTTTTGAAATTGTTTTTTTTGAGGTTTTTTCAAGGTTTCCTTGGAGTTTTTTTAAGGGTTTTTTTTTAGGTTTTTTGGGGTTTTTTAAAGGTTTTTTTGAGGGTTTTTTTTCAGGTTTTTTAAAAATTTTTGAGGCTTTCTTCGAGTTCTTTTAAGGTTTTCTGAGGGTTTTTTTAAAGGTTTTTTTGAGGTTTTTTTTCCAAAATTTTAAAGGAATTTTTGGGGATTTTTAAGTTTTTTAAAACTTTTTTGAAGTTGGTTTTTCTTAAGGATTTTTTGAGGTTTTTTTGAGGCTTCCTTGCGGTTTTTTGGAGTTTTTTTAAGGGTTTTTTGAGGAGTTTTTTTAAGTTTCTTAAGGTTTTTTTTTTTTTTAGGTTTTTTGGGGTTTTTAAAGGTTTTCTTTGAAGTTTTTTAATAAATTTTTAGGGAATTTTTGAGGGTTTTTTAAGGGTTTTTTTGAGGTTTTTAAATAAATTTTTAGGGTATTTTTGAGGGTCTTTTGAGGGTTTTTTTAAAAAAGTTTTTAGGGATTTTTTTGCATATTTTGGGGGTTTTTTTTGAGGGGTTTTTGAGGTTTTTTTCAAAACATTTCAAGGTATTTTTGAGGGTTGTTTTTAGGGTTTTTTAAAGGGGTTTTTTGAGGTTTTTCATAAATTTTTTAGGGTATTTTTGAGGTTTTTTGAAGTTTTTTAAGGGGTTTTTTTTAGTGTTTTTGGGGTTTTTTTGAGGGTTTTTTAAAGGGTTTTTTTAAGTTTTTAAATAAATTTTTTAGGGTATTTTTGAGGGAGTTTTGAAAGTTTTTTGAGGTTTTTTTGAGGTTTTTTAAAGGGTTTTTTTTTGAGGTTTTTAAATAAATTTTTAGGGAATTTTTGAGGGAGTTTTGAAGGATTTTTAAAGTTTTTAAAGGGTTTTTTTTTCTGAGTATTTTTTGGGGTTTTTGAGGGGTTTTTTTGAGTCTTTCTGAAGTTTTTTAATGTTTTTTTAAGTTTTTTTAACGTATTTGAGATTTTTTAAGGTTTTTGGGGAGCTTTTAAAGGGTTTTGAGTTTAAGGTTTTTTTAAAAAGGTTTTTAAGGTTTTATTGAGGATTTTTTGAGGTTTTTTACATTTTTTAAGAGTTTTTTAAAAGTTTTTCTTTTAACTTTTTAAAAGGTTTTTTTTTAATTTTTTTTTTTTTTTAGTTTTTTGGGGTTTTTGGGGTTTTTTCAAGGTTTTTTTTTAAGTTTTTTAAAGGGTTTTTTGAGGTTTTTTTGAGGGTTTTTTGGAAGCTTTTTCAAGTTTTTTTTTAAGTTTTTTTGAGGCTTTTTTGCCCTTTTTTGGGTTTTTTTCCATTCCCCATTTTTTGTCCCCGTCCCCGTGGATTTTTGGGTGAAATTTGGGTGATTTTGGTTCAGATGGAGCCGGAAATGTTTTTTGTGTAATTTCCATGGATTTTGGGCCATTTCTGTGGGGATTTTTGGGTGAAATTTGGGTGATTTTGGTTCAGATGGAGCCAGAAATGTTTTTTGTGTGATTTCCATGGATTTTGGGCCCCCAATGACCAGACTGACAACTCACCAAACACCTGCCCGGCGATCATCCTCCATCCTCTCCGCCACGGCGGCGCGGGCGTTGCGCTTGTTGATGTACTGACCGATACCCATATCCCAGTGACCCCAATGACCCCAATGACCCCAATGACCACCCAGACTGACCACTCACCCAACACCTGCCCAGCGATCATCCGTCCATCCTCTCCGGCCACGGCGGCGCGGGCGTTGCGCTCGTTGACGTACTGACCGATACCCATATCCCAATGACCCAATGACCCCAATGACCCAATGACCACACTGACCACTTACCCAACACCTGTCCCAGCGATCATTCTCCCATCCTCTCCGGCCACGGCGGCGCGGGCGTTGCGCTCGTTGACGTACTGACCGATACCCATATCCCAATGACCCCAATGACCCCAATGACCCCAATGACCCACTGACCACTCAGCCAACACCTGCCCAGCAATCATCTCCCATCCTCTCCGGCCACGGCGGCGCGGGCGTTGCGCTCTTGACGTACTGACCGATACCCATATCCCAATGACCCCAATGACCCCAATGACCACCAACTGACCACTCACCCAAGACCTGCCCGGCGATCATTCGTCCATCCTCTCCGGCCACGGCGGCGCGGGCGTTGCGCTCGTTGACGTACTGACCGATACCCATATCCCAGTGACCCCAATGACCCCAATGACCACACTGACCACTCACCCAACACCTGCCGCGATCATCCTCCCATCCTCTCCGGCCACGGCGGCGCGGGCGTTGCGCTCGTTGACGTACTGCACGAAGGCGAAGCCCTTGTGCACGGAGCAGCCGACGATCTTGCCGTACTTGGAGAAGATGGCCTCCACGTCGCTCTTCTTCACCACCAGCGTGTTCAGGTTGCCGATGAAGACGCGGGAATTGAGCGACCGAGGGTCGGTTTTGTTGGTGACGTTGCTGGCCATGGCGGGGGCGCGTGGTGGGGAGGGCCTGGAGGGGGGTGGGGAGTGGTCAGTGGTCAGTGGGAAAAGAGGGAGGGGTCAGAAAGGTCAAGGTGGGATGGGGGTGTCCATGAGGAGTTGGGGACAGCTGAAAAGCGCCCCAAAAAATTCTCCAAAACCACAAAGAGCCACCCCAAATCCTCGTGAAACCACCAAAAATCCTCAAAAAACCACCCAAAATCACCTGGAACCACCCCAAATCTAGGTGGAACCACCCAAAAAAAATAAAAAACCACCCCAAACCACCTGGAACCACCCAAAACTCCCCAAAATACCCCAAATCCACATGGAACCACCAAAAACCTCCAAAAATACTCAAAATCCACATGGAACCACTCAAAAATCCCCAAAACCCCCAAATCACATGGAACCACCAAAAACCTCCAAAAATACTCAAAATCCACATGGAACCACTCAAAAACATAAAAAACCACCCAAAATCCACATGGAAGCACCAAAAATCCTCCAGAAATATCCAAAATCCCCAAAATACCCCAAAATCACCTGGAACCACCAAAAATCCTCCAAAAAACCCAAAATCACCTGGAACCACCAAAAATCCCCATAAAACCACCCAAAATCACCTGGAACCACCAAAAATCCTCCAAAATACCCAAAATTCCCAAAAATACCCCAAATCCACCTGGAACCACCCAAAATCCCCAAAACTTCCAAAAATACCCAAAACCACCTGGAACCACCCCAGAAAATTCCAGAAGCACCTGGACCCCCCCGGATCAATCTGGACCCTCCCGCAAGCCCCCTAATTAGCATCTCATTAGCATAAACAGGACTGATCAATCAGACCCCTGTTACCTTTATTATTTCATATTTTTAATTATTTCAACTATTTTACTTTTTTATTAATTATTTTTTATTATTTTAACCCTATTCTAATGAGTTTCTGTTCATTAACCACACCCCTCGTTAATTACAATAATTACCCGCTCCTCATTAGCACCAGGTGTTAATGAACCAATTACCTCCAGCCTCCCCTAATTATCCCCTAATTACCTGTTAATTATCCCCAACCCTTACAAATGATTACTAATGAACAACAACTAATTAATTAAGGGCATTATTAGCACTAACATGACCAAGGTGCCCAGGACTGTAATTACCATTACCTGCTAATTATCCCCAACCCTTACAAATTATTACTAATGAACAACAACTAATTAATTAAGGGCATTATTAGCACTAATCATGACCAAGGTGCCCAGAACTGTAATTAGCATTACCTGCTAATTATCCCCAACCTCACAAATGATTACTAATGAACAACAACTAATTAATTAAGGGCATTATTAGCACTAATCATGACCAAGGTGCCCAGAACTGTAATTAGCATTACCTGCTAATTATCCCCAACCTCACAAATGATTACTAATGAACAACAACTAATTAATTAAGGGCATTATTAGCACTAATCATGACCAAGGTGCCCAGGACTGTAATTACCATTACCTGCTAATTATCCCCAACCTCACAAATGATTACTAATGAACAACAACTAATTAATTAAGGGCATTATTAGCACTAATCATGACCAAGGTGCCCAGAACTGTAATTAGCATTACCTGCTAATTATCCCCAACCCTTACAAATGATTACTAATGAACAACAACTAATTAATTAAGGGCACTATTAGCACTAACATGACCAAGGTGCCCAGGACTCTAATTACCATTACCTGCTAATTATCCCCAACCCTTACAAATTATTACTAATGAACAATAACTAATTAATTAGGGCATTATTAGCACTAATCATGACCAAGGTGCCCAGGACTCTAATTACCATCACCTGCTAATTATCCCCAACCTCACAAATGATTACTAATGAACAGTAACTAATTAATTAAGGACATTATTAGCACTAATCATGACCAAGGTGCCCAGGACTGCAATTAGCATTACCTGCTAATTACCCCCAACCTTAAGAACGATTGCTAATGAACAATAACTAATTATTAAACTGCATTATTAGCGTTAATCAGGACTCTAATTAGCAACAATAACAGAGCTGCTGCTGCCGTTTCTGCTAATTAACTAATTAATTATGCTAATTAGCCTTGGAAACCCGGACTATTAATTACACTGATGCTTAATTGCCCCTAATGAAGGGTCTGAGCTCCTCCATTAAGCCGGCCTGGGCCTTAATTAGCATATTTGCATACTTAATTAGCTAATTTGCATATTAATGATCGCTCCACCTCTTACCGTGGGGGAGGGGCTCCGGTGGGGGGGGAGGGGCGTCCGTGGGTCGGCGGCGGCGATGGGGGAGGGGCGTGGGGGTGGGGGAGGGGAAAGGGGCGTGGCCAAAACGAGGCGGGCGTGGCTTTAAATGGGGGCAGGGCAGAGGAGAGGTGGGGGAGGGGCCAAACAGCCCCGAAAAAATTCCGGGAAAAAATAAAAAATTAAAAAAAAAAAAAAAAAAAAAGTCAGGAGAACAATTCTATAAAAAATAAAAAAATAAAAAATTAAAAAAATAAAAAAATAAAAATAAAAAACCCCTCGAAACCCCTGAAAATACAGCTGGGGGGGGAGGGGCCGAGCCCCGCCCCCTGCACGGGCCGGGGGGGAGGGGCAGCGTGGGAAAACCCGGGCGGGGTGGGGGAGGGGAAAGGGGGCGGGGCCTGGGGGGTGGGGGAGGGGCAAAACCCGCGTGTTTCTCTTCATTTTAAACAATTCCTTTTAAATCCATTTTTTGGGGGAGGAAACGCCGAGGACGGGGGGGGAGGGGAGGAAAAGGAGGAAAAACCAATAAAAAAAAATAAAAAAACCCCAACAATTAAAAAATAAAACCAGAAAAACGTTGGAACTTACGGTCGCCGCCGGCTCAAAAAAATCGCGCTGTGAACAAAAAAGAGACAAAAAAAAACACAAATTGGGGGGGCGGGGGAGATGGGGGCCAGCGGGGGGAGGGGGGGCGGCCCCTCCCCCACCTCTCCCCTCCCCCACGGCGCGCGGTCTCTTCAGGCCCCTCCCCCAACAGCGGCGCCCCGCCCCCAACCGCGACCAGCGAGCCCCGCCCCCTTGTGCCGCTTCTTTCTCCCCCCCATTTCTTTTTTTTTGGTGTTTTTGGGGAAAAACCTTCACAAAATTCGGGCGGGTTCGGCCCAAAACGGCGCCGGGAGTGGGGGAGGGGAGGGGGGATGGGAGGGGGAGGGGAGGGGTGGGGGAGGGGCCGGCTCCGGGTGCGCCTCCTGGGCCCTGTGGAAGGAGAGAAGGTTGAGCGACCCCTCCCCCCCTCCGGACCCTCCCCCCACCCCCACAGCCCCGCCCCCATCCCCAAAGTCGGGGGGTGACCCCTCCCCCACCCTCCCGTTTTGGGGTGAAAAACGCAAAATTGGGGACTCGGGGTTTGGAGATTTGAGGGTGCCCAAATTTGGGGGGAAATGGAGAATTCGGGGGGTTCTGCCCCAAAGTCGGGGACAAAAACTGAGTTAAACTTAAAGTTCTGATTATCCTTTAAAAATCAAAATATTTGGGGTTAAAATGCTTAAAAATCGACATTTTGGGGGTTAAAATATTTAAAAATCGACATTTTGGGGGTTAAAATATTTAAAAATCGACATTTTGGGGGTCAAAATGGGAAATTCGGGGGGTTCTGCCCCAAAGTCGGGGACAAAAATCGAGTTTAACTCCCAAAACTTCTGTTATCCTTTAAAAATCGACATTTTGGGGGTTAAAATGTTTAAAAATCGACATTTTGGGGGTTAAAATGGGAAATTCGGGGGGTTCTGCCCCAAAGTCAGTGACAAAAATGAGTTAAACTCAAAGTTCTGTTATTCTTTAAAAATCAAAATATTTGGGGTTAAAATGGTGAAAAATCGACATTTTTGGGGTTAAAATGTTTAAAAATTGACACATTTGGGGTTAAAATGGTTAAAAATCGACATTTTGGGGGTTAAAATGGTTAAAAATCGACACATTTGGGGTTAAAATGGTTAAAAATCGACATTTTTGGGGTCATTTGGGGACTCTTGGAGAATTCGGGGTTCTGCCCCAAAGTCGGTGACAAAACCTGAGTTCAACTCCCCAAAGTTCTGATTATCATTAAAAATCGACATTTTTGGGGTTAAATTGGGAAATTTGGGGTGGTTTGAGTTTGAATTAGAGCAGGGAGGAGTGAGAATTTCGGGAATTTAATGGGAATCACAGAAATTTGGGCGAAAATCCCATTGAACCACAGAAAATCGGTAATTTTGGGGAGAAAAAGAGAGAATTGGAGCAGCTCTGCCATGAAATTAAAGGGGAGCTCCTGGAGCTTGGAGAGAACCCTGGAATTTCAGGATTCAAGCCCAAAAAAGCGAGAGAAATTGGAATTTCTCCTCCCAAAATTTGGGAATTAAACCCCCAAAGGCTTCGGAACCCAAAGTTAAAAGTCGGAAGTGGTAAAAATAAAATAAAATAAATCTGCTGGAAAAGAGAAATTGGGAATGGAGCAGCCCCCCCGCTTTGGTAATGAAGTCCCTGCTGAGTTTAATTAAGAATTTAAATGCGTTCAGTGATTTTGGCCACGCCCACAGCGGGTTTGACCACGCCCACATTATAATGGCTCCGCCCACACACTTTAACCCCGCCCCTTATCGGTTTATTTATCTTTAATTTCATTAATTAGTCCCTTAATAATTAGCCACGCCCCCTGGGGGTTATTTATGCAAATGAGGGACTTCCTTAGGCCGGCCCCGTGGTTAATTAGGCCCAGCCAGGCCCCCACGGGGTTAATTAACCCCAAATGTTAACCAGGGCTAAGCCACGCCCCCCAGCGGGGTCAGACCCGCCCCCTCAGGGGTTAATTAAACCCAGAGCCACTTAATGAACCCGCTAATGAGTTAAACACGCCCCCCGTAACAACGCCACGCCCCCGAGCCGAGCCACGCCCCCCGCCGGGCTCACACCGGCCCCGGGGGGTTTAATTACGTGCTGAGGTGGTTAATTAATTCCCTTCTCGGGGTTAATTAGTGCCCCGAGCTTAATGAGCCTTTCCAGGGGTTTAACCCCGCCCAGCACGGCCTTGGCCCCGCCCCTCCCCTCACGGCCCTGAGGGGGCGGCCCCCCCCCCCTTTCCCGCCTCGCTCCCTCACGCGCCGTCGCCATCTCCGCCCCCCCCCTCCGCATCTCCGCCGCCCCGCCCGGAGAATTCCGCCCGTTCGGGACCCCCAGGACCCCGCCGGGACCCCCGTAGAGCCTCCCCCGCTGCCCCCTCACCGCTCCGGGCACCGCTGCGCTCCCGCCGCCGCCGCCGCCGCTTCCTCCGGGGGCTGAGCGCAAAATGGCGCCCGCGCCGCCCTCAGCGCCGCGAGCAGCGCCGGGCCCGCCCCCCGGGCGCATTCCCGCGCTCTGATTGCGTCAGGCGGCTGTCAATCAATCTCTGAACCAATGGGAGAGCGGAGAGCTCTGCTGCGCGGGACGGGGAGGAGCAGCCGTCGGCGGTTCAAAGCTTGTGTCAATCACGGCCCGTGCAAAGCTGATTGGCTGAGTTCTCTGCCATCTTTACCTCTCCTCCAATCACAAGCGAGCGCCTTACGGCCCGCCCGCCAGAAGACGCGGGGCTCGCTATGCGCCTGCGCCCCCGGCCGCGATTGGGTTCAAAAATGAAGGCGGGGCGAAAAGCGCAGCTCGTGCTCTGATTGGGGGAGAAGCGCCGAGGGCGCGTGGGGATTGGGCAGCGGCGCTGCCAGTCACGGAAAGGAGGCGGGGCGGGGCCGGGCCCCAGTTCGCGCTGGTTTTGGGCCTTTTAAACTGGTCTGGGCCCATTTAAACTGGTCTGGGGACACAAAGAAATTCTGTAAAGCAACGTAAAATGGTAACTAGTATTAGTTAGTAAACACAAAATACATTTCTGGGATTTGACAAAGTGATTAGACCTGAATATTCAATTCCCTGATAAAGCACTTGGATGGGCCTTTCCTAGCCAAGCAGCCACCAGGCAGAAGGGGAAGGGTTAGACTGACTAGCCTCTCTGTTCCTTTTATAAGATTTTGTACTTTTCTACTTGGTGTAGCCTCTTGAATTCTTCGAGCTACTGAAGAACCCCTATCTCAACAGGGGCTTCAATTTTTACACTTGTTACTCTTTCTACGGTATTATTCCACAGTGCTTGCAGTCGAATTCAGGAACACAGCTGTGCTGTGTCACGCTCCCTGCTGTGGTACAGGTGGTAGCCTTGGAGAGCCTTCCACAGGGGCTCAGGGAGAGGGAGCTACACAACCACAGAGAAAATAGGGTTTGAAAAAATCCCCTTTTCCCCCCCTTTTTTGTGAAAATCATGTAATTTGTCATGGGTGTGCTGTGATAGCCACCCAAACTTGCATGGTGACGTGTTGCCGCTCTTCCCCATTCATTTGGTCATCTGCTGTCAAGATAACAGCAGAAGCTGCACCAAGGTTAGTCGTGCCTGATTATCTGACAAGAGGCCATTACACCGGGTAACAAGGGGACGATGTGTGGGACAAGGACCTTTCATTGTCAGACTTTCAGAGGTAGTTCTTTGTGGTCAGTTGTTATGTCTTGGGTTACACTAGCTACGAACTAACTTTTCTAACTTTGTTTTCCATAACCTTTGCAAAAGGCCTTGTATGGCAAAATGGTGTGGATTTCTAAATTCATTATTACTGGTGATACAAGTATGAAAAAAGGCGTTTTGTGAATCTATAGATGTATTTGCACTAAATTTTATGAAATCAAAGGAAAATTGAAGCACAGCTAATGGCAAACTGTTCTTTTGAAGGTCTTTAAAAGCCAGCTGGTTTTGTAGTAAATGTGTAGTTTAAATGAAGCTAATTTTTGTTTGGGCCAATTTTTACTTTTTTATTTGTTTTGCATTCCATACAAGCAAATTAAAAGAATTTACTTTTAATTGATAGCAGAAGTTGAATACATTGAATTTAGGGGTTGACCTATCAACAAAATCGGAGAGATTTGGAGAGTAATCAGTTGCTTCTTTGAAAAGAGGGGAAGAAGTCTACAGGAGGAAAAACAGCTGACCTTGCAATGGTAAACTAAACTTTTCTTAGTGTTTATTCTTACACTGATAAAGGCTGTGGTTCCCCTTTGGCAGATGGTAATAAAAAGGCAAAAAATCCGATGAACTTACACAGCTTCTGTGAGTCATTTGTATTTGGAGAGTTGAAACTTTTTCTTCACTCAGAGACAAGGGAGTTCAAGCTGTGTTCTTAGGCAACTATCACAGCTTAGGTGAAGTCCACATGTTAATCAGGAAACAATAATTCCTCCTTTCAGCTGTGATACATACAGAGTGAATAGCTATATATGCACCTATGCACTTTTATAGAATATGGCTAGAAAAGGGTGCAAGAAGGAAAGCTATAGTGACATTGAACCTCAACAACTGCATAAAACTGCTTATCTTTTTTGTGGTCTTTTGTATTGGTGTTGGCATCATTTTACAAATACAGTATTCACTCATTAAAAAAAGGTGGGCCAGGATTTAGAAGAGAGAGGAATGCAGGTTGAAAAACAGCACATTTTCTGTTAAATCCTTAGTAGGTGGACTATAGGCATGCCAGCTAGTCTGTAATCTCAGAAAACTGGGAATGAAAGGACATGAAAGCTCACTACCCCCAGGTTTTTATATCCCGTATCAAAAGACAAAATTTGGGGCTTATTTTTTGTAATTTTTAGAGAAGAAATGAGAGAACAGGGCATGCTATGCAACAACAGGTAATTAGGAGGGGAGAGCTTCTGGAATGAACTGGTAAGAAAGAGCAGGTTCTGGGCAGGATTTACAACAGGAGCAGCTGGATCTAGCCTGTGGGGAATCAAAAGTGGCAGCAACACTAATTGGGAGCAGCAGCCTTCCTCATGTCTGTTTCTATCACTGAAGAGCTGCTGGTAATTTGTCTCACTACCCCCACTGTGGGCCTCAACACACAAAAAATCATTTGAAGAGGAACAAAAAAAAAGGATCCAACTTCTGCATCAGTATTCAGTAGTTCACTCTTGAAATGCTAAACCAGTTGTACATTGTATGGTTATGGAGGGGGGTTTTGTTTTGTTTGGGGTTTTTTTTCCTACTATTAGTTCTCAAAGAAATAAGGTTCTCCACAAAATAAATAAGAGTTCTCAAGGCTTTAAAATCTAGAATGCCTGACAGGGCATTTGGGGGCATGTTAGGGGGCATACTGGGTCAACATTTAATAGATAATCTGACAAAGAAAAACACCAAGTTTGTTCTTGAAATGGCAAAATTACCGAGCTGGAAAATATCTTCATATGAGATGCTGACTAAGCTTCATAGTCATGCAGAAAATAACTAACTGCATCAACACAGTGGTTTTAAATTGAAATTGGGGTTTTTAAATTACTCTGACTTTTTCAGTATAAGGGACCTGGAGTCATTTTGCATGTTGCAAGACATAGGATCAGTGGGCTAATTGACAGCCAAAAGGCAATAGAACAAGTCCCAGGGAAAATGGGAAAAATAGATTTAGACTCAGCCCAGTTCTTGGCATGCCTCTTTTTAATATTATGGTCCTTCCAGTGTATCTCAGAAATTGTACAACAATGAAACAGGGAAAGCAAAAAGTAAAAAGTGATGAGAAATATGAAGTGATTTCATTCACAAGAATTAGGTTAACTCACGTTTCCAGGCTGAAAACATCTCAAGGTGAGGATACTAATGTCTGTAAAAGGTGGAAAGAGGAATGGGCCGCATAGTGGCTGTTTTTTGTAAAACATCAAAACTCATCGCATCAGTGAAATCAGATTTAGCCAAACAGAAAAGAAACTCTTGCTGAGCCACAATTCCATCAGGGGCACTCTGCCACATGGGGGATATGGGTAGATAGCAAACAAAACGCTTTCAATAGACATGACCTACACAGAGAACTGGCTGCAAAACACCCTGCATTTTGCATGAATCCCAAAATGCAGCCTTTGTGTCAGGAAATTGCACAGCTCTTGATCTGTGAGGGACAGGACGTAGGGCACAGTGAATATTCCTTTAGAGGAATCACTGTCAGTGTGGGAGCAGGGTGACCATCATGGCGATTCTTTATATTCTTATAGTATTGAAAACCAAAGTTAAGAGCCCTTGCCAAATGACTAACCCAGATAGGTTGTATCTAGAAACGGAGACTGAAACATCTTCATGTGCAGAAAGCATAAAATTTCAATCGAGATTCCTGAGAAAACACCTTTAATTCTTTTTATTACAATATAGTGACTTCCTCTGCCGATGAAGGGTGAAAAAGAACTAATGGGTGGTAATGGTATGGTGCTTTTCCCATTGTCTTTGGCATTCCAGATTTGTTTGAGAGCAATGGCACTTCCAAACTTCTTTGCACAGAAAAAACCCGCCTTACCAAACTTTGAAATGTTTCTTAATCACTGTGACGTTTTCGAAGCTTTTCTGCAGCCTGTGCCACGGCACATCAGCAAGCTCAGTATTCCGAACAAGAGATCTTTAATTACTTCCTCCAAAGGCACAATTTTAAACCTGGCCTTCACTCAGTCCAGCTGAGGCTGAGGTCTTGCCAGGGCTGGGACTGGACATGCCAAGCGTACTTCCTTGTACACTGTCCAGCATCTGTAATACTTACAGGAACTTCCCAGCAGCAAAACACTTGCCATTTACTCAGTCTCATTCTCCTGTTAGCTCCACGATCCAGTAGAACGTAAAGTGTTCTGAGCCGTGCCAGGCACGGAGCCTGCCTATGCTGCACAGCTGGCAGCTGTGGCTGGCGGCCATCCGCAGGTAGAGCGCTCCAGCACCCCTGCTTCCCCTCGTGCCGCGCCGTCCGCTCCCGACAGGCGGGAGCTGGCACGGCCCGTAGGACTCCCGCTCGCCCGCGCTACGGCGCACAATGCAGCTCAGAGCGGGCTGACAGCTGCGCGTTTCAGGCATGTGGAGGGGCAGTGAGGAAATAAACGCAGGCAGGCTTATAATAAAAATCTTCAGGGGACCCTAAACCACAGTTTCGCTCTTCTACGCAACAGCCATGTGCACTGGACTCAACAGCACTGTACCAGCAGAAATGTTTTCTACTTACCCATACTAAATTATTTTGACATTGGTTTAATTATCCATCCTTCGATGTTTAGGCATCAGCCACTGGCAACCAAAGTTTCATCCTTACTGTTATCAGTTGCACTGTTTAAAATAACTAGTATCCTAAAATAGTAAGATAATAATGTATTAAAGTACAAAATTAAAGCCAACCTTTTTTTTTTTTTTTTTTTTGGCATTAGATTTAATATAGAACTAACTTTAGCTTCATCAATTAAAATCAAAACACTAATGGACTAGACATGTGCATCCTCTGTGGGGTTAATAGGGTAGAAGAATGCCGTATCATTTCTGTGTAAGGAATGATTGAGAAAATTCCAGGTTTAGAAGCCTGTTCATTAGGTAAGATCTCATATCCTGAAAATGTATGTACTAGTCATTAGTGAGCAACTGAAAAAAAGCAACGCAAAGGTTAAGCACTAGATTTTAATCCTGAAGATCATTTACTACAAGTCTTGGCAGAGAAATCTATCTCTCCCAATTTCTCTTCATTTTTAAGATTTTTTTTCTCCTTTTCAAGGATAGTGAAAGAATTCTAATTTGATTGAATATCCATTTTGTATAGAATGACTGCGCAATGTCTCATCATATATCCTTTGTTTGCTATACTCGCAAGGCTTCACATTATGAAAGTAAGCTCACATAGGCCTCTGCTTTTTAGTTTTGCCAAGTATAGAAACTCAAGGCAACGTGTGTCCAAGCCTGCATTGGTTGTTGCTGAAACTAGCACAAACCAGGGCAAGGGTCTGAAACGGTAATAGGCTGGCAAATTGTGTCCCCGTCGTTGCCTTGAGATAAAATCCAAGGATTTTGTGGATTCTACTACAACTTTGGAACTAAATGCTAAAAGTAAAAGGTTTTTTTGACTTGATCTCTTGTTTCATGTAAGAGATTACACAGAACTTATCTGGTTGTTAAGTCGGAAGATAGGGCTGGCAAGCAAAAGCTTTTCGTATGGCAGGTTTGGCGTGTTTTGTGGAGCCAAGGAAACTGAGCTGGACATGCCTCTGACAGCTGGGGCAAGGTCCTCACTCAAGGCCACAAACAACACAGTCCCCATGAAGAGAACAAACAGATCTTCAGCTTCCGCTAACAGTGGAACAAGTGAGGATTTCTTCCTTGAATCTCAAGGAGGCAAGGAAATTGTAGGTTCAATCTGGAATATTAATGATTTTCCCCAAGGTTCCCACAAATCTGCTTAGCTTTCATTAAACAAATCAAATCAATCAAATCAAATCAAAATCAATCAAATCAAATCAAAATCACTATTCATTTACACTACATTTTCTCTTCCATGTAGCTGTGTTCCACACAGCTTCAGTAGGGAAATGCCCTCAAAGGTCAAGATTAGTACCCTCCTTGGGGCTTAAACATGCTCTAATTTGGGAAACACAGAAAACATTCAGCGACCAGGATTTTGGTATGCTTTACCAGCTATGAAAGAGCCTGAGCACATTTTTGCAACCATCTTCTCTCTGTCATGTACGTTAGTCAACAAACATTGGGATAATGCTACCCAGCTCCTTTAAACTGGCCTGCTTATTTTATAAGTGAAACAATTATTGTATAGTGTTTTTTTTAGAAACATTCATTAAGGTGAAGCAGACTCTTTTCCTGGCATTTGATTAAGGTTAAAAGTTTAATTTTTTTTAAATGGTTATTTTTATTTTGAGGAAGAAAAGAAATTTTATCTTAGCTGTACAATAAACATTGAAGTTAATCTCATTATTGGACAAATATCAGTATGATGGTTATATTCAATTTAAAAAATACTATCAACAACAATGTTACCTCACGCAGAACACATTTCATTGACATGCTTTTATTTTCTCTCTAAGAAGGAAGAAATAATTCCTGGATACAATTATAATAAACACTGTATTTTGTTCACAAACAAAAATAGAAGGTGAGGCAAGACATTTTACCAGGAAGGAACCATCATAGGCATCTGCTCCTATATTATCATTTCAATTTTCTGGCCTCCCGTTACTTTGCATACTTGACAACTAAGAACCTGTGAATATTTTAATGATAAAGCTAATCGCTTTGGAATATCCAGGATTAAACACGAAATCACAGCAATACAGTTTTCTGGCAGACTGTGCTATTTCAGAGTTCATCATCACAGCCATGAGAAGCATACTCTACAAGGTAAATCTCTGAACGAATTCCAAGATTACCCAATTAGCCGCCATTAATTTTTTAGAAGATAGCTTTCTGAAAGCAAAATTCCCTGTTTTAACACTATTTGGCTTGTTAAGCATCCTTCCCTTTCCCTGCTTCTCGCCCTCTTTCAGCCATTTGCCTCTGTACAAACCCCCTCCCCCCACAATTACCTTATTTATGCTGTTCTCCTGCAAGTCCACTACATCAATAAAGTCTTTGGAAATGTTTCAGCTTGGTAGGCATGTTTTTTTCAGCTCCAACACAGGATGTCAGGATGCTTTATGCTATCAACTTCATAATGGCTTTTTGCTCCCTTAATAGCCCAAACCCCCAAACACAATGCTGGGAAGATGAAAACTGCAAGAACATGAAAACCCTAAGTTAGAGGCAACATTTTCAGAGATACAGCAGGTGGACGCAAACACCATGACAATACTTCAGTTTTGCCAATGTAGCTTCTCTTACAGGTCATAATAAAAATATTCCATTGGAGAAGAGATTGGGATCTCTCTCCATAAACTGGCGGGTTTTGTCCTGACTTGAAAAAATTGAGAAAATGAGGTCAAATAACAAAGCCTGCATTAAACAGCTAATATATCATTCACAGGTTAACCAAAGTTTGTCAGGTCTAGCTTCTGCACTTAAATTAGTTATTTTCAATACCTGCATTTCATTCAAATTTTCCTCAGAAAGGACTGTCTGTAGAACCCTGTTGGTAGGCAATCAGAATATCAGTCTAACAAATACTACCTGGCAACCAAAATGAAACAGTTTTGAAAAAGTTATGGTTAACTTCAGTGGTCTGGCCTCAGCTTTTTCTCCTACAGTTTTTCCTTGACATTACAAACCAACTTACTGAATTACAAACCAAGTATGCCGCAATTTCAAAGTTCCCAGCATAATCACTTTCAGACAAACCAAAAGACCGTTGAGTTGCTACATGGTAACTTTTTAATGCAAATCTTGAAAATTTGGAGAAAGATTCTGATATTCTTCCCTTCTCAATACATGGAATTGCATTTATTTACCATGTAATTTTTTACCGTATGCCTATACATCCGGTAATACCAGTTACCCTTCTCATTTCTTAAACAACAGCACAAATGTTTATAAGAAATGGACATCTCACAATAGCCTTTTTTTCATTTAAATGCAAAAATTAATAAAAATTAAGCATAAACATTTTTAAATCTTCTGGCAAGTAAGGATTTTCTCCTCATTTTATTATAGTTGTGTCTGGAAGTGCACCACCAAAGGTGCTGATACTCGTGATCTAATCTGATGAAGTTCCAAGTTAGCTGACAGGAAGTAATTTTCCTTCAGTTCTTCATTTGATCTCATTACTCATCCAAGGTATCCTCCGTATTTATTTACTTTAACTAAAGTAAAGAAGAAAAAACAAAAAGTAGTCATGTGTAGGTTTTAATGCTGGCAAGTTTCAATCGTAACAGTGCTAAAATATATGAAGTGCACTTTACCTGCAGTGGTTGCGTGGCGGAGGAGTCAGTCACAGCACACCAGACATGTAATTAAAGCTACTTTTGATAAATGGGGAGAAGAGTTTGCAAAATCATTTTTACTTAATGAGTTAATATTCAATCAGGAGGCCTACTGTGCTAATTCCTGCTGTTACAGAATTTGTAATTACTGTTGAAACAAATGTAACATGTGGATGAGACAAAAACAATTGGAGGAACAGGCAAGGAATGTTCAATAAATAAGCGGCTGCCATAATCTGGTTACATGCACAAGTTGGATGGATTCAGATAGTTAAAAACACTTTCAAAACAAACAAACTAACTCAGTAAATCCCTACTAGGAAACTACTCAGCCATTATTATTTGGCCAAGCTTCCTTAGCATAGGTTGAAGTCAGGGAGAGGAAAAAAACAACGGTAGTGGTCTACCCAGCTTTGTTCAGACCACGTGGTGCTATGTAACTGAACACAACTCAGAAAGGTGAAACAGGCTCTCTTGAAGTGAGCTGCAAAGTCCTCTGTATTGAGCTACCATCACTGAAAAAGGCTTAAGGACGCTCCATTTTGATCCCAAGTAGGGAATGCTGACCCTAGTCAAGGCACCCCTTTTAAATCCACTTGCAAAGTAAATGATTAATTATTAGTTTATTACTAACCTATGCAGCAGAGTAAGTGGAATAGAGCAAATGCTGGTCCTTGCTCTTGTGAGGCTACAGCATAGCTGTACATAATGCCCTGACAAAAAACGTCTTCGGAGTGACTGATATAGCAGTGAGACACAGCTGCACTCCATTCCCTGGAAAATAGCCACCTGATCACTATGCAGATGCATGTATTTGTGCTGCTGCCAGGGAAGGGGAGAAGCACCGGCAGATGAGGTTAGGTTGCTTAAAGCTGGTAAACATGGTTTTGTTTCCTCTTCTGGTCCCTTTGCAAGAGGGCAGAAATCACTGTCTCCTATTTGCTAGAGACCAGAGATGAGAATGATGAACCAAGGGGTAGTTTGACTCAAAATATGAACAAGCACACAGCAAGACATGTCCAGTTTGAGCACAAGAAGCTAAAGTGATCTTAGCTCCACAATATCAGTGTAATCTCTGGACTGCAAGATTCAAATGCACTTGCTGTGTACACATTCCTTGTTTTTGTATCCCTCCTTATCTTTTCCCCTAAAAATGCCAAGAGATATTTAAAAGGTCCATTTACAAATCTCATGCACCTGCTCAGTTTTTATTCTCAAAGCCCAAGTAGGCCTTCAAAATGGAATATAGAAATATACAGAAAGGAATGCAACATAGATAATTTTTTGATTTTTGATTTGATATTTATAAGGTCTTTTATATCTTCAAGTAACTAAAAATATAAAGTAAAATGCACAATTCTCATTTCACAGCCACATTTGCCATGGAATATGGCAAAGTTTTCAGAAATGCTGTTTAACATTTCTGGTTGGTTCACAAGCTGAACGTTTCTAAGCCTTTCTATTTGTGGAGAAGTATCTTGAAAAAGAAACATTGTGTAAATCCCATGAGTGCAGCCCATGGAATTTAAACGCAATCTGAAACCGCGCTTCAATATTTTTTCATGTCTCTTTGGCCTATCACATGATAAGAGAAAGCTTTTTATTCCTTGAAATAACAGATAAAAATCGTTTCAACACAAAAATTGTTTATACTTTTCTTTCAGGACTGCAGAATCTGGTCCAAAGATAAATGATCTGCAGAAAGTATCACAATATCAAAGAGACTGACACTCTTAAGCAACACTGTTCCAGAAGCGCAGGTGTTAAACTGCTTCAGAAATTTAACTTTATACACTCTCTCTACTTCTACCACCATTATGCCTAATAGGAGACAACAAGCATTCTATAAGTTTTGTTGCGACATGGCTGACAAGACTGACAGTGCACACAAGCCTAAAACAATTCAGGTGAACTAAGTCCATCAACGGTGTTAAAACAGTAAACATTCTCTGGCTAAATTGTTTTTACCAGATGCCACATTAAATAATAAAAAGTTCTAGAGCAAGCAATTATGAATTGCTTCTGTGTCTCCCTTTTCCCAAAATTGAGGTCAAAAAGTTGTCTGAATGGGTTCCTTTACTCTTCAGTGACGTTGCATTCTTATTTTTGCTCTGTAAAACGTTTCTTTTTCACTGTGAAAACAAATCTCTAATTTTTGCTGCCAATATGTTTCCTTCCTCTGGGTTTTAATGTAAAAATGAAACCTCTAGAACAATTCCCTTATAACGAAATCCACTAATTCCACATGAACTATTCATGAAAAACATCTCCCTCCCCCTTCAAACCATCAAACCATGTGCTCTATTTTGAGAGAACAATGCTAATCTAAAACATACAGCCCCTCTCCATAGCTCTTTGGTATATGCTCTGAGCTCAAGAGATTCTTTGTTGAAAGAGGTTGCTCCATATATTTCAATGAAGCAAAGCTAGCAAGCTTTTCAGTCTGGCAAACCAAAGCAGTAATCGCTGAGAAAAGGATTCCCATTTTCTACTGGATGCTCAAAATCTTTGAAAAAATAATTAATCTGAAACAGGAAACTACAGACGATATGTTATCACATATGAGATACTCAGATAACCTAAAATATAACTTGCTTAAAAGGTAGCAGAAAGCTTTGTGGTTTGCAACCATTTTGGTTTGCAACATTGGCAAAATATCTGAATTTTGTAAGTATTGCTTAAATCAGTATATTACCGTTCCTTATCTGGTTTCTGTGAAAACTTCCTTGGAGTTTCCTGCTTTGGTGGTTGCATTACATTCGTATGTCTGTCCTGTGTTTATTCCTTAATTCCTCGTATGTGATGCCTTTTTTTTTCCGACTTTCTTCTGGAATGTGGAGAGGTTCTGAAAACAAAAACAAACAGACAAAATACTAAATATGGCACAACACACCAAAATTTGGCTTCAACATGTTTCCTAGAATACTCGTAACAGTTAATTACTGCTCAATCCAAATTAAAAGAAGCTGACAGCTGCAATTTCTAAATACACAGTGAATGTATACGGCCTCAAGTCAATTCCTTTTATCCTTTTTAATTTGTCAACTGCTTGAACCACTGGCTGCTAATTAATTTTCTTCATTTTACCAATAAGAAATTCTAACAACCAGTGGTAGTTTGATGGATAAAATAGCTGCTGTCACTTTATTGTATAAATTTACGCTAATTTATAAACATTTGAGATATATATGAAATTTTCTGAAGAGAATCTAAGCGAAGCTTCAAGGGTTTGCATTAAGGCTTTAAATTTGCTTTCAAGAATTAGGACAATTCTATCATAATGTGCCTTGATAAACATTGATCCTTTTTAATCTATATTTTATAAATGCAGAATCTTGGTTAATATAATAAAGGTTTGATATTTTGTGATGAAATGCAGTAACAATTTTCTTGACATCATTTAATATCTGATAATTTACATAATAATATAACCAAGTTGCATGAAAGGGGCTTTTTAGTGAAATAAAACATTTTTCATAGTAAGTTGAAAAAATCCAAACTAATTCAAAACCGTACAAAACGTCCATTTTATAGTAACTTCCCTCTTGTGGTACCAGCGACACCTGATTCAGAATCCTGTGTCTCCCCTGCCAATGGCTGGACAGTTTCATACTGGAGGGAGGGGAACGCTGCATGTACTTGAAAACCATTAGTTCTCTGTGAGAAAGATCAGACTGTTTGTGGATAGAATACATATCCATTCAGATCCAGGAGACATAAATGTTTGTCACATTGTGGAAAACATTTTTTAAAAAGTTTAAATGTCATGGAGTTACAGCAGTATCTAGTTTATAGCCCACAAATGGACTGCAATCACCGTTGGAAGGGCCAAGAAGGGCAATTGGTAGGCTGTTGGTTTATTCCAGTACAGTGAAGGAATGGCATATTCCGCTTTCTTTCAGTCAAGAGAACTTTCAGTCAGGCTGAGTTTTTTTGCATATCGGTTTAGTTCCACAACAGATTGCACCTTGTAAGTATTCAAGATCTTACTTGGCAATAAAAGCCAATTTTCAGTAAGAAAAAAACCCTGAATCTGTTTACAGTTGGAACACAAAATAAAAATTTATATTCATCTTCTATGTAAAAACATTCTTGTAATATCCTTTCAGCTCTTTCATCAACCAATCACTCCTATTGTCCATGTTGTGTTTGCCCATAGGGGAAGGATACACAGTTTAGTAAGAGTAGTAAATCTAGAAAGAAGGCAAGAGTCTGCAGTACAAACTTAAATACTAAGACTCACCTGAAAACAGTGTAAACAGTAATCCCTGTAGTGAAGATTTCATTCCAAGAAGCACTGAATGGAATTGGGTTCATAACTTGAGAGGGCTCTATCTGTTGAGCTGTAATTCATCTGAATAGCTAGAAAGAAGTGGGAATCCAGCTCTTGGAGAAGATGACCTCAGTAAATGACTGAGAAGGTATGTCTGAAATTCAGATTTACGACTGGAACGGCTGGGAAAAGAATAGAACTAAACA
>JAJEOU010001935.1:145506-211642 GCA_021534815.1 Acrocephalus arundinaceus
CAACAACCGCCACGCCCCCCGAGCCGAGCCACGCCCCCCGCCGGGCTCACACCGGCCCCGGGGGGTTTAATTACGTGCTGAGGTGGTTAATTAATTCCCTTCTCGGGGTTAATTAGTGCCCCGAGCTTAATGAGCCTTTCCAGGGGTTTTAACCCCGCCCAGCACGGCCTTGGCCCCGCCCCTCCCCTCACGGCCCTGAGGGGCGGCCCCCCCCCCCTTTCCCGCCTCGCTCCCTCACGCGCCGTCGCCATCTCCGCCCCCCCCCTCCGCATCTCCGCCGCCCCGCCCGGAGAATTCCGCCCGTTCGGGACCCCCGGACCCCGCCGGGACCCCCGCAGAGCCTCCCCGCTGCCCCCTCACCGCTCCGGGCACCGCTGCGCTCCCGCCGCCGCCGCCGCCGCTTCCTCCGGGGGTTGAGCGCAAAATGGCGCCCGCGCCGCCCTCAGCGCCGCGAGCAGCGCCGGGCCCGCCCCCCGGGCGCATTCCCGCGCTCTGATTGCGTCAGGCGGCTGTCAATCAATCTCTGAACCAATGGGAGAGCGGAGAGCTCTGCTGCGCGGGACGGGGAGGAGCAGCCGTCGGCGGTTCAAAGCTTGTGTCAATCACGGCCCGTGCAAAGCTGATTGGCTAAGTTCTCTGCCATCTTTACCTCTCCTCCAATCACAAGCGAGCGCCTTACGGCCCGCCCGCCAGAAGACGCGGGGCTCGCTATGCGCCTGCGCCCCCGGCCGCGATTGGTTCAAAAATGAAGGCGGGGCGAAAAGCGCAGCTCGTGCTCTGATTGGGGGAGGAGCGCCGAGGGCGCGTGGGGATTGGGCAGCGGCGCTGCCAGTCACGGAAAGGAGGCGGGGCGGGGCCGGGCCCCAGTTCGCGCTGGTTTTGGGCCTTTTAAACTGGTCTGGGCCCATTTAAACTGGTCTGGGGCGTTTTATACTGGTTTTATTCTTTTTAAACTGGTTTTCCTTTTATACTGGTTTCTTTTTAAACTGGTTTAATTCTTTTTATACTGGTCTGGTCCCAGTTCAAACCAGTTCCGGCTGCCTCATACTGGTTTCCATACTTTAAACTGGTTCCCCCCCCCCCAAACTGGTTTCATAAACCGATTTTAATCCAATCCCAACTTTTCTCCCCATTTTCCCGATTTATTCCCATTTATTCCATTTTCCCTCCATTTTCCCCAGTTTCTGGGGTTTTTTCCCAGTTTCCTCTCAGTTTTTCCCAATTTCTCTCAATTTTCCCCAGAATTTTCCCTCCATTTCTCCCAATTTCCCATTTTCCCCCAATTTAATTTTTCCCAGTTCCCTCCATTTTTTGAGATTTCTCCCCAATTTTCCCCATTCCCCATTTTCCCTGATTTCCTCCCGTTTTCCCCAATTTTCCCATTTCCCACAAGTTTTCCAATATCTGTTTTTTCCTAATTTCCCTCAGTTTTCCCTGATGTTTCCCCATTTCTCCCAATTTCCATTTTTCCCAATTTCTCCCATTTTTTCTCGTATCTGTTTTTTTCCCATTTCCCCAATTTTTCATAATTTTCCCTCCTTTTTTTCCAATTTATTCCCATTTTCTCTCCATTTTCTGATTTCCATTTTTCCCACCTTCCTCCCATTTTTCCCAGTTCCCCGCCATTTTTCCCCATTTTTCCCAATTTTCCCCATTTCTCTCAATTTTCCCCAATTTTCCCGTTTATCTCCATTTTTCCCCATTTCCCCCATTTTTCCTCATTTTCTTTTTTCCTGATTTCCAACAATTTTTCCCCATTTCTCTCAGTTTTTCCCAATTCCATTTTTCCCACTTTCCTCCCATTTTTCCCACTTTCCTCCCATTTTTCCCAATTTTCTCCCATTTTCCCAATTTCTATTTGTTCCCAAGTTTTTCCTGATTTCCCATTTTCCCTCATTTCCTTTTTCCCAAATTCCCATTTCCCCATTTTTCTTATTTTCAGTTTTTCCTGATTTCCTCCCATTTTTTCCAATTTTTCCCCTTTTTCTCCATTTTTCCCATTTTCCCCTTTTTCTTCATTTTTCCCAATATATTTTTTCCCAGTTTCCATTTTCCCCATTTTTTTCTCAATTTTCCCCATTTTTCCTAAATTCCATTTTCCCATTTCCCCCATTTTTCCCCAATTTCTTTATTCCCATTTTCATTTCTCCCATTTTCCATTCCTTTTTCCTCCTTCCCATTTCCAACTTCCCCATTTCCCATTTTCTCATTTTCCCCATTTTTTCCCATTTTCTCCCCTTTTCCCCAATTTTCCCTTTTTCCCATTTTTTCTTTCATTTTCTCCCAATTTTCCTCATTTTTTCCCATTTTCTCCCCTTTTCCCCATTTTTCCCATTTTTTCTTTCATTTCCTCCCAATTTTCCTCATTTTTCCCCATTTTTTCCCATTTTCTCCCCTTTTCCCCAATTTTTCCCATTTTTCCCATTTTTTCTTTCATTTCTCCCAATTTTCCTCATTTTTTCCCCAATTTTCCCATTTTCTTCCCTTTTCCCATTTTTTCCAAACTTCCTCCCATTTTCCCATTTTCTCCCCATTTTTCCCCGATCTCCTCCCACTTTTTTCCCAATTTTTCCCATTTCCCCCTTTTTTCCTATTTTTTTCCTTTTTCCCCATTTTTCTATTTCCTCCCCTTTTTTCTTCTTTTTCCCCCTTTTTCCCAATTTTTCCCATTTTTCACTTTCCCCAATTTTCTCCCCTTTTTTCCCCTTTTTCCTATTTTTTCAATTTTTCCCCCATTTTTCCCTCTTTCCCCCCATTTTTTCATTTTCTTCCCATTTCCCCCACTTTTTCCACATTTTCTCTCCATTTTCCCCATTTTCCCCTTTTCCCCTCAATTTCTCCCCATTTTTTTCCATTTTTCCCCATTTCTCCCCTTTTTTCCATTTTTTCCATTTTTTCCCATTTTCTATTTTTCCCATTTTTCCCCATTTTTCCCCCATTTTCCCCCATTTTCCCCTCGGCGCCGCAGGAACTCCAATTTGGGTTAGAAAACCTTAAAAAAACGAGAAATTTTTATTGAACTTTTTTGGAAAAGAGCCCGGGGGGGGGAGGGGAGGCCCCGAAGCCGAGGGGGAAACCCCAAAACCGGAGGAAATTCCCCCAAAACCGGGGGAACCCCCCATAAATACGGAAAAAAAACCAAAAAATGGGAAAAAGAATCCGGGGAGGGAATTCGGGGCCCCGAGTTTGGGGGGAAAAACGCCGGAATTGGGAAACCCCAAAATTCCGGGGGAAAACCCCAAAAATTCCAGGGGAAAAATCCCAAAAATTCTCCAGGATAAAACCCAAAAATTCCGGGGAAAATCCCAAAAATTCCGGGAGAAAAACCCCAAAAATTCCGGGAGAAAAACCCAAAAATTCCGAGGGAAAACCCCAAAAATTCCGGGGAAAAATCCCAAAAATTCCGGGGGAAAAACCCCAAAAATTCCGGGAGAAAAACCCAAAAATTCCGAGGGAAAACCCCAAAAATTCCGGGGAAAAATCCCAAAAATTCCAGGGGGAAAATCCCAAAAATTCCAGGGGGAAAAACCCCAAAAATTCCAGGAGAAAATCCCGAGGGAAAATCCCAAAAATTCCGTGGGAAAAATCCCAAAAATTCCGGGGAAAAAACCCCAAAAATTCCGAGGGAAAACCCCAAAAATTCCGGGGGGAAAATCCCAAAAATTCCAGGGGAAAAATCCCAAAAATTCTGGGGGAAAACCCAAAAAATTCTGGGGGAAAATCCCCAAAATTCCAGGGGGAAAATCCCAAAAATTCCAGGGGAAAAATCCCAAAAATTCCAGGGGAAAAATCCCAAAAATTCTCTGGGAAAAATCCCAAAAATTCCAGGGGAAAATCCCAAAAATTCTCTGGGATAAAACCCAAAAATTCTGGGGGAAAACCCAAAAAATTCTGGGGGAAAATCCCCAAAAATCCTGGGGAAAAAACCAAAATTGAGGGAAAAATCCCAAAATTCCAAGGAACACCCCAAAATTCTGAGGAAAAACCTGAAAAATTCCCGGAAAAAAACTCTAAGGGAAAAATCCCAAAATTCTGAGGGAAACCCAAAAATTCTGGAGGAAAACCGAAAATTCCAGGGGAAATCCCCAAAATTCTGAGGGAAAATCCCAAAATTCTGAGGGAAAATCCCCAAATTCTGAGGGAAAATCCCAAAATTCTGAGGGAAAACCCCCAAATTCTGAGGATTAACACCAAAATTTTGAGGAAAAAGCCCCAAAATCCCTCAAAAAAAAAACAAAATGGAGAAAAAAATCCCAAAATTCTGGGAAAAGCCCCAAAAATCCGCGGAAATTCCACAGGGGGAGGGAGGGAAACAAAAAAATGAAAAAAAAAATTGGGAAAAACTCAAAATTCCACAAAAAATGTGGGAAAACCTCGGGAATTTCGAGGGGAAAACTGAGGAAAATCCCCAAAATTCCCAAATTCGGGGAAAAAAGGGAAAAAATGGGGTGGGAACGCCCGGATTTGGGATTTTTTTGGGATATTTTGAGATTTTGGGGGGGGAATTTTTTGGGATTTTTGGGGGATTTTTTGTTGGGATTTTTTCGGGATTTTTTGGGGGGGATATTTTGGGATTTTTTGGAATTTTTGGGAATTTTTGAGGGAATTTTTTTTGGAATTTTCTTTTTTGATTTTTGAGAATTCTTTGGAATTTTTGGGGGGATTTTTTTGGGGATTTCTGGAAATTTTTTTTGGAATATTTTGGGGAAAATTTTTTTTTGGAATTTTTTGGGGGGATTTTCCAGGAATTTTTTGGGATTTTCCAAGAATTTTTGGGGATTTTTTTGGGGATTTCTGGAATTTCTTTTTTTGGAATATTTTGGGGAAAATTTTTTTTGTTTTAATTTTTTGGGATTTTTTTTTCCAAGAAGTTTTTTGGATTTTCCAGAAATTTTTTGGGATTTTCCAGGATTTTTTTGGGATTTTCGGAATTTTTTTTTCGAATATTTTGGAAATTTTTTTTGAATTTTTTGGGATTTTTTCCCGGAATTTTTTGGGATTTTCCCGGAATATTTTGGGTTTCCCCCTCCCCCCCTCCCCGGCCGGGATTTTTGGGGTGAAAAAGGCGAAATTTGGGGCTGTGGGGGAGGGGCGGCGCCGTCACTTCCTCTTCTTTTTGGGGGGGGCGTGGCGGCCCCGCCCGGGGGGGCCCTTCCGCTTCCGGCCCCGCCCCCGCTCCTCCTCCTCCTCGTACTGGCTCTCGCGGTCGGCTTGGGGGGAAAAACGGAGATTTTGGGAAAAAATGGGAATTTTAGGGATTTTTGGGAATTTTAGGGATTTTTGGGAATTTTGGGAATTTTTTGGGATTTTTTTCTGATTTTTTGGGAGATTTTTTGGGGGATTTTTGGGAATTTTAGGGGGGTTTGGGGGTTCGGCTCTCGCGGTCGGCTTGGGGGGAAAAACGGCGATTTTGGGAAAAAACGGGAATTTTGGGAAAAATGGGAAATTTGGGGATTTTTGGGGATTTTTGGGGATTTTTTGGGATTTTTAATGGGATTTTTTAGGGATTTTTTGGGGAGTTTTTAGGGGAATTTTGGGGGATTTTTGGGTTTTTGGGGGTTCGGCTCTCGCGGTCTGCTTGGGGGGAAAAATGGGGATTTTGGGAAAAAATGAGATTTTGGGAAAAAATGGGAATTTTAGGGATTTTTGGGGATTTTTGGGAATTTTTAGGGATTTTTTGGGGGATTTTTTGGGGGATTTTCGGGAATTTCAGGGTTTTGGCTCTCGCGGTCGGCTTGGGGGGAAAAACGGAGATTTTGGGAAAAAATGGGAATTTGGGGGATTTTTGGGGATTTTGGGGATTTTTTGGGATTTTTAATGGGATTTTTTGGGGAATTTTTGGGGGATTTTTAGGAATTTTAGGGGGTTTTGGGGGTTCGGCTCTCGCGGTCGGCTTGGGGAGAAAAACGGGGATTTTGGGAAAAATGGGAATTTGGGGGATTTTTGGGGATTTTTTGGGATTTTTTGGGATTTTTGGGGATTTTTTGGGATTTTTAATGGGATTTTTTGGGGGATTTTTGGGGGATTTTTAGGAATTTTAGGGGTTTGGGGGTTCGGCTCTCCGCGGTCGGCTTGGGGGGAAAAACGGAGATTTTGGGAAAAAACGGGAATTTGGGGGATTTTTGGGAATTTTGGGGAATTTTGGGGAATTTTAGGGATTTTTTTCTGATTTTTTGGGGAGTTTTTAGGGGAATTTTGGGGGATTTTTGGGTTTTTGGGGGTTCGGCTCTCGCGGTCGGCTTGGGGGGAAAAACGGCGATTTTGGGAAAAAATGGGAATTTAAGAGATTTTGGGGATTTTTGGGGGGAGAATTTGGAGAAATTTTGGGGAAATTTTGGGAATTTCAGGGGGGTTTTGGGTGACTTTAAGGGAATTTTTGGGGTTTTGGTTTTTGGAGAATTTTGGGACGTTTTTGGGGTCATTTTTTGGGGTGATTTTTGGGGATCTTGGGTGATTTTAATAATTTTAAGAGTTTTGGGGATTTGGAGAATTTTGGGATTTTTTGGGGAGGTTTTGGGGCAATTTTGGGTGATTTTAAGGGAATTCTTGGATGTTTTGGAATTTGGAGGATTTGGGGACTTTCTGGAGTTATTTTGGGGTGATTTTGGGGGATTTTGGGTGATTTTAAGGGGATTTTTTGGTTTTTGGGGATTTGGTGAATTTTGGGACGTTTTGGGTGGATTTTGGGTGGATTTTTGGTGATTTTAAATGAATTTTTTGGTTTTTAAGGATTTGGAGGATTTTGGGACGTTTTGGGGTGGGTTTTGGGTGGATTTTTGGTGATTTTGGGTGATTTAAAATGAATTTTTTAGTTTTTAAGGATTTGGTGAATTTTGGGACGTTTTTGGGTGGATTTTTGGTGATTTTGGGTGATTTTAAATGAATTTTTTGTTTTTTAAGGATTTGGTGAATTTTGGGACGTTTTGGGGTTATTTTTGGGGTGATTTTGGGTGATTTTGGGTGATTTTAAATGAATTTTTTTGTTTTTAAGGATTTGGTGAATTTTGGGACGTTTTTGGGTGGATTTGGGGTGATTTTGGGGGATTTTGGGTGATTTTAAATGAATTTTTTGTTTTTAAGGATTTGGTGAATTTTGGGACGTTTTGGGGTTATTTTTGGGTGGATTTTGGGGGATTTTGGGTCTCACCCTTGCGCGCCTCCTCCTCCAGCTCGTCCCAGTCTTTGCCGCTCTCCTCCTCGCTGCCCAGGGAGTCCTTGGAGTATTCTGGGGCAAAAAACGGCAGAAACGGGAAAAACAAATCAAAAACGGGGAAAAAACACCAAAAATGGGGAAAAAACCAAAAAAATTGGGAAAAACCAAAAAAAAATTGGGAGAAAAACAACAAAAATGAGAGGAAAACAACAAAAGTGGGGAAAAGGCAGGAAAACAAAAAAAAAGGGAAAAGAAAACGTCAAAAATGGGGAAAAAACATCCAAAAAGAGGAAAAACATTTTTAAAAGGGAAAAAAAGCTACAAAAATGGGAAAAATCCACCAAAAATGGGATAAAAAAGAAAAAAAAGGATAAAGCATCAAAACCAGGAAAAAACAAAAAATTTGGGGAAAAAATGAACAGAAATGGGAAAAAACCCATCAAAAATGGGGAAAAACACCAAAAATGGGGAAAAAACCAAAAAAAAGGGAAAAAAACCAACAAAAATTGGGAGAAAAACAACAAAAATGAGAGGAAAACAACAAAAATGGGGAAAAAATTAATAATGGCAAAAGAACATCAAAAATGGGGAAAAAAACAACAAAAATGGGAAAATCCCAATCAAAAATGGGGAAAAAAGTCAGAAATGGGGAAAAAAATTAAAAATGGGGAAAAAGAACATCAAAAATGGGAAAAAACCATCAGAAATGGGAAAAACATCAAAAAGGGAAGAAAACATTAAAAAAAACGTTAAAAATGTCAAAAAAATGGGAAAAAACCAACCCAAAATGGGAAAAAAAAGACAAAAATGGGGAAAAGAAAACATCAAAAATGGGGAAAAAATAAATAAAATGGGAAAAAAAATCAGAAATAGGGAAAGAAAATTAAAAGTGGGAAAAAAGCCAACAAAAATGGGGAAAAAACAACAAAAATGGGGAAAAAAGAACAAAAATGGAGAAAAAACCAAAGAAAAATGGGAAAAGAAAATAAAAATGAGAAAAAAACCTCAAAAATGGGAAAAACCCCTCAAAAATGGAGAAAAAACAACAAAAATGGGGAAAAAACCAAACAAAAATGGGGAAAAAACCAAACAAAAATGGGGAAAAAACAACAAAAATGGGGAAAAAAGAACAAAAATGGAGAAAAAAACCAAAGAAAAATGGGAAAAGAAAATAAAAATGAGAAAAAAACCTCAAAATGGGAAAAACCCCTCAAAAATGGAGAAAAAACAACAAAAATGGGGAAAAAACCAAACAAAAATGGGGAAAAAACCAAACAAAGAACAACAAAATGGGGAAAAAACAACAAAATGGGAAAAAACAAAAATGGGGAAAAAAACCAAAAATGGGGAAAAAAGAACAAAATGGGGAAAAAAGAACAAAAATGGGGAAAAAAAGAACAAAAATGGGGAAAAAACAACAAAAATGGCGTTGAAAAAACAACAAAAAAGGGGAAAAAAGACAAATAAGGGGCAAAAAAAGAACAAAATGGGGAAAAACAAACAAAAATGGGGGAAAAGAAATAAAAATGAGAAAAAAACCTCCAAAAAATGGGAAAAAAAAGTCCAAACCAGGAAAACACAACCAAAAATGGGGGGGAAAAAACATCAAAAATGGAGAAAAAAAAAAATTGATTAATGAGGAAATCCCAATCAAAAATGGGCCAAAAAACATCAAAAAATGAGGAAAAATAACAAAAAATTGGGGAAAACCTTCCAAAATGGGAGGAAAAAAACCTTCTAAAAATGAGAAAAAACCCATCAAAAATGGGAAAAAATTTCACAGTGTGCCCAGTGTCCCCCAGGTTGCCCAGGGTCCCAGGGTGTGTCCCAGGTGCCCCCAGCGTCCCCAGGTGTATCCCAATTGGTGCCCCAGGTGTGGTCCCAGTGTGCCCAGGTGTGTGTCCCAGGTGGCCCCCAGGTTGTCCCAGGTGTATCCCAGGTGTCCCCAGGTGTATCTCAGGTGTGCCTCACCGACCCTTCAGCCTCAGAGCTGCTGAATCCTCGTCGCTGTCCTCCTCCTCCTCCTCGTCCTCCTCAGAGGGGCTTGAAGTGATTTTTCGTCCTCAGCTCCGGACGTCCGACTCACTGGCTTCCGCCTCCGAGCCCTGCGGGATGGGACAGGTTGAGATTTCCCACAGGTGAGACCGACAGGTGAGGATGCCACCAGGTGAATCAGACAGGAGGAATGGACAGAAGAAATGTGAGATTTGGACAGGTGAGGTCAGACAGGTGAGAAGACAGGTGAGGGTGGACAGGTGAGATCAAGACAGGGTGAGGATGGACAGGTGAGATGGGACACGGTGAGGTCAGACAGGTGAGGACAGTGTTGAGGGTATGGACAGGTGAGATCAGACAGGTGAGGCGATGGACAGGTGGATCAGACAGGTGAGGGATGGACAGGTGAGATTGGACAGGTTGAACAGTGAGGTATGACAGGTGAGGATTAGGCACAGGGAGATTGGACAGTGAGATGGACAGGGTGAGACCGCGAACAGGTGAGGATGGACAGGTGAGATCAGACAGGTGAGGGATGGACAGAGATCAGACAGTGAGGAGTGGACGGTGAGGTCAGACAGGTAGACAGGTTGAGAGATTGGACAGGTGAGACAGGTGAGGGATGACAGGGGATTGCGACAGGTGAGGGATGGACAGTGAGGTTCAGACAGGTGAGATTGGACAGGTGAGACAGTGTGAGGATGGACAGGTGAGATTTGACAGTGAGACAGCGTGAGGGATGACAGGTGAGATTGGACAGTGAGATTGGACAGGTGAGGTCAGACATGGTGAGATGGACAGGTGAGACCGACGAGGAGGACAGTGGGGATGATCAGTGAAGACAGGTGAACAGGTGAGATTGGACATGTGAGATTCAGACAGGTGAGATTGGAACAGGTGGGACAGGTGTGGATTGACAGGTGAGATCAGACAGGTTGAGATTGGACAGGTAAGGATCCCACAGGATGGACAGGGGGGATTTAAACAGGTGAAGTACAGGTGAGGGACAATTGAGATCCAACAGTGAGATTCCCACAGGTGAGAACAGGTGAGGACACAGGTCAGACATGTAAAATACAGCGTGAATACAGGTTAAGAGACAGTTGAGGACAGGTGCGACAGGTTGATGGACAGTGAGGGGGCGGGGCCTCAGCACACCTGAGCAGGCGGGGAGCACCTGGGAGGCGGTCAGGGTATGAGGTCGGGGCGTTGTGCTTCAGGTTGCAACAGGTGTGCCCAGGTGTTCCCAGGTGCCCCCCAGGCTGTGCCCAGGTGTTCCCAGGTGCGCCCCAGGGTGCCAGGTGTATCCAGGTGTTTCACAGTGTGCCCAGGTGCCCCAGGTGTCCCAAAGCTGCCCAGGTTTCACAGGGCCTCCAGGTGCCCCAGGTGTTGCTCAGGTGATACTCAGGTGTTGCCCCAGGTGTGCCCAGGTGCCCCAGGTGTGCCTCACCTCCCCCTGCAGGCGTCCAGGAAGCTCCACCCCCCCACTGCTCGAATGAAAAGCCCTCGCGATCGTCCACGATTGGTTTCAATGGATCTTGGTCCAGTTGTAGGCGACTGAACGCCCTCGGTTACTTGAGGGTCAACACGAGCTGCAGGTGAGACAGGTGGACACGGTGGGAACAGCGTGAGACCAACAGGCGTGAGACACAGGTGGACAGGTGAGCAAAACAAAAAATTTTAAAAAAAAATGTAAAAAAAAACTTTTAAAAGTTCCTAAAAAAAAAACAGACGAAAAAAAATTTCCCCCAAAAATCCTTTTAAAAATCCCCTGGAATTTCCCCCCCAAATCCCCGGAATTCACCAAAAACCCCCAAATTTTCACAAATTTCCCCATGAATTCCCCCCCAGTAATTCCCTGGAATTCCCCCCAAATCCCCAGATTTTGCCCCCCCAACCCCCAGCATTTCCCCAAACCCCTGGAATTTCCCCAAAATCCCCGAATTCCCCCCAAAACCCTGCGAATTTTTCCCCAAATCCCTGATTTCTTCCCGCGAATTGCCCAAAATCCCTGGGAATTTCCTGAATCGTGATTTTTCCCCAAAAATTCCCGGAATTATTCCTAAAATCCCCAGATCTCCCCCCAAATCCCCAGAATTTGCCAAAACAACTGCGAATTTCCCCCCAAAATACTCTTCAAAATTTGCCGAAATCCCCAGAATTCCCCAAAATCCCCAGAATTTCCCCAAACTCCCAGTGATTGATTGTTTCCCAAAACTCCCCGGGAATTCCCCAAAATGCCGGAATATTTCTCCCAAACGCCGGAATTCCTCCCCAAAACCCCAGAATGTTTTCCCAAACTTGCCCGGAAGTTTCCCCAAATCCCTCAAACGCCCAGAATTTCCCCCAAATCCCCAGAATTTTTTCCCAAACTTCCCCGGGAATTCACCCAAAATCCCCAAGAAATTCCCCAAAATCCCCAGAATTTTCCCCAAAATCCCCGGAATCTCCCCCAAATCCCCAGGGGAATTTCCCCAAAACTCCCCAGAATTCCCCAAAATCCCAGAATTTTTCTCCCAAAACTCCCCGAATCTCCCCAAATCCCTACTTGAGCCACTCCTTGATGGGCTCGAGCGAGGCCACGGGGATGGCTTGATCATGTCACCTTGCGGCGTAGTCCTTGTACACGATGACCAGGTCGAAAGTTCTTCAGGTGGAACTGGACGCGCTCGAAGTGGATTTCAGCTCCACCCTCGTCCAGAGTGACACGAACGGGGGCTGGGAACAACACACCTGGAAGTTACCTGGCACCTGGGTACACCCTGAGTTACACCTGAGTTACACCTGCCAGTGAACTGCACCCGCTCAAAGGGATCAGCTCCACCTCGTTCCGTAGTTGACCACGAACGGGGGCTGAAAGGACACCTTGGAGTATACCTGGGGCACCTGAGTTACACCTGAGTGCACCTGGATACACCTGTGGACCCTGAGTTACACCTGGAACACCCGCGGGTCACACCTGGGGTCACACCCTGCAGGTGGAAAACTGGACCCGCTCAAAGTGGAATAGCTCCACCTCGTTCCAGGGTCACCACGAACGGGGCTTAGGAAAACACACCGGAGTTACTCTGGGGCACTGGGATACACTGGATACACCTGAGTTGAACCTGGTTTACACCTGGGTACCACCTGAGTTTACCACCTGATTACACCTGGTCACCAACCCCGGGTCACACCTGCCCAGAAGTGGAAACTGCACCCCTCGAAGTGGATCAGCTCCACCTCGTCCAGAGGTGACAGAACGGCGGGCTGAAATACACCTGGAGTTACCTGGCGGGCACCTGGGATACACCTGATGTACACCTGAGTTACACCATGGATACCACCTCGAGTTACACCTGGGATGTTACCTGGAACCACTGAGTGCACCTGAGTACACCTGAGTGCACCTGGATATACACCTGAGTGCACCTGGATTACACCTCTGAGTTACACCTGGATGTGCACCTGGATACACCTGATTACACCTGGAGTACACCTGAGTTACACCTCGGGAGCACCTGGGATACACCTGGATACACCCGGCGTCACACCCGGGTCACACCTGCCCAGGCTGGAACTGCACGCCCGCTCAAGGTGGTCAGCCTCCACCTCGTCCAGAGTGACACGAACGTGGGCTGGAAAACACACCTGGAGTACCAAATGTTGAGCACCTGGATACACCTGAGTGCACCTGATACACCTGTAGTTACCACGATGTGCCCCTGGGCACAGCCCTGAGTTACACCTGAGTCCCTGGCGTCACACCTGATTTACACCAGAGTGCCACTGGGCACAACCTGGGTGCTACCTGGATACACCTGATTATACACCTGGATACAACCTGGAGTCACTTCTAGATTACTCCTGGCACACCCTGATGACACCTAGTTCACAACTGGAGTTACACCTGTTCCCGCCTGTCACCACCTGTCCCAAACCTGTCCACACCTGTCGCCTGTCCACACACCCTGTTCCCAACCTGTCCCACACCTAGTGTCACACTCTGCCCCACACCTGTCCCACACCTGGCACACCTGCCCCACACCTGTCCCACACCTGTGTCACACCTGTCCCACACACCTGATCACACACCTGTCACACCTGTCCCACACCGTCCCACACCTCTCTACCTGTCCCACACCGTGCGTCCCACACCTGTACCTGTCATCACACCTGTCCCACACCTGTCCACCTGTCCCACACACCATGTCCACACACCGTACCTGTCACACAACCTGTCCCACACGTGTCCACACTGGTATCTACACTGTCACACACCGTCCCACCACACCCTGTCCACACTTGTACCTGTCACACCAACCTGTCCCACACCTGTGTCCCCCTGTTCCCACACGTGTCCCACAACCTGTCCCACACCCACCTGTCCCCACCCTTGTCCACACAACCTGTATCACACACCCTGTATCACACACCTGTCCCACACCGTCACCTCTGTCCCACCCCTGTCCCACCTGTCCCACCACCTGTCCCACACCTGTCCCACACCTGTTGTCCCACCTGTCCCACTGTCCACACCCTGTCCACCCACTCGGTGGCAGTTCACCCAGTGGCGCTTGCTGGCTTGGCGCTCAGCAGGCAGGTGCTGCGGTACGGGGCGCCGTTGAACCTGCAAAAAACACCAAAAAAAACCCAAAATTGGAATTCCACACAAATTGGGAAAATCTCCAAATTTGGAATAAATCCCAAAATTGGGAAAATCCCCAAATTGGAGAAATGTCCTAAAAAAAAGAAAGAGAAAAAACCTCAAATAAAGGGGATAGGAAAATATCTCCCAAAATTGGGAAATTTTATTTGTCCACAAAATTGGAAAATGTCCCCAGAAAAGCGAGGTAAAAAAAATTCCCCAAAGTGGAAATGGAAAATCCCCCACAAAAATGGCTTGAAAATGGGCCCCAAAATTGGCAAAATCCCCAAAATTGGAAAATCCCCAAACTGAGAAATGTTCCCCAAAATTGTGGAAAGTCCCAAAAGGGAGGCAAAAATCCCCAATTTTGAAAAATCTCCCCAGACTAGAGAAATGTCCCAAAATCTGAAATGTCCCCAAATATGGGAAGAGTCGCCCAAAAATGGTCGGAAATTGTCCTAAAAAGGAGAAAGAAAAATCCCAAAATTGGGAAAAAATCCCAAACTTGGGAAAAATCCCCAAAATGCGAAATGTCCCAAAAAGAGGATGAGGAAAATCCCCCAAAAAGGAGGGAAATACCTCAAACAAAGGGTGATAAAAACCCCCAAAAATGAAGGAGAAAAATTATCAATTTCTTCCCCATTTTTCTCCCATTTTCCCCTAATTTCCTCCCCAGTTTTCCTGTTTTCCCCATTTTCCCTCCTTTTTGTCCCCAACTTTTTACCCCGGTTTTCTTCTTTTACCCCATTTTTTTCCCATTTTTCTCATTTTTGCCATTTCTTCCCACTTTTTTCTCATTTTCCCCCATGGTTTGTCCCTCTTTTTCCTGCTTTTTCCTGGTTTATTCCTGTTTTCTCCCACTTCCCCCATTTTCCTGTTTTTTCCGTATTTTCCCCCATTTTTCCCCATTTTTTCTCCCTTTTACCCATTTTCCCATTTTGCCCCATATTTCCCCCGTTTCCCCATTTTTCCCATTTTCCCCGTTTTCTCCCCATTTTCTCCCATTTTTCACCCATTTTTTTCCGTTTTCCCCCATTTTTTCCCCATTTTTCCGTATTTTCCCATTTTTCCATTTCCCCCGTATTTCCCCGTTTTTCCCCCATTTTTCCCCGTTTTCCCCATTTTTTCCCAGTTTACACCTTGTTTTTCCCATTCCCCATATTTTCCCCCGTTTTTTCCCCATTTTTTCCCATTTTCCGTTTTTCGCCCTGTTTTTCCCATATTTTCCCCATTTTTTCTCCCCATTTTTCCCGAATTTTCCCCGTTTTTCGCCCCCATTTTCTCCCATATTTCCCCCATTTTTCCCATTTCCCCATTTTCCCCCCGTTTTTCCCCATTTTTTCCCATATTTCCCCATTTTTTCCCTGTTTTCCCCATTTTTCTCCCCAATTTTCCCCATTTTTTCCCGTTTTCTTCATTTTCCATATTCCCCATTTTTTCCCTTTTCCCCATTTTTCCCCATTTCTCCCCATTTTCCCCATATTTTTCCCATATTTTCCCCTATATTTTTCCCATTTTCCCCCTATTTTTCCCCAGTTTTTCCCGATTTTTTTCCCATATTTCCCCCATTTTTCCCCATTTTTTCCCCATTTCCCCCATTTTTCCCCATTTTCCCCCTTTTTCCCCATTTTTTCCCATTTTCCCCTTTTTTTCCCCCCGTTTTTCCCCATTTTTCCCATTTTCCCCATTTTTGCCCCATTTTTCCCCCCGTTTTTCCCCATTTTTTCCCATATTTTCCCCGTTTTCTCCCATTTTCTCCCATATTTCCCCCATTTTTTTCCCGTTTTCCCCCATTTTTTCCCATTTTCCCCATTTTTTCCCATTTTCCCTGTTTTTCCCCCATTTTTTTCCATTTTCCCCGTTTTTCGCCCCATTTTCTCCCATTTTTCCCCCATTTTTCCCGTTTTCCCTGTTTTCCCCCCATTTTTCCCCCATTTTTTCCCATATTTTCCCCGTTTTTCCCCCCGTTTTTCCCCATTTTTCCCATTTTCCCCGTTTTTCCCCCATTTTTTCCCATTTTCCCCATTTTTCCCCCCGTTTTTCTCGCATATTTTCCCCATTTTTTCCCGTTTTTCCCCATTTTCTCCCATTTTTCCCCATTTTCTCCCATTTTCCCCGTTTTTCTCCCCGTTTTTCCCCATTTTCCCCGTTTTTTCCCTGTTTCCCCGTTTTTCCCCATTTTTCCCCATTTTCCCCATTTTTCCCCATTTTTTCCCATATTTTTCCCCGTTTTTCCCCCCGTTTTCCCCATTTTTCCCATTTTTCCCCGTTTTTCCCCCATTTTTTCCCATTTTCCCCATTTTTCCCCCCGTTTTTCTCGGCATATTTTCCCCATTTTTTTCCCGTTTTTCCCCATTTTTCTCCCATTTTTCCCCCATTTTTCCCGTTTTCCCCGTTTTTCGCCCCGTTTTTTCTCATTTTCCCCATTTTCCCCCCGTTTTTCCCCCATTTTTTCCCGTTTTCCCCGTTTTTCCCCCCGTTTTCCCCGCACTCACCCCAGCTCCCGGAAGGGCACCTCGAACTCCAGCTCCTCCTTGGTCAGCGCCTCGACCTTCTCGATGAAGTTCTTGAAGGCCGTTTTCAGTTTGTGCCGCATCTCCCGCTCCATCTGAACCAAAATCACCCAAACTTCACCCAAAAATCCACGGGGACGGGGCCAGGAATCAAAATGGACCAAAACCCACAGAAATCACCCCAAAAATCCCGGTGGAAATGGCTCAAAACTCGTGGAAATCACCCCAAAAACGTCTCTGGTTCCATCTGAACCAAAATCACCCAAAATTGACCCAAAAACTCCACAGGAATGGCCCAAAATCCACAGAAATTACCCCAAAATATTTCTGGTTCCATCTGAACCAAAATCACCCAAAATTGACCCAAAAATCCCCACAGAAATGGCTCAAAATTCATGGAAATGACCCAAAAACGTCTCTGGCTCCATCTGAACCAAAATCACCCAAATTTCACCCAAAAATCCCCACAGAAATGGCTCAAAACTCGTGGAAATCACACAAAAACATTTCTGGCTCCATCTGGACCAAAATCACCCAAATTTCACCCAAAAATCCACGGGGACGGGGCCAGGAATCAAAATGGACCAAAACCCATGGAAATCACCCCAAAAATCCCCACAGGAATGGCCCAAAATCCATGGAAATCACACAAAAACGTCTCTGGCTCCATCTGAACCAAAATCACCCAAAATTGACCCAAAAACCCCACAGGAATTTCACCCAAAATCCACAGAAATTACCCCAAAACATTTCTGGTTCCATCTGAACCAAAATCACCCAAATTTCACCCAAAAACCCCCACAGAAATGGCCCAAAATCCATGGAAATTGCACAAAAAACATTTCTGGCTCCATCTGAACCAAAATCACCCAAAATTGACCCAAAAATCCCCACAGAAATGGCTCAAAACTCGTGGAAATCACACAAAAACTTTTCTGGCTCCATCTGGACCAAAATCACCCAAATTTCACCCAAAAATCCAGCGGGAACGGAGACAGGAATCAAAATGGACCAAAACCCACGGAAATCACCCCAAAAATCCCCACAGGAATGGCCCAAAATCCATGGAAATCACCCCAAAACATCTCCCGCTCCATCTGTGCCCAAAATCACCCAAATTTCACCCAAAAATCCCCACAGAAATGGCTCAAAATTCATGGAAATGACCCAAAAACGTCTCTGGCTCCATCTGAACCAAAATCACCCAAATTTCACCCAAAAATCCCCACAGAAATGGCTCAAAACTCGTGGAAATCACACAAAAACTTCGGGCTCCATCTGGACCAAAATCACCCAAATTTCACCCAAAAATCCACGGGGACGGGCCAGGAACAAAAATGGACCAAAACCACGGAAATCACCCCAAAAATCCCGGTGGAAATGGCTCAAAACTCGTGGAAATCACCCCAAAAACGTCTCTGGTTCCATCTGAACCAAAATCACCCAAATTTCACCCCAAAATCCACGGGGGACGGGGCCAGGAATCAAAATGGACCAAAACCCACGGAAATCACCCCAAAAATCCCCACAGAAAATGGCGTCATTGGGTCACTGGGATATGGCTATCGGTCAGTACGTCAACGAGCGCAACGCCCGCGCCGCCGTGGCCGGAGAGGATGGACGGATGATTGCCGGACAGGTGTTGGGTGAGTGGTCAGTGTGGTCATTGGGGTCATTGGTCATTGGGGTCACTGGGATATGGGTATCGGTCAGTACATCAACAAGCGCAACGCCCGCGCCGCCGTGGCCGGAGAGGATGGGAGAATGATCGCGGGCAGGTGTTGGGTGAGTGGTCAGTCTGGTCATTGGGGTCACTGGGATATGGGTATCGGTCAGTACGTCAACGAGCGCAACGCCCGCGCCGCCGTGGCCGGAGAGGATGGACGGATGATCGCCGGGCAGGTGTTGGGTGAGTGGTCAGTGTGGTCATTGGGGTCATTGGGTCATTGGGATATGGGTATCGGTCAGTACGTCAACGAGCGCAACGCCCGCGCCGCCGTGGCCGGAGAGGATGGACGGATGATCGCCGGGCAGGTGTTGGGTGAGTGGTCAGTGTGGTGTGTGCGGTTATTGGTCATTCTGTGGTCACTCAGGTGGTCACGATTGCCAGACAGGTGCTGGGTGGGTGTGTCCTGGGGTGGGGTTATGGTCACTCTGTGGTCAGCAAGGATGGTCACATGATCGCCAGGCAGGTGCTGGGTGGGTGTGTCCTGGGGTGGGTTAATGGTCACTCTGTGGTCAGCAAGGATGGCCACATGGTCACTGGGTGGGTGTGTCCTGGGGCGGGGTTAATGGTCATTGTGTGGTCAGCAAGGATGGCCACGTGGTCACTGGCCAGGTGCTGGGTGGGTGTGTCCTGGGGCGGGGTTAATGGTCACTCTGTGGTCACCAAGGATGGCCACATGGTCACTGGCCAGGTGCTGGGTGGACACTTGGAGCCGGACAGGCTGAGGGTGGTCAGGGCCAGCCCTGGGTGTTTTCGGCCATTTTGGGCCCCATTTTGGAGATGTGATGGACCCTGGGACAGGTCAGTGGTGGCCAGACAGGCCTGTGGTCACTTGTGGTCAGTTGTGGTCACTTGGGGGTCAGGATTGGGGTCAGTGCATGGTCATGCAGGGTCATTCCTGGAGTGGTTTGTGGTCATTTCTGGGGTCATTTCTGGTTATTTTGGGCTCATTTGGGGCCATTTTGGGGCCTTTTCTCCCCATTCCTGGTCCCTCCTGGGGTTGAACCCCTCCCGAAACTGCCTCAAACCGGCCCAAATGACCCCAAACCAGCCCAAAACTTCCCCAAAGCACCCAAAACTGTCCCAAATCACCCCAGAGTGCCCTAAACCAGCCAAAATGGCTCCAAACTCTCCCAGACCACCCCAAATCACCCAAAACCAGCCCAAAGTGCCCAAATGACCCCAAATCCCCACAGACATCAACCTGGCGGCCGAGCCGAAGGTGAACCGGGGCAAGGCGGGGGTGAAGCGCTCGGCGGCCGAGATGTACGGGTCAGTAGCCGCGCCCCCGTCACCGTCCCCCCTCGTCAGGTGGGGACCCCGGGGGGCAGCGCGACCGGGACGGGGGATCGGGGGGAAATTGGGGTTTTTGGGGGGAAATCGGGGGGATTTGGGGGGAAATCTGGGCGTTTTGGGGCATTTGGGGGGGGATTTTGGGGCATTCTGGGGCTCCTTGGGGGATTTCAGGGCATTTGGGGTTTGGGATTTATTGGGGATTTATTTTGGATTTGGGATTTATTCAGGATTTATTGGGATTTATTTGGGATTTATTCAGGATTTATTGGGGATTTAGTCAGGATTTATTTGGGGTTTATCGGGGATTTATTTGGGGTTTGGAATTTATTGGGTTTTTTTTGGGGGTTCGGATTTTTTCAGGATTTATTTGGGGTTCGGGATTTATTGGGGATTTACTTGGGGTTTATTCAGGATTTGTTTGGGGTTTGGGATTTAATCAGGATTTATTTGGGATTTAATCAGGATTTATTAGGGGTTTGGGATTTATTCAGGATTTTTTTGGGGTTTATTCAGGATTTATTTTCCCTGGGGTGAAATCAGGGCATTTTGGGGGGATTTTGGGGCATTTTGGGGCTCCTGGGGGGATTTGGGAGTTCTGGGAGGAGTTTTGGGGTTCGTGGGAGGATTTTTTGGGGGGAATCAGATTATTTTGGGGGAGGTGGAGGGAATTTGGGGATTCTTCAGGGATTTTGGGAATGTTTGGGGTTTTTTTGGGATTTTTGGAAATCCTGGGGGAGGTTTTTTTGGGGGTTTTTGGGTTTTTTTGGGGAGTTTTTTTGGGTAATCCCAGGGGTTTTTTTGGGTAATCCCAGGGAGGTTTTCCCAGGTCTTTTTTGGGGGGGGGGTTGGGAATCCCAGGGTGGTTTTTTTGGGATTTTTGTGAATGCCAGGAAGGTGTTTTGGGGGGATTTTTGGGGATCCCTGGGGGTTTTTTTGGGGAATCCCAACGATGGTTTTTTGGGGTTTTTTTTGGGGGGATTTTTGGGAATCCCAGGGGAGGTTTTTTTGTGGATTTTTTTGGGTGGGGGGGGGATTTTTTGGGCATCCCAGGGAGGTTTTCCCACAGGTTTCTTTGGGGAATCCCAGGGGGGTTTTTTTGGGGGGATTTTTGGGAATCCCAGGGGAGGTTTTTTTGGGGGGGGGGGGGGGATTTTTTGGGCATCCCAGGGAGGTTTTCCCACAGGTTTTTTTGGGGTTTTTGGGGAATCCCAGGGGGGTTTTTTTGGGGGGGGAATTTTGGGAATCCCAGGGGAGGTTTTTTTGGGAATCCCAGGAGTTCTTTTGTGTTTTTTATGATCTCACATCCCACACATCCCCTCCCAGGTCATCGTTTGACCTGGACTACGATTTCCAGCGCGACTACTATGACCGGTACCAGTATAAACCAGTCCAGAGCGGGTTAGGGACCGCAGCACCCCCTCCCCTCCCCCTCCCCGAGCCCCGCCCCCTCATAGCCCCGCCCCCTGGCCCCGCCCGGCGCATCCCATTGGTCCTTTCCCCCCCGCAGGATGTACAGCTACCCCGCCCGCGTGCCGCCGCCTCCCCCCATCGCCCGCGCCGTGGTTCCGTCCAAGCGCCAGCGCGTGTCCGGCAACACCTCCCGGAGGGGCAAGAGCTTCAACAGCAAATCCGGGCAGAGGGGATCGTCCTCCAAGTCTGGGAAACGTGAGGAGTGGAGAGAATGTGGGGGGAAATGTGGGGAAAAATCCGGGGGAAATGGGGAAAATACGGGGAAAAAATGGGGAAAAATGTGGGGGAAAATGGGGGAAAATGTGGGGGAGAAATGGGGAAAAATGGGGAAAATATAAGAAGAAAAATTGAGAAATATTGGAAAAAATATGGGGGGGGGAAATGGGGAAAAAATGGGGGAAAAATTGGGAAAAATGGGGAAAAAATATGGGGGGCAATAGGGGAAAATATAAGGGAAAATATGGGGGGAAAAATGGAAAAAAATTTGGGGGGAAATATGGGGGAAAAATGAGGAAAAACGGAAAAATATGGGGAAAAATGGGAGAAAATTATGGGGAAACATATGGGGGGGAAATGGGGAAAAAATATGGGGGAAAAATATGGAAAATTTTGGGGAAAACAGGGAAAAAAATGGGGGAAAATATGGAAAAATATGGGGAAAAATACACGGGAAAAATATGGGGGAGAAATGAGGGAAAAATATGTGTCCAATATGGCTGCTCGCACGGCGTATCAAGTATGGTGGCCCACACACCCCAATCCAAAATGGCGGCCCCCACACCCCAAACCAAAATGGCCGCCCCTATGCCCCAATCCAAGATGGCGGCCCCCACACCCCAATCCAAGATGGCTGCCCGGGTATTTCCGGGCGGGTTCCTGAGGGCGTTTCCGGGGTTCCACAGTGAAAGGCGACGACCTGCAGAGCATCAAGAAGGAGCTGGGGCAGATCAAGGCCAAGGTGGACGCGCTGCTGGAGAGCCTGGAGCGGCTGGAGCGGGAGCAGAGTGAGGGCCGGGGGGGCCAGGCGGGGTTTGGGGCAGGAATGTCCATTTTGGGGCACAGTTCTCCATTTTTGGGGCACAATTCCCCATTTGTGGGGCACAATTCCCCCTTTTTGGGGCACAATTCCCCTTTTTTGGGGCACAATTCCCCATTTGTGGGGCACAATTCCCCAGTTTTGGGGCACAGTTCCCCCTTTTTGGGGCACAATTCCCCAGTTTTGGGGCACAATTCCCCATTTTTGGGGCACAATTCCCCAGTTTTGGGGCACAATTCCCCATTTTTGGGGCACAATTCCCCTTTTTGCATTTTTGGGCACAATTCCCCAGTTTTGGGGCACAATTCCCCAGTTTTGGGGGCACAATTCCCCATTTTGGGGCACATTCCCTTTTTTCGGCATTCCCCAGTTTTGGGGCACAATTCCCCTTTTTTGGGGCACAATTCCCCAGTTTTGGGGCTCAATTCCCCTTTTTTGGGGTTGTACCCCACAGGTTCTGCTCGCTGCCCCTCAGGCTGCGCCCACTGCCACCAGATCACCCCATTGTTCCTCCTCACTCCCATTTTCCCTCCCAAAATTTTCTTCTTTTTCTCTAAATTTCATCGTCTGTCCCAAAATTGCTGTTACTGCTCTTAAACCCGGTTTTCTTTTCTAAAATTTCTGTTATTTTCCTTAACCTTCATTTTCCCTCCTAAAATTACTATTATATCCTTCAAATACCGTTTTTCCTCCTAGAATTCCCATTACTGCTCCTGAGTCCCATTTTCTGTTCTAAAACTCTCATTATTCCCTCTAAATCCCATTTTTCCTCTTAAAGTATCTGTTTTCCTCTCTAAATACCATTTTTCCTCCCGAAATCCCCATTTTTCCTCCCCAAATCCCCATTTTTCACCCCAAACCCCCATTTTTCACTCCAAATCCTAATTTTTCACCCCAAATCCCATTTTTCACCCCAAATCCCCATTTTTCACCCCAAACCCCCATTTTTCCTCCCTAAATTCCCATTTTTCACCCCAAATCCCATTTTTCACCCCAAATCCCATTTTTCACCCCAAACCCCCATTTTTCACCCCAAACCCGCATTTTCACTCCAAATCCTCATTTTTCACCCCAAATCCCCATTTTTCACCCCAAATCCCCATTTTTCACCCCAAATCCCATTTCTCTCCCATTCCAGAGGCCAAGAGTGACAAGGCCGAGGAGGAGCAGGGCGGCAGCGGCTCCAAGAAGGACGAGGCGGGCGGCGCCAAGGCCGAGGGCGGCCAGGAGGACTCTGGGGAGGAGGGCGACCTGCTGGACGACGACGAGGCCGAGGAGAGAGGGGACGAGCAGGTGGGGACCCCCCCAGCCCCGCCCCCTGTGCCCCCCGAGCCCCGCCCACACCGCTGCTGACGCCCCCGTCCCCCTCTCCCCAGTACAGACCAGTGCCCTGACCAGTGAGCACCAGTAACAACCCCCAGAGCCCCCTCACAAACCCCTCTGAGGGAGGGAGGGGAGGAGGATGGGGAGGGGGTGTGGGGAAAGGAGGAGGGGCGGCGCCGGCCCCTCCCCCCTGACCCCGTGCCCCTCCCTCCCCTCCCCCCCCTCCCCCGTTCCCAGCTGGAGTCGCTGAAAGGGGACGAGAAGGAGGCGGAGGAGGGGGAGGACGACCGGGACAGCGCCAACGGAGAGGACGAGCCCTGAGCCCCTCCCCCACCCCTCGCTGGCCCCTCCCCCTCGGCCCTGACCCCGCCCTTCTTCCCCCCTCCCCTGCCGTGCTCGTGCTGTCGTGGCCCCGCCTCCTCCTCCTCCTCACACCCCTCCCCCTCTTCCGTAGTTCGGGCCCCGCCCCCTTTCTCTGTGACCCCGCCCCTCTCACGCCGCCCCTCACCCCACCCCTCTCCCTCTCGGTTAATTTTGATACCTCGAGATGACGATTAAAGGACGGATGTTTGTAAATGGTGTTGGGGGAAAGGGGAGCTCAGAGACCCCCAAATCCCCCCAAAATTATTCTGGGGTGGAAATGGGAGGGTGGGGATTGCTGGGGGAAGGGGTGGGACAAGCCCAGAATGGCCACGCCCACAGATAGCAATCCAAAATGGGCGCCGTTTCTCACAGATACAAAATGGCGGCTCCCATACACCCCAATCCAATATGGCCGCCCTTTGTAATTGATATAAAATGGCAGCTCCCATAGACCCCAATCCAACATGGCCGCCCTTTCTCATTAATACAAAATGGTGGCTCCCATACACCCCAATCAAACATGGCCACTGTTTTTAATCGATACAAAATGGCAGGTACCATAGACCCCAATCCAATATGGCCGCCCTTTCTCATTAATACAAAATGGCGGCTCCCATAGACCCCAATCCAACATGGCCGCCCTTATTGATACATAATGGTGGCTCGTATACACTCCAATCCAATATTGCTGCCTTTTCTCACCAATACAAAATGGTGGCTCCTGTATACCCCAATCCAATATGGCCGCCCTTTCTCACTGATACAGAATATCGGCTGCCATAGACCCCAATCCAATATGGCCGCCCTTTGTCACCAATACAAAATGGTGGCTCCCACAGACCCCAATCCAATATTGCTGCCCTTTCTTACCAACACAAAATGGCAGATCCCATTGACCCAATCCAATATGGCCGCCCTTTGTCTCCAATATAAAATGGCGGCTCCCATAGACTCCAATCCAACATGGCCGCCCTTTGTCTCCAATATAAAATGGCGGCTCCCATAGACCCCAAATCTAACATGGCTGCTACTTACAGCGATCCAATATGGCGGCCTCCATCTATCACAATCCAACATGACTGCCCCATATACCCAACTCCAATATGGCCGCCCTTTCTCATCAATACAAAATGGTGGCTCCCAATAACCCTAAATCAAACATGGCTGCCCCCATTGACTCAAATCCAATATGGATGCCCCATTTACACCAATCCAAGATGGCGGCTCCCATGCTCCCTCACCCAACATGGCCGCCCAGAAAGAATCACCACACGGAAATCCCAAAAATTTCCTTTATTGCCCCAAACTCCGCCCCCACAGCCGCCGCGGGTGGGCGTGGTCAGCGCGCGCTGGGGGGCGTGGCCTCCGGAGACGCGCTGGGATTGGACAGCGCCAGGCGGGGCGGGGCCAGGGCGGAGCCGGGCGGGCGTTTCCCATTGACCACCAGGGACAGCGGGGAGGAGACGCGGATGCCCAGGAAGGAGAACGTCTGTGGGGGGGAAAAGAAACCAGTATGGACCAGTTTGGACCAGTATGAACTGGTATGGACGAGTACTGACCAGTACAGACCAGTATGGAACAGTACAGACCAGTACTGACCGGTACTGACCAGTATGGACTGGTGTGAACCAGTACAAACCAGTACACACCAGTAACACGCCATTACACATCAGTACACCATTAACACACTATTACATACCAAACCAGTACAAACCAATACAGACCAGTACAGACCAGTTCAGCTCACCTGTCCCTGGTGCAGGTGCAGGTGCTGGGTCAGCACCGGGTCCGGCACCCCCAGCACACACCAGTACAAACCAGTATGAACCATTACACACCAGTACACACAATTAACACACTATTACATACCAAACCAGTACAGACCAGTACAGACCAGTTCAGCTCACCTGTCCCTGGTGCAGGTGCAGGTGCTGGGTCAGCACCGGGTCCGGCACCCCCAGCGCGTCCCCCACGGTCACTCCCCAGGCCGGCGCCGCGTTGTAAACGGTGATGGCGGCCACGGCCCCGCCCCCGTCCTGCAGCCCCACCGCGCTGTGACGTCACACAGGGGGTGGGGTCAGTGACCTCGGCCCCGCCCCCGTCCTGCAGCCCCACCGCGCTGTGACGTCACACAGGGGGCGGGGTCAGTGACCTCGGCCCCGCCCCCGTCCTGCAGCCCCACCGCGCTGTGACGTCACAATGGAGGCGTGGTCACAGGGGGCGTGGCTTCCCTCACAGTCTCCTCCCAGTTCCATTTCAGTCCATCCCAGTCCCTCCCAGTCCCTCCCAGTTTACCCCAATCCCCTCCCAGTCCCTCCCAGTCCATCCCAGTACCCCCCAATCCCATTCCAGTCCATCCCAGTCCCTCCCAGTTTATCCCAGTCCCTCCCAGTTCCCCACAAGTCCCTCCCCGTTCCCCCCAGTCCCTCCCCAGTTTATCCCAGTTGAACTCACTAGGGCACGGCCCCGGGCGGGGCCAGGCTGAACAGGCCTCTGCCCAGTTTATCCCAGTTTATCCCAGTTTATCCCAGTCCCTCCCAGTTTATCCCAGTTGAACTCACTAGGGCACGCCCCCGGGCGGGGCCAGGCTGAACAGGCCCCTGCCCAGTTTATCCCAGTCCCTCCCAGTTTATCCCAGTTTATCCCAGTTTCACTCACTAAGGCACGCCCCCGGGCGGGGCCAGGCTGAACAGGCCCCTCCCCAGTTTATCCCAGTTTATCCCAGTTTCACTCACTAGGCACGCCCCCGGGCGGGGCCAGGCTGAACAGGGCCCTGCCCAGTTTATCCCAGTTTATCCCAGTTTCACTCACTAGGGCACGCCCCCGGGCGGGCCAGGCTGAACAGGCCCCTGCCCAGTTTATCCAGTTTATCCCAGTTTATCCCAGTTTCACTCACTAGGGCACACCCCCGGGCGGGGCCAGGCTGAACAGGACCCTGCCCAGTTTATCCCAGTTTATCCCAGTTTATCCCAGTTTCACTCACTAGGGCACGCCCCCGGGCGGGGCCAGGCTGAACAGGCCCCTGCCCAGTTTATCCCAGTTTATCCCAGTTTATCCCAGTTTCACTCACTAGGGCACACCCCCGGGCGGGGCCAGGCTGAACAGGACCCTGCCCAGTTTATCCCAGTTTATCCCAGTTTATCCCAGTTTCACTCACTAGGGCACGCCCCCGGGCGGGGCCAGGCTGAACAGGACCCTCCCCAGCAGGACCCGTTGGGGGTTGGGCCCCGGGCGCAGGGCGGCGATGGGGGAGGGGCGCGGCCCCCCCGCCCCCCCCAGCGGCCCCAGGAGGGGGAGGGGCACCGGCCCGGCCACGCCCCTGCGGCGTTTCCCGCGCAGCTTCCCCTGGGGGGGAGGGGAAAGGGGCGGGGTCGGGGCGGGGCCACGGACGGGGATGGCCACGCCCCCTCCCAGTTCAGACCAGTTCAGTCTGAATCATTCCCAATCCCTCCCAGTTCAGACCAGTTCAGACCAGTTCAGAGCAGTTCAGTCTGAATCGTTCCCAGTCCCTCCCAGTTCAGACCAGTCCAAATCATTCCCAGTTCAGACCAGTCCATCCCAGTCCCTCCCAGTTTGTCCCAGTTTGTCCCAGTGACCCACCCTGCTCTCCAGCAGGGCGCACAGGTGGCTCAGGATTTCCAGAAGGTTCCCAATCCCTCCCAGTCCCTCCCAGTTTGTCCCAGTTTACCCCAGTGACCCACCCTGCTCTCCAGCAGGGCGCACAGGCGGCTCAGGAATTCCAGAAGGTTCCCAGTCCCTCCCAGTTTGTCCCAGTTTACCCCAGTGACCCCACCCTGCTCTCCAGCAGGGCGCACAGGCGGCTCAGGAATTCCAGAAGGTTCTTGTGGCGTTTCCGGGGCTCCTCCCAGCCCGGGGCCAGCTCGGCCGCGCGGCTCAGGCCCTGCAGCGCCCCCTGGAACCGTTCTAGGTACTGCAGGAGCTGAAGGAGAGATCTGATTGGTTAATGGGGCATGGCCACGCCCACCGGCACCGCCCACAGCCCCGCCCCCGGCTCAGGCCCTGCAGCGCCCCATGGAACTGCTCCAGGTACTGCAACAGCTGAACCGAGGGATCTGATTGGTTAATGGGGCATGGCCACACCCCCTGGTACCGCCCACAGCCCCTGGAACCGCCCACAGCCCCGCCCCCGGCTCAGGCTCTGCAGCGCCCCCTGGAACCGTTCTAGGTACTGCAACAGCTAAAAGAGAGCTGATTGGTTAATGGGGCATGGCCACGCCCCCTGGTACCGCCCACAGCCCCTTGGTACCGCCCCTTCCCACAGGACCACCTCCCTGGCTCAGGCCCTGCAGCGCCCCCTGGAACCATTCTAGGTACTGCAAGAGCTAAAGGAGAGAGCTGATTGGTTAATGGGGCATGGCCACGCCCCCTGGTACCACCCACAGCCCCGCCCACGGTCCTGGCCCTGCAGCGCCCCCTGGAACCACTCCAGGTACTGCAGGAGCTAAAGGAGAGATCTGATTGGTTAATGGGCATGGCCCCGCCCCCTGGTACTGCCCACAGCCCCTTAGTACCGCCCACAGCCCCGCCCCCGGCTCAGGCCCTGCAGCGCCCCCTGGAACCACTGCAGGTACTGCAGGAGCTAAAGGAGGGATCTGATTGGTTATTCACGCATGGCCCCGCCCCCCAGCCTGGCCCCGCCCCCCGCTGACCGTGGCGCGGTTCAGGTGCAAGTCGGGGTTGGCGGCGGCCGCGGGGTCAACGCGCTCCTGCGGGGGTCAAAGGTCAGCCAGGGGTCAGGCCCCGCCCACCGCATGGTTTGTTCCCTTATGTGGTGTGGCCACGCCCACGGGTTTGGCCACGCCCCACCCGGGTTCTACAGCGCCTCCCACTGGGCAGGAAGCGCCACCCACAAATGTGGCCACACCCCCGTGTGCAAACCACGCCCACAATCCCCACCCACCCACGGGACCACACACAGTTATTAGCATGGCCACACCCCCTGTGTGCAAACCACGCCCAAAATCCCGCCCACCCACGGGACCACACCCCGTTATTAGCATGGCCACACCCCCTGTGTGCAAACCACGCCCACAACCCACTTCCCACAAGGTTACACCCCCGTATTAGCATGGCCACGCCCCGTGTGCAAACCACGCCCACAATCCCGCCCACCCACGGGACCACACCCCATTATTAGCATAGCCACACCCCTACAATAACCACACCCCCATTGTATTTCCTCAGCATAACCACACCCCCTTTACCCAAGCCACACCCACTCCCACAGGGCCACACCCTCATTTTAGTAGGACACACCCCTTATAACCAAACCACACCCACATTCCCATTCATAGGGCCACGCCCCCATTTCATTTGCATAACCACACCCCATTACCCAAACCACGCCCCTACTCCCACTCTAAAGGCCACGCCCCATCTCATTAACCACACCCCCTATATATTAAATCCCGCCCCAATCCCATCAACCTGCACGGCCACACCCCAATCCTATTAGCATAACCACACCCCTATACCCAAACCCCACCCTCCACTCCCTCCCATATGGCCACGCCCCCAAGAACCCTTTCCAGAACCGGTGTAGCCCACTCCGAGGCCCCGCCCCTTTATGCCCCGCCCCCCTCAGGCCGTGCCCATAGCTGCCTGTGCGTAGGCCCCGCCCCAGGCCCCGCCCCAGGCCCCGCCCTCAGGCCCCGCCCCTCACCGCCTGTGCGTAGGCCGCGAGCGCTCTGCGGGCGCTGCCGGGGCTCTGCCCCCCCGCGAAGAACAGCGAGACGTGGGCGTTCCCCAGGACGTCTGTGGGGACAGGGGACACCTGGGGACACCTGGGGACACCTGGGCACACCTGGGGTACACCTGGGCACACCTGGGGACACCTGGGGTACACCTGGGGACACCTGGGGTACACCTGGGGACACCTGGGACACCTGGGGACACCTGGGGACACCTGGGGTACACCTGGGACACACCTGGGGACACCTGGGACACACCTGGGGACACCTGGGGACACCTGGGACACACCTGGGGACACCTGGGGTACACCTGGGGTACACCTGGGGACACCTGGGGACACCTGGGGTACACCTGGGGACACCTGGGCACACCTGAGCCCCCCCAGGACACACCTGGGCACACCTGAGCCCCCCAGGACACACCCAAACACACCTGGACACACCTGTCCCCCATACTTTACTCACACCAGCTCTGTCCATCCTTCGGGTCACACCTGAGCCCCCCCAGGACACACCTGAGCTCCCCCAGGCACACCTGAGCCCCCCAGGACACACCCACACACACCTGGGCACACCTGTCCCCCATACTTTACTCACATCAGCTCTGTCCATCCTTCGGGTCACACCTGAGCCCCCCAGGACACACCTGAGCACACCTGAGCCCCCCAGGACACACCTGGGCACACCTGTCCCCCCATACTTTACTCACACCAGCTCTGTCCATCCTTCGGGTCACACCTCACGGCCGCCTCGGCCTGGGCCAGGCTCTCTCTCAAGGCCCCGCCCCCCGGGCCAGGCCCCTCCCCCTGCGGGCCCGGCCCCGCCCCCTGCGCTCGCAGGGCCATGGACAGGAGGCGCCGGGCCTCGGGGTCCTCCCCCTGGGGGCGGGGTCAGAGAAAGGGGGCGGGGTCAGAGGGGGACACGCCCCACGGGACACACCCCCTGCGCTGGATGGGGAACACCAAAATCCCCCCAAACCACCTCAAAACCGCCCAAAATTCCACCCAAAACCACCCAAAATCCCCCCAGAATCAGCTCAAAACCGCCCAAAATTCCACCCAAAACCACCCAAAATCCCCCCAAAATCACATCAAAACCGCCCAAAATCCTCCAAAACCCCCCAGGGACCCCCAAAATCCCCTTAAAGCCCCCCCAAACCCACCAGGGACCCAAATAACTCCCCAAAACCACCCAAGGACTCCCAAAACTTCCCCAAACCCCACCAGTCCCCCCATGACCCCTCCAGTGACCCCTGACCCCCAGTGACCCCTGACCCCACAGTGACCCCCCAGTGACCCCTGACCCCCCAGTGACCCACAGTGACCCCCCAGTGACCCCTGACCCCCCAGTGACCTCCCAGTGACCCCTGACCCCCCAGTGACCCCCCAGTGACCCCCACCTGCTGCAGGGCCCCCCCGAAAGCGTCCCGGGCCCCTCTGAGGTCCCCCCGCCGCCATCTTTGCTCCCCCAGCTGCCTCCAGGCCACGCCCAGGGCGGGGTCCAACTTCAGGGCGTGGCCCAGCGCCAGCTCCGCCCGTGCCCCGCCCACCTCGGGGGCCACGCCCAGGGCACGGGCACGGAGCACCAGGGCACGGCCACGCCCCTCTGGGGACACTGAAAGGGGCGGGGTCAGAGTTAGGGGGCGGGGTCACAGGGGAAGGGGCACCAGGGCACGGCCACGCCCCTCTGGGGACACTGAAAGGGGCGGGGTCAGACTTAGGGGGCGGGGCTTTAGGGCCACACCCCTCTGGGGACACTGAAAGGGGCGGGGTCAGAGTTAGGGGGCAGGGTCACTGTCAGGGGGCGGGGCTTGGGGCCACGCCCCTCTGGGGACACTGAAAAGGGGCGGGGATAAGATCGGGGTGGAGCCACAAGAAGAGGCGGGGTCAGAGGGGCGGGGCCATGGTTGGGGGCGGCGCACAGCCATGGGGCAGGGCCACAGGGAGATACGGGGGGGGGCCCACAGGGGGTGGAGCCACAGCTGATGGGGGTGTGGCCACAGCCGGGACAGGGCCAAGGGGACATGGGCGGGGCCAGAGCCAGGGGGTGGGACCATGGTCAGGGGGCGTGGCCACCCTAAAGGGGCGGGGTTACAGTCAGGGAATGGTCAGAGGGGCGGGGCACGAGTGACCACGCCCAGCCAAGCCCCACCCAGCCAAGCCCTGCCCAGCCAAGCCCCGCCCAGCCAAGCCCTGCCCAGCCAAGCCCCGCCCAGCCAAGCCCTGCCCAGCCAAGCCCTGCCCAGCCAAGCCCCGCCCAGCCAAGCTCCGCCCAGCCAAGCCCTGCCCAGCCAAGCCCCGCCCAGCCAAGCCCCGCCCAGCCAAGCCCCGCCCCCCAAGCCCCGCCCCCTACCCTGGATCTCCTCCATCAGCTTCAGCGTTTTCTCCATCTCGGCCACCAGGGGGTCACTGCAGGGGTCAGCGGGGTCATGGCCGGGGTCAGCGGGGTCAGCGGGGTCATGGCCGGGGTCACGGGGGGTCAGCGTGTCCCGGAAGCGATAGAGCTCCGTCACCAGGGCCTGGGGGACAGGGAGGGGCACCCAAAATCAGCGGGATTCACCCCAAAATAAACTCCATTTACACCTGAAAATAAACCCAAATTCCCTCCAGAAATATTTCCAAATTTCTTCAAACAATAAATCCAAATTTACCCCGAAAATAAACCCAAATTCCCCCCAAAATAAATCCAAATTCACCCCCAAAATAAATCCAAATTCACCCCCAAAATAAATCCAAATTCATCCCAAATAAACCCAAATTCACCCCAAAATAAACCCAAATTCACCCCGAAATAAACTACATTTACATCTGAAATAAACCCGAATTCCCTCCAAAATAAACTTGATTTTCAATTAAAAATAAATCCAAATTCCATCATAAAATAACCCCAAATTTCCCCCCAAATAAACCTGATTTTCATCTAAAAATAACGCAGATTTCCTTCAAAAATAACCCAAATTTCCCCCCTAAATAAACTCAATTTTCATCTGAAAATAAATCCAGCTTCACCCCTAAATAAACTCAAATTTCCTTCAAAAATAATCCCAGGTTCCCCACTAAAAAACCCCAATTTCCCTCCACAAAAAAACCACCAATTTCCCTCTAAATAACCCAAATTTCCCTCCTAAAAAATCCCCCAATTTCCCCCTAAATAACCCAAATTTCCCTCCCAAAAACCCACCCCAATTTCTCCCTAAATAAAGCAAATTTTCCTCCCCAAAACACCCCCAACTTCCCCCATTATAAATTAAATTTTCCTCTGAAAATAACGCCACCTTTCCCCCCAAATTCCCCCCATAAATAATCCAAATTTTCCCCCAAAACGCTGCCCTAAAATGATCCCAAACCCCCGGAAATCCCCACAAAACTCCTCCAAACCCCCAAATTCCTCTGGTCCCCTCCAGCCCCTGAATTCCCCTCAGGACCCCCCGAATTCCCCTCAGGATCCCCAAATTCCCCTCAGGATCCCCCGAATCCCCTCAGGAGCCCCGAATTCCCTCAGGAGCCCCAAATCCCCTCAGGAACCCCGAATTCCCCTCAGGAGCCCCGAATTCTTCTCAGGATCCCCGAATTCCCCTCAGGATCCCAGAATTCCCCTCAGGAGCCCTGAATTCCCCTCAGGACCCCCCAGATTCCCTCAGGATCCCCGAATCCCCTCAGGACCCCCGAATGCCCCTCAGGATCCCCGAATTCCCCTCAGGACCCCCTGAATCCCCCTCAGGACCCCCCGAATCCCCTCAGGATCCCCGAATTCCCCTCAGGAGCCCCGAATTCCCCTCAGGACCCCCAGATTCCCTCAGGATCCCCGAATTCCCCTCAGGACCCCCGAATTCCCCTCAGGACCCCCGAATTCCCCTCAGGACCCCCCAGATTCCCTCAGGATCCCCGAATCCCCTCAGGACCCCCCGAATGCCCCTCAGGATCCCCCAAATTCCCTCAGGATCCCCCGAATTCCCCTCAGGATCCCCGAATTCCCCTCAGGACCCCCCGAATTCCCCTCAGGATCCCCCGAATTCCCCTCAGGATCCCCCGAATTCTTCTCAGGATCCCCAAATTCCCCTCAGGACCCCCCGAATTCCCTCAGGATCCCCGAATTCCCCTCAGGATCCCCCGAATTCTTCTCAGGATCCCCAAATTCCCCTCAGGACCCCCGAATTCTCCTCAGGACCCCCAAATTCTTCTCAGGATCTCCAAATTCTCCTCAGGACCCCCCAAATTCCCCTCAGAACTCCCAAATTCTCCTCAGGATCCCCAAATTCCCCTCAGGAGCCCCGAATTCCCTCAGGATCCCCCGCTCCCCTCAGGATCCCCGAATTCCCTCAGGATCCCCGCTCCCCTCAGGATCCCCGAATTCCCTCAGGATCCCCCGCTCCCCTCAGGATCCCCGAATTCCCCTCAGGATCCCCAAATTCCCTCAGGATCCCCCGAATTCCCCTCAGGAGCCCCCGAATTCCCCTCAGGATCCCCCGCTCCCCTCAGGATCCCCGAATTCCCCTCAGGATCCCCGAATTCTCCTCAGGACCCCCGAATCCCCCTCAGGATCCCCGAATTCCCTTCAGGATCCCCCGAATTCCCTCAGGATTCCCCGAATTCCCCTCAGGAACCCCGAATTCCCCTCAGGATCCCCCGCCCCCCTCAGAGCGAACCCGGCTCCCCGGGGGTCCCCCCACCTCAGAGACCCCCCAGGGGTCCCGCCCCTCCCCCCTCAGGGTCTCCCCGCCCCTCCCCCACCTCGAGCCGCCTCAGCGCCTCCTCATCGCCCCCTTCCCCTCCCCTTCGCTCTCCGCCGCCGCCGCCGGCTCCTCCTCGGGCGCCGCCATGACAACGCGAGGCCGCGCCCACTTCCGTCCCCTCTTCCCGCCCTTTCCGGCAGGGCCGCGCTCCCATTGGCCGCGGGGACACTCTCAAAATGGCGGCCCAGCGCTCCTCCCTCAGACCCCACAATAGCCCAGGGTTCGCCCCGCCCCTTTTCCTTTTAACTCGAGGCCCCATCCATCATTTCCATTTATGGTCATGTCCCGCCCCTGGAGGCGGAGCCGCGGTTCCCTTCTGGGCCAAGCCCCGCCCCCTCATCTTCCCGCGCGATCCCCTCACAAAGCGGCCCGAGTTTTAATTTCATTGAACTTTAATAAATCCCGCAGTTTTATTTAAAAAATCTCTTTTCAATGATTTTAGGGCTTCCCCTCAGCAAATATCAGGGTAAATTCTGCAGCCAAACAGGATTTATTCTGAATACCAGTAAAATAAATATTTTAGGAACGTCACAACAGCATTTTAACGGAAAAACAACCCTGGCAAAACCAAAAAATTAAAGAGTTAAAGCACAAAATATCAATTAAAGCAGTAGAACTCAGCAAAGCGAAAAAAAATTAGAAAATAAAAGGATGAAATCGGACATTCTGCTGGCGCGTTTTCGCGGCGTCTCAGGGAAAGATGGAGGGAAAAAAAGACAAAAAAAGAGGAAAAATCGATTAAAACCAATAATTAGGAGGTAAACCTCTTTTAAAAGGTTTTATGGTTTATGTTTTAATTTAATTTATGGTTTAGGTAACGTTAAAGGGGAGGGGAAACACGTGTGGGGGGGCAAATCCTGAGGGTGGAACTCTGAGGAAAAATCCCCTCAAATTTGGCAAAAAAACCTCCAAAAACTCATTCAAAACATCAAACTATTAATTGAAAATGCAAATCAGTCCTTTGAAGCGGAAAATCAATTTTAAAATGTAAATTTAAGATTTAAAGTTGTACTTTCACAGCGCAGAGACCCTCGGGGCGCTGTTTCCTGCAAGCCACTCGTTCCTGAGGGGACACATTATTCCAAAAAGGTTAAAAAAAGTAAAAAATCTTACCAAAGATAGAAATCAATGAAAAGAACGTTAAATCTGCCTTAAAATATGGATTAAAACGCAAGAAAATAAATTTAAACTCATCTTCCGGGGAGAGGATGGGGAGACACGAGGTGGGGGGGTGCGAATCGTGAGGGAAAGTGAAGTAAAAAAAAATTCAGTTTAAGCCAAAATGATGTTTTAAAAAATAAAATTAGACGGAATTCAGCGGAGATCCTCCAGATGTCGTTTCCAGCCGGCGGCTCGGCCTGAGGGAAGAGAAACGGAGTCAGACCGGGACCGAACCGGGACCGAACCGGGACCGACCCGGGATCGAACCGCGACCGAACAGAGACCGGCCCGGAGTCCCCCCGGCCCCTCCCGGACCATTTGTGCGACCCCCCAAAATCCGGCGGAGCCCCGAATTCTCCTCTGCCCCGCCGGGTGAAGAAGGAGCCGCCGCCGCTGCTCTGCGACACCGCTAAAACCCCGAGCGCCCGCGGCTGGCGGCGACGGGGGGAACGCGGGTCGGGATCGCGACCGGGAGCCATATCGCGATAGAAACACACACGCACGGCCCTCTTCCTTCCCAACCGCCATTTTCTCCTGTTACCCTTCCCATGCGCTCCCTCCGCCGGCCCCTCACAGACTGAGCCCTTCCCGCCTTCACCCACCAGCCCCGCTCAGCAAAGCCACGCCCCCCCGGGCTCCCATTGGCCGGCGCTTCAACGCCCAGAGATGCTATTGGCTGCTGGGCTCCGTATTTACGCAAGACAGACGAAATATGCAAATGAGGCGCGAAGCCTAGCGCTGGTGATTGACAGCCCGAAGGGTGGAGCCCAATGCAGGGGGCGTGGCTTGCAGCTGGTGATTGACAGAGGGTATTGATTTAAATTAATACAGGGGGCGTGGTTTGAGCTGTTGATTGACAGAGGGTATTGATTTAAATTAATACGGGGGCGTGGCTTGCAGCTGGTGATTGACAGAGGGTATTGATTTAAATTAATGCAGGGGGCGTGGCTTGCAGCTGTTGATTGACAGAGGGTATTGATTTAAATTAATACGGGGGCGTGGTTTGAGCTGTTGATTGACAGAGGGTATTGATTTAAATTAATACGGGGCCGTGGTTTGAGCTGTTGATTGACAGAGGGTATTGATTTAAATACGGGGGCGTGGCTTGCAGCTGGTGATTAACAGTGGGCGGGCACAGTTCCACCAATGACAGACAAGCAGTGCCCGAAGCTGATTGGTCCTCCCTAGATGGGCGTGGTGACCAATTGAATGACATCACTCACAAAAGAGGCGTGGCCATACAATAGGAGGGGTGGGGCAGTTTTTATTAAGTGGGCGTGGCCATTTTAGGGCGTGGTCACCTCAGTCCCTCCAGGTCACCTCCACCTCATCCGTCCGGTACCTGTGTGAGGTCAAAGGTCAAAGGTCAGAGGTCAGACCCGCCCCACCTCACCCCGCCCACACGGCCACGCCCCCTGACCTCTGCGTGATCCCTGATTGGCTGAGCTCCGTCACCTGCCCCGCCCTCAGCATCTCCCAGCCGGCCTGGGCGATCATGGCGCCGTTGTCGATGCAGTACCTGGGGTCAAAGGTCATGGGGAGGCCCCGCCCACCCCCAGGCAGGCCCCGCCCACCCCGAGCCAGGCCCCGCCCTCACCTGTCGTCCAAGGGACAGAGCTCCGCCCCCCGGGCCCTGCACATGCTCTGCAGCATCTCCTGCAGCCGGTGGTTACCTGGGCACAGGTGAGGGGGGCGGGGCTGTGGGCGGGGTCAAACCTCAACAGCCCCGCCCATGGGTGGGGTCAGAGCCCTTTGTACAGAGCTGAGCCACGCCCCTCGTGGCCACGCCCATCAGGTGTGACCCCACTAACTTCCAGGTGTGACCACACCCACCCCAGATGTGACCACGCCCAGGGCAGGTGTGACCACAGTAACTTCTAGGTGTGACCCTGCCCACTCCCAGGTGTGACCACGCCTGCCCCAGGTGTGACCACACCCATTCCCCAGGTGTGACCCCACTAACTTCCAGGTGTGACCACACCCACCCCAGGTGTGACCACACCCATGGCAGGTGTGACCACACCCACTCCAGGTGTGACCACGCCCAGGGCAGGTGTGACCACACTAACTTCCAGGTGTCACCACACCCACTCCAGGTGTGACCACACCCACCCCAGGTGTGACCACGCCCATGTCAGGTGTGACCCCAGTAACTTACGGGTGTGACCACACCCACTCCCAGATGTGACCCCGCCTGCTCCCAGGTGTGACCACACCCATGTCAGGTGTGACCACACCCATTCCCCAGGTGCGACCACGCCCAGGGCAGGTGTGACCCCACTAACTTCAGGTGTGACCCCGCCTGCCCCAGGTGTGACCACACCCACCTCAGGTGTGACCACACCCGTGTCAGGTGTGACCACAGTAACTTCCAGGTGTGACCACACCCACCCCAGGTGTGACTACGCCCATGTCAGGTGTGACCACACCCACCCCAGGTGTGACCACGCCCATGTCAGGTGTGACCACACCCACCCCAGGTGTGACCACACCCACTCCCATTTGTGACCACACCCACCCCAGGTGTGACCACGCCCAGGGCAGGTGTGACCCCAGTAACTTCCAGGTGTGACCACACCCACTCCCAGGTGTGACCACGCCCACCTCAGGTGTGACCACACCCACCTCAGGTGTGACCACGCCCACTTCAGGTGTGACCACGCCCACCCCAGGTGTGACCACGCCCACCCCAGGTGTGACCACGCCCAGGGCAGGTGTGACCACAGTAACTTCTAGGTGTGACCACGCCCAGGGCAGGTGTGACCCCAGTAACTTCCAGGTGTGACCACACCCACCCCAGGTGTGACCACACCCATTGCAGGTGTGACCACACCCACTCCAGGTGTGACCACGCCCACTGCAGGTGTGACCACGCCCACCCCAGGTGTGACCACGCCCACTCCAGGTGTGACCACGCCCACCCCAGGTGTGACCACGCCCAGGGCAGGTGTGACCCTGCCCACCCCAGGTGTGACCACGCCCAGGGCAGGTGTGACCCCGCCCAGTCCCAGGTGTGCCCCTGCCCCCAGGTGTGACCCCACCCCCAGGTGTGACCCCACTCCCCCGTTTGGCCCCACCCCATCACAGGTGTGACCACGCCCCCCCAGCTGTGCCCCCGCCCCTCACAGGTGTGACCCCGCTCCCAGGTGTGCCCCCACCCCATCACAGGTTTGACCCCGCCCCCAGGTGTGACCCCGCCCCCAGGTGTGACCCCGCCCCTCACAGGTGTGACCCCGCCTCCAGGTGTGACCCCGCCCCCAGGTGTGTCCCCACCCCAGGTGTGTCCCCACCCCCAGGTGTGCCCCCGCCCCCGTTTGGCCCCGCCCCTCACAGGTGTGCCCCGCCCAGTCCCAGGTGTGCCCCCGCCCCCAGGTGTGCCCCGCCCCTCACAGGTGTGCCCCCGCCCCCAGGTGTGCCCCGCCCCTCACAGGTGTGCCCCCGCCCAGTCCCAGGTGTGCCCCCGCCCAGTCCCAGGTGTGACCCCATCCCCAGGTGTGCCCCCGCCCCCGTTTGGCCCCGCCCCTCACAGGTGTGACCCCGCCCCCAGGTGTGACCCCGCCCCCAGGTGTGACCCCACCCCCAGGTGTGCCCCCGCCCCCGTTTGGCCCCGCCCCTCACAGGTGTGACCCCACCCCCAGGTGTGACCCCGCCCAGTCCCAGGTGTGCCCCTGCCCCCAGGTGTGACCCCACCCCCTCACAGGTGTGACCCCGCCCCCAAGTGTGACCCCGCCCCTCACAGGTGTGACCCCACCCCCAGGTGTGACCCCGCCCCCGTTTGGCCCCGCCCCTCACAGGTGTGACCCCGCCCCAGGTGTGACCCCGCCCCCAGGTGTGACCCCGCCCCTCACAGGTGTGACCCCGCCCCCAGGTGTGACCCCGCCCCCAGGTGTGACCCCGCCCCTCACAGGTGTGACCCCGCCCCCAGGTGTGACCCCGCCCCCAGGTGTGACCCCGCCCCTCACAGGTGTGACCCCGCCCCAGGTGTGCCCGCCCCTCACAGGTGTGCCCCCGCCCAGTCCCAGGTGTGCCCCCGCCCCCAGGTGTGCCCCCGCCCCTCACAGGTGTGCCCCCGCCCCGTTTGGCCCCGCCCCTCACAGGCCACGCCCCCCACGAGCAGCAGGTGCCGTGCCCGGCTCAGCGCCAGCGCGCGCTCGGTGACCTCGGCCAGCATGGCAAACGCCGTCTCCTGGGGGGCAGAAATGGGGAAAAACACTCAGAATTGGTAAAAATGATAAAAACGGAGCAGAAATGGTAAAAAATAACAAAAAAAAACCAAAAAAACCAAACAAAAATGGGGAAAAACACTCAGAATTGGTAAAAATGAGAAATGGGAGCAGAAATGGTAAAAAATAACAAAAACCCCAAAAAAACCAAACAAAAACCAACCAGAAATGGGGAAAAACACTCAGAATTGGTAAAAATGGGAAAAGGGAGCAGAAATGGTAAAAAATAACAAAAAAAAACCAAAAAAACCAAACAAAAATGGGGAAAAACACTCAGAATTGGTAAAAATGGGAAAAACGGAGCAGAAATGGTAAAAAATAACAAAAAACCCCCAAAAAAACCAAACAAAAATGGGGAAAAACACTCAGAATTGGTAAAAATGAGAAATGGGAGCAGAAATGGTAAAAAATAACAAAAAACCCCAAAAAAACCAAACAAAAATGGGGAAAAAACACTCAGAATTGGTAAAAATGAGAAAATGGAGCAGAAATGGTAAAAAATAACAAAAAACCCCAAAAAAACCAAACAAAACCAACCAGAAATGGGGAAAAACACTCAGAATTGGTAAAAATGGGAAAAGGGAGCAGAAATGGTAAAAAATGTGAAAAAGGACCCAAAAAAGGAAAAAAACCCCAATTAACTCAATTAACCCCAATTAATCACTAATTAACTCCTCCCAAACCCTAATTAACCACTGATTAACCCCAATTAATGACTAATTAACCCCTCCCAAATCCTAATTAACCCCCGATTAACCCCAATTAATCACTAATTAACCCCTCCCAAATCCTAATTAATCCCTAATTAACCCCAATCACTAATTAACCTGCCCCAAAGCCCAATTAACGCCCATTACCTCCTAATTAACCCCTAATTAACCCCCCAAACCCCAATTACCCCTAATTAACCCCAATCACTAATTAACCTGCCCCAAAGCCCAATTAACGCCCATTACCTCCTAATTAATCACTAATTAACCCCTCCCAAACCCCAATTAATCCCTAATTAACCCCATTTGCCCCAATTGACTCCAATTAACCCCAAATTAACCCCTCATTAATCCAAATTAATCAGTAATTAACTTCACCCAGACTTCAATTAATCCCCATTAACCCCTAATTAACCCCTAATTAACAAAAATTATTCACTAATTAACCCCTCCCAAACCCCAATTAACTCCTAATTAACCCCTCCCACACCCCAATTACAATTAACCCAAATTAATCACTAATTAACACCTCCCAAACCACAACTAATTAATCCCTAATTAACCCCTATTAATCACTAATTAACCCCAATTAATCACTAATTAACATCTCCCAAACCACAATTAATTAACCCCTAATTAACCCCTATCAATCACTAATTAACCCCATAATTAACCCCAATTAACCCCTGATTAACCCCAATTAATCACTAATTAACATCTCCCAAAGCAAATTAACCCCTAATTGACCCCAATTAATCATTAATTAAACCAAATTAACCCCAAATTAACCTCTAATTAACCGCTGTTAATCACTAATTAACCCCTCCCAAATGCCAATTACCCCATTAACCCCCATTAATCCCTAATTAATGCTTCCCAAACCCCAATTAACCCTCATTAACGCTAATTAACCCAAATTAATCACCAATTTACCTGCCTCAAACCCTAATTAACCCCTAATTGACCTCAACTAATCACTAATTAACCCAAATTAACCCCAATTAATCACTAATTAATCCCTCCCAAACCCCAATTAACCCCTAATTGACCCCAACTAATCACTAATTAACCCCAATTAACTGCAATTAATCACTAATTAATCCCTCCCAAACCCCAATTAACCCCTAATTAACCCAAATTAATCACTAATTAACCCTTCTGAAACCCCAATTAACTCCCACTCATCCCCTAACCCCTAATTAAGCCCTAATTAAACCCATTAACCCCTAATTAACCCCAATTAATCACTAATTAAACTTTCCGAAACCCCAATTAACTCCCATTCACCCCTTAACCGCTAATTAACCCCTAATTAACCCCATTAACCCCTAATTAACCCCAATTAATCACTAATTAACCTGCCCCAAACCCCAATTAACCTCTAATTAATCTAAATAAATAACTAATTAACCCCTCCCAAACCCCAATTAACCCCTAATTAAGCCCAATTAATCACTAATTAACCCCACCCAAACTGCAATTAACCACTAATCAACCCCTAACTAACCCCAATTAATCACTAATTAATCTCTCTGAAATACCAATTAACCCCTAATTAACCTCTAATTAACCCCAATTAAACCCTAACTAACGCCTCCCAATCCCCAATTAACCTCAATTAACCCTTAATTAACACCAATTAACCCCTAATTAACCCCTAATTAGGCTGTTCCAAGCCCCAATTAAACCTCATTCACCCAAATTAACCCCAATTAAGCCCTAATTATCCCCTATTAATCACTAATTGACCCCTCCCAAACCCCAATTAGTCCCCAATTAACCCGTAATTAACCCTTAATTAACCCAAATTAATCACTAATCAACACCTTCCAAACCACAACTAATTAACCCCTAATTAACCCCTATTAACCACTAATTAACCCCATAATTAACCGCAATTAACCCAATTAACCCCTAATTAACCCCTATTAACTACTAATTATCCTCTCTCAAACCCAAATTAATCCCTAATTAATCCTTATTAATCGCTAATTAACTTGATAATTAACGCCAATTAACCCCAATTAATCATTAATTAACCCTTTGCAAACCCCAATTAAGCCCAATTAATCCTAATTGACCCCAAGTAATCACTAATTAACCTCAATCACTAATTAACCACTCCCTAACCCCAATGAAGCCGTAATTAACCCCTCGTTAACCCCAATAACCCCCATTAACCCCAATTAATCACTAATTAACCCCTCCCTGACTGCAATTAACCCCTAATTAAGCCAAATTAATTAGTAATTAACCTGTCCCAAACCTGTTATCCCAATTAGCTCTCATTGACCCCTAATTAACCCCTCCCAAACCGCAATTAACCCCATTAACACCTAATTAACCCCCATTAACCCGTAATTGACCCCAATTAACCCCAATTAATCACTAATTAACATCTCCCAAAGCAAATTAACTCCTAATTGAACCCAACTAATCATTAATGAAACCAAATTAATCCCAAATTAATCACTAATTACTTGCTCCAAACCCCAATTAACACTATTAACCTGTAATTAACCTCAATTAACCCCTAATTGACCCCAATTAATCCAAATTAATCACTAATTAGCTCCTCCCACACCCCAATTAACCCCTAATTAACCCCAATTAATCACTAATTAACCTCTCTCAAACCCCAATTAACCTCTAATTAATCTTTGTTAATGACTATTTAACTCGATAATTAACTCCAATTAACCACTAATTAACCCCAATTAACAGCCATTAACCCCTAATTGACCCCAATAAATCACTAATTAGCATCAATTAATCACTAATTAACCACTCCCAAACCCCAATTAAGCTGTAATTAACCCCTCATTAACCCCAATAACCCATTAACCTCTAATTGACCCCAATTAACCCTTCCAAAATTAATTAATCCCCAATTAACTCCTCATTAATCCCAATCACTAATTAACTCCTCCCAAGCCCCAATTAACCCCTGATTAACCCCAATTAATCACTAATTAGCCCTTTCCAAACCCCAATTAACCCAAATTAACCCATTAATTAACCCATTAATTAACCCCTAATTAACCTGTCCCAAACCCCAATTAACCCCTAATTAACCCCAATTAACGCTAATAAATCACTAATTACCCCATCCCACACCCCAGTGAACCCCTAATTAACCCCAATTAGCGCTAATTAACCCCTAATTAACCCAAATTAACGTTAATAAATCACTAATTACCCCGTCCCACACCCCAATGAACCCCTAATTAACCCCAATTAGCGCTAATTAACCCCTAATTAACCCAAATTAGCGCTAATAAATCACTAATTACCCCATCCCAAACCCCAATGAACCCCTAATTAACCCCAATTAGCGCTAATTAACCCCTAATTAACCCCAATTAACGCTAATAAATCACTAATTACCCCGTCCCACACCCCAATGAACCCCTAATTAACCCCAATTAGCGCTAATTAACCCCTAATTAACCCCAATTAACGCTAATAAATCACTAATTAACCCCGTCCCACACCCCAATGAACCCCTAATTAACCCCAATTAGCGCTAATTAACCCCTAATTAACCCCAATTAGCGCTAATTAACCCCTAATTAACCCCAATTAACGCTAATAAATCACTAATTACCCTCTCCCAAACCCCAATTAACCCTAATTAACCCCAATTAGCGCTAATTAACCCCTAATTAACCCCAATTAACGCTAATAAATCACTAATTACCCCGTCCCACACCCCAATGAACCCCTAATTAACCCCAATTAGCGCTAATTAACCCCTAATTAACCCCAATTAACGCTAATAAATCACTAATTAACCCCGTCCCACACCCCAATGAACCCCTAATTAACCCCAATTAGCGCTAATTAACCCCTAATTAACCCCAATTAGCGCTAATTAACCCCTAATTAACCCAAATTAACGCTAATAAATCACTAATTACCCTGTCCCAAACGCCAATGAACCCCTAATTAACCCCAATTAGCGCTAATTAACCCCTAATTAACCCCAATTAACGCTAATTAACCCCTAATTAACCCCAATTAACGCTAATAAATCACTAATTACCCTGTCCCACACCCCAATGAACCCCTAATTAACCCCAATTAGCGCTAATTAACCCCTAATTAACCCCAATTAACGCTAATAAATCACTAATTACCCTCTCCCAAACCCCAATTAACCCTAATTAACCCCAATTAGCGCTAATTAACCCCTAATTAACCCCAATTAACGTTAATAAATCACTAATTACCCTGTCCCAAACCCCAATGAACCCCTAATTAACCCCAATTAGCGCTAATTAACCCCTAATTAACCCCAATTAGCGCTAATTAACCCCTAATTAACCCCAATTAGCGCTAATTAACCCTTAATTAACCCCAATTAACGCTAATAAATCACTAATTACCCCGTCCCAAACCCCAATGAACCCCTAATTAACCCCAATTAGCGCTAATTAACCCCTAATTAACCCCAATTAGCGCTAATTAACCCCTAATTAACCCCAATTAACGCTAATAAATTACTAATTACCCCGTCCCACACCCCAATGAACCCCTAATTAACCCCAATTAGCGCTAATTAAGCCCTAATTCCCCCATTACCTGCAGGGACAGGCAGAGATCCTCGGGGGTCGCCTCCCCCGAGCCCAAAAGCTGCGGGGCCACGGCCTGGGGGGAGAAATTAAATTATTAATAATAATAATAATAATAATAAAGGGGATTTTGGGGAAATTAATTAATAATATTAATTGTAATCATGATAATGATAATATTAATAATAATAATAATGGGGGAAAATAATAATAACGGGGATTTGTGCAAATTAATGATAACGGGGCCACGGCCTGGGGGGAGAAATTAAATTAATAATGGGGATTTTGGGTAAATTAATTAATAATATTAATTGTAATAATGATAATAATAATGGGGGAAAATAATAACGGGGATTTGTGCAAATTAATGGTAATGGGGCCACAGCCTGGGGGGAATGAAATTAAAATAATGGGGATTTTGGGGTGAAAAACGGGGATTTTGGGAAAAATAGTAATTATGATAATAATAGTAATAATAATACTGATAATATTAATAATAGTAATGGGGAAAATAATAATAATGAGGATTTGTGGCAAAATAATAATGAGGCCACGGCCTGGGGGGAGAGAAATTAAAATAATGGGGATTTTGGGGTGAAAAATGGGGAATTTGGGTAAATTAATAATAATAATGATAATAATAGTAGTAATAATAATAATAATAACAAAAGTAATAATGAGGAAAAATAACAATAATAACGGGATTTCGGACAAAAAACCCGGGGATTTTGGGTAAAAATAAAAATAATAACAGGATTTGGGGCGAAAAGTGGGGAATTTGGGGTAAAATAATAATAATAATAATAATAATAATAATAATAATAACAACAACAATAATAATTTGGGGGATATTTGGGGGGTTTGGGGGTTTTTGGGGGCAGTTTTTGAGGATTTTGGGGTCCCACATTTCCCAAATTTTGGCACCCACCCCTGGCAGGAATTTTAGGTTTATTTTGGGGTTTTTTGGGGGGTTTTGGGGGTCCCACCTGTCCCAAATTTTGGGACCTGCCCCGGGCAGGGATTTTGGGGTTTTGGGGGGTTTTTTAATGGGTTTTGGGGGATTTTGGGGTCCCACCTGTCCCAAATTTTGGGACACACCCCGGGCAGGGATTTGGGGTTCTTTTTGATTTTTGGGGGGTTTTTTTTGAGGTTTTTGGGGAATTTTGGGGTCCCACCTGTCCCAAATTTTGGGACACACCCCGGGCATAGATTTTGGGGTTATTTTGGGATGTTTTGGGGGTTTTTGGGGTGTTTTGGGTACCTGCAGGTGCGAGAGCAGCCCCGAGAACGACACGTCCAGGCCCTTGACCACGTAGGGCAGCGGGATCAGGCGGCGGCCCCTGGAGATTTTGGGGTGAATTCCGGGCATTTTGGGGGTTTGGGGAGAAATCCGGGGATTTTGGGGAGAATTTTGGGGATTTTGGGGAGAATTTTGGAGTTTTGGGGAGAATTTTGGGGACTTTGAGGAGAATTCTGGGGATTTTGGGGTTTCAGGGATTTTTGGGGACAATTCTGGGGATTTTGGGTAAAATTCCAAGGATTTTGGGGAAATATTCGGGGATTTTGGGGAGAATTCTGGGAATTTTGGGGTTTTGGGGATTCTGGGGATTTTGGGGTTTCAGGGAGAATTCTGGGGATTTTGGGGTTTTAGGGATTTTGGGGAGAATTTCAGGAATTTTGGGGAGAATTTTGGGGAAAATTTCAGAGATTTTGGGGACTTTGGGGACAATTCCAGGGATTTGGGGGTTTTTGGGGAGAATTCCAGGGATTTTGGGGAGAATTCTGGGGATTTTGGAGTTTCGGGGATTTTGGGGTAAAATTCCAGGGTTTCTGGGGAGAAATTCGGGGATTTTGGGGAGAATTTTGGGGTCACTTTGGGGTCACTCCGGGATCACTTTAGGGTCACTCTGGGGTCAGTTTAGGGTCAGGTTTGTGGTCACTCTTGGGGTCAGTTTGGGGTCACTTCAGGGTCAGGTTTGGGGTCAGTTTGGGGTCACTTTAGGGTCACTCAGGGGTCATTTTGGGGTCAGTTTGGGGTCACTTTAGGGTCAGTTTTGGGGTCACTCAGGGGTCACTCGGGTCACCTCTTGGCCAGCTGCTCCACGTTGTATCCCGGGCTGGGCTCATTGGGGATCTGTGGGGAAAGGGGGCGTGGTCAGAGTGGGCGTGGTCAGAGTGGGCGTGTCTGGGTGGGCGTGTCCCTGCCCAGGTGGGCGTGTGCCATCCCCGGTGGGCGTGTCCCTGCCAAGGGGGGCGTGTCCCATCCCCAGTGGGCGTGTCCCTGCCAAGGTGGGCGTGTCCCATCCCCGGTGGGTGTCCCATCCCAGTGGGCGTGTCCCTGTCAGGGTGGGCGTGTCCCTGCCCAGGTGGGCGTGTCCCATCCCAGTGGGCGTGTCCCTGCCCAGGTGGGCGTGTCCCATCCCAGGTGGGCGTGTCCCTGCCCAGGTGGGCGTGTCCCACCCCCGGTGGGCGTGTCCCTGCCCAGGTGGGCGTGTCCCTGCCCCGGTGGGCGTGTCCCACCTGCAGCAGCCGGGCCAATCGGTCGATGCAATTCCCCACGGCCACGTCCAGGGTCTCGCCCAGGATCCGGTACCGGCGCCGGGAGTACGAGATCACCTGGGGGGCGGAGCCGGTGACGTCACGTCGCGATACGTCGCGATATCAGCGCCGCTATCGCGATATCTCACGATATCTCGCGATATCTCGCGATATCTCGCGGTACCTGAGTGTTGCCCCCGCTGACGTAGAGCACCAGCGGCTCGGGGGCGTGGCCCAGCAGCCGGCCCATCTCGATGTGCCCCACGCAGTGATTGACACCCAGCAGGGGCCGCCCCCAGAGCTGCGACAGCGTCCGGGCCACGGCCGCCACCACGGCCAGGGGGGCGCCCATCCCTGGGCCTGGAAAAAATATAAAAATAACCCAAAAACGTCAGAAATCCCCCCTGAGACAGAATGGAACTGTCCACGCCACGGCCAGGGGGGCGCCCATCCCTGGGCCTGGAAAAAATAACACAAAAATAACCCAAAAACGTCAGAAATCCCCCCTGAGAGAGAATGGAACTGTCCAAGCCACGGCCGCCACCACGGCCAGGGGGGCGCCCATCCCTGGGCCTGGAAAAAATAACACAAAAATAACCCAAAAACATCAGAAATCCCCCCTGAGAGAGAATGGAACTGTCCAAGCCACGGCCGCCACCACGGCCAGGGGGGCGCCCATGCCTGGGCCTGTTAAAAATAACAGAAATAACCCAAAAACATCAGAAATCCCCCCTGAGAGAGAATGGAACTGTCCACGCCACGGCCAGGGGGGCGCCCATCCCTGGGCCTGGAAAAAATATAAAAATAACCCAAAAACGTCAGAAATCCCCCCTGAGACAGAATGGAACAGTCCAGAACACCCCCAGGGCGCCCATGCCCAGACCAGACTAAAAACACCCCAAAAAACCCCAAAAATCCCTCAATACCCCACTGAGAGAGAATGGAACAGTCCGGGATATCCCAAATATTCTAAGGGAGGAGCCCATGGCCAGGACTGTCCGAAAAACCTCAAAAACCCTCAAAACATAAAAAAATCCACCCCCAATAGAGAATGGAACTGTCCGGGATACCCCAAATACTCTCAGGGGGCGCCCATGCCCAGGCCTGATCAAAACCGGCTGGTTTAACCCCAAAAATCCCCTCTGAGAGAGAATGGAACTGTCTGGGACACCCCAAAAACCCTCAGGGGGAGCCCGTGCCTGGGAGTGACTAAAAATCCCCAAAAACCCCCAAAAATCCCACCCCAATAGAGAATGGAACAGTCCAGGATACCCCAAATACTCTCAGGGGGGAGCCCATGCCTGGGAGTGACCAAAAATCCCCCAAAAAACCCCAAAAATCCCACCCCAATAGAGAATGGAACAGTCCGGGACACCCCAAATACACCCAGGGGGAGCCCATCCCTGAGCCTGCCAAAAAAACCCCAAAAAACCCCAAAAATCCCCCTCCGATGGAGAATGGAACTGTCCAGGACACCCAGAGGAGTTTGGGGTGGATTTGGGGTTTTTTGGGGGTCCCTGAGGGGTTTGGGGTGGATTTGGGGGCTCTGTGGGGTCTGTGGGGATCTATGGGGTCCATAGGGGCTCTATAGGATCTGTGGGGTCCATAGGGGATCTATGGGACTCTATGGGGTCTGTGGGGTCCATACAAGGTCTGTGGGGATCTATGGGACTCTATGGGGTCTGTGGGGTCCATAGGGGCTCTGTGAGATCTATAGGGGCTCTATGGGCTCTATAGGGAATCCGTGGGGGTTTATGGGGTCTGTGAGGTCCATAGGGGCTCTATAGGATCTGTGGGGTCTGTGGGGAATCTATGGGGTCTGTGGGGTCCATAGGGGCTCTATGGAGTCTATAGGGTCTGTGGGGCTCCATGGGATCTATGGGGTCTATAGGGGATCTCTGGGGCTCTGTGGTGTCCATAGGAGCTCTATAGAGTCTGTGGGGCTCTATGGTGTCCATAGGGCTCCATGGGGTCTATAGGGAATCCGTGGGGGTTTATGGGGTCTGTGAGGTCCACAGGGGCTCTATGGGGTCCATGGGACTCTATGGGATCTATAGGGTCTGTAGAGGATCTATGGGGTCCATAGAGGCTCTATGAGATCTTAGGGTCCATAGGGGATTGATGGGGTCTATAGGGGGTCCATGGGGCTCTATTAGATCTATAGGGGCTCTATGGTGTCCATAGGGACTCTGTGGTTTCTGTAGGGTCTCTATAGGGTCTGTGGGGCTATATGGGATCTATAGGGTCTATAGGGGCTCTATGGGATCTATGGGGTCTATAGGGGCTCTATGGTGTCCATAGGGACTCTGTGGTTTCTGTAGGGTCTCTATAGGGTCTGTGGGGCTATATGGGATCTATAGGGTCTATAGGGGCTCTATGGGATCTATGGGGTCTATAGGGGCTCTATGGTGTCCATAGGGACTCTGTGGTTTCTATAGGGTCTCTATAGCGTCTGTGGGGCTATATGGGATCTATAGGGTCTATAGGAAATCTATGGGATCTATGGTGCCCACAGGGGCTCTGTGGGGGTTTATGGGGTCTGTGGTGTCTATAGGGGCTCTATAGGATCTGTGGGTCTCTATGGGATCTATAGAGTCTATAGGGGATCTATGGGGTCTGTAGGACATCTATGGGATCTATAGGGTCCATAGGGGCTCTATGGTGTCTATAGGGTCTGTGGGTTTCCCCGGCCGTTCCCGGTGTCCCGGGCCGGTATTCCCGGTGTTCCCGGTGTTCCCGGTATTCCCGGTTCCCGCCGTTACCTTTGGTGAACGCCACCCCGTCGAGCTCCCGGGGCTCCACGCCCGCCTCGCGCAGCGCGTCCCGCACCAGCCCCAGCACCGCCGCCCGGTGGTGCCGCCCGGTGGGACCGGGGGCGAACCCTGAGGGGCGGAGGGGTCAGCGGGGACCGGGGGGGGCACCGGGAGGGGGGGGGTACCGGGGAAAGGGGAAAGTGACGTCACCGTGTCCCGGCGGCGTGACGTAGGTGGCGCGGCAGTTGCTGAGGACGGCGCCGTCCCGCACCACCCCCGCGCCCACCTTGTTGGCGGAGCCCTCCAGGCCCAGCACGGTCGGCATGACGTCACGCCCGGTGTCCCCGGTATCTCCCGGTGTCCCCCCAGTGACGTCACGCCGCCCGCCGTTCTCCTCCCGCCGCTTTTTTCTCCCGCCGCGCCTCTACGTCACTTCCGCTGCACCGCCGCTTCCGCCTCCTCCTCAGGAGCGTTTCCGGTTCCGGTCACGCCCCCTCCCCATTCATCCCTCCCCTGGCGCTTCCCGCGCGCGCGGAGCCGCTCGAGCCGCCGCTCCCCCCCCACCCCGGCCGCTGATTGGTCCCGCGCGCCGCCGCCGCGGCCGCTGATTGGCCCCGAGTGCTGAGGTACGGCGGGCTCTGATTGGTCCCTGTGTGTCTGAGGTACGGCGGGCTCTGATTGGTCCCGCGTGCTGAGGTACGGCGGGCTCTGATTGGCCCCGAGTGCTGAGGTACGGCGGGCTCTGATTGGTCCCTGTGTGTCTGAGGTACGGCGGGCTCTGATTGGTCCCGCGTGCTGAGGTACGGCGGGCTCTGATTGGTCCCGAGTGCTGAGGTACGGCGGGCTCTGATTGGCCCCGAGTGCTGAGGTACGGCGGGCTCTGATTGGCCCCGCGTGTCTGAGGTACGGCGGGCTTTGATTGGCCCCGAGTGCTGAGGTACGGCGGGCTCTGATTGGTCCCGCGTGCTGAGGTACGGCGGGCTCTGATTGGCCCCGCGTGTCTGAGGTACGGCGGGCTCTGATTGGCCCCGACTACTGAGGTACGGCGGGCTCTGATTGGCCCCGACTACTGAGGTACGGCGGGCTCTGATTGGCCCCGAGTGCTGAGGTACGGCGGGCTTTGATTGGCCCCGAGTACTGAGGTACGGCGGGCTCTGATTGGTCCCGAGTGCTGAGGTACGGCGGGCTCTGATTGGCCCCGAGTGCTGAGGTACGGCGGGCTCTGATTGGTCCCGCGTGCTGAGGTACGGCGGGCTCTGATTGGCCCCGAGTGCTGAGGTACGGCGGGCTCTGATTGGTCCCGCGTGCTGAGGTACGGCGGGCTCTGATTGGGTGGGGGGATGCTCGTGGAGGGGGGCGGGTTTAACCGGCAGAGCAGCCGGCGCTGATTGGTCGCGGCGGCAGGTGATTGACAGCCGGTAGGGGTGCGGAGCGGGGCAGGTTTAACCGAGGGCACCGGGCGCGGTTCGGCCCCGGTTCGGGCCCCGGTCCCGATCCCGGTTCGGCCCTCAGCGCCGCACGTGGCGGCGGCGCGCGCTGATTGGCTGAGCCGCAGCGTGGTTGGGGAGGAATACGCGCTCTGATTGGCCGAGCCGCGGCGGGGAGGCGGGAATTAAGAGCACGGCGCGCTCTGATTGGCTCACTCTGACGGCGGCCTCGTTCCCCATGCGCAGGGGCGGTGCCGGAGGGGGCGTGTCCAGCGCGCTGTGGGCGGGGCCAGCGCCATGCCGAAGCGCGGGAAGAAGAAGGAGGAGAGCGGCAGCGGGGACGAGGCGGGTGAGTGACCAGTATGGACCAGTATAGACCAGCATGGACCAGTCTGGACCAGTACAGATCAGTACTGACCAGTATAACACTCCACACCGCAGTACAGCCCAGTAAAACCCAGTCCACCCCTCCCAGTGCTCCCAGTAACCCCTCCCAGTTCCTCCCAGTAACCCCTCCCAGTTCCTCCCAGTAACCCCGCTGCCCCCGCAGGCCCCGGCCCAGCCAAGGCGCCCAAGGCGGGCCCGGCCCCGCTCTATCAGGACCCGCCCACCCGCGAGGCCACGCCCGAGGGGCGGCGCTGGACGCTCAAGGTGACGTCATGGAACGTGGACGGGCTGCGCGCCTGGGTGCGCAAGGGCGGGGCCCAGGTCAGTGGGCGGGGCTTGTGAGGGGCGGGTGGGGCTTGTGTGGGGTGGGCGGGGCTTGTGTGGGGTGGGCGGGACTTTGTGTGGGCCCGGGTGCGCAAGGGCGGGGCCCAGGTCAGTGGGCGGGGCTTGTGAGGGGTGGGCGGGGCTTGTGTGGGGTGGGCGGGGCTTGTGTGGGCCTGGGTGTGCAAGGGCGGGGCCCAGGTCAGTGGGCGGGGCTTGTGAGGGGTGGGCGGGGCTTGTGTGGGGTGGGCGGGGCTTGTGTGGGACTGGGTGCGCAAGGGCGGGGCCCAGGTCAGTGGGCGGGGCTTGTGTCGGGTGGGCGGGGCTTGTGTGGGGTGGGCGGGGTTTGTGTGAGGGGTGGGCGGGGCCAAGCACAGGTTCGGGGGGCTCACAGGGGAGCTGGGTTAAAAATAAAATTGTGAGAGTTCCTTAAATGTAAATTTATAAATTATTATAGTATTATTTTATAATTATTATTTATAATTATAAGTATTATAATTATGGTTTCATATTCATCAATAATCAATGTTGATGAATATGAAATAATTATATAAATATTGCTATTTGTATTTATTAATAAAAGCTTCAAAATCTGTTTTAAATTAACATATAATATATATTTATTGAATAATGACCTAAATAGTTATATCAAAAGTAATACTCAATTTATAATACACTTATTTATTAATATTTTATTTAGTTAAAAGTAATATTTAACTTATAATCAAAAGTAACACTTAATTCATAATAGACTTATTTATTAATAATTTAAATAGTTAAAAGTAATCTTTAACTTACAATCAAAAGTAGCATTTAATTTATAATACACTTATTTATTAATAATTTAAATAGAAATAATATTTAACTTATAATCACAAGTAATACTTAATTCATTATACAATTATTTATTAGTAATTTAAATAGTTAAAAGTGATATTTAACTTATAACCAAAACAATTTAATTTATAATACACTTGTCAATAATTTAACATTAATAACTTAATATTAATACTTTAAATAGCTATAATATTTAACTTACAACCAAAAGTAATATTTAATTCATAATGCACTTAATAAATAATAGCTTAAATTATTAAAAATAATGAATAATTTAGGGCTTATTTATTATTTAGGGCTAAATCCAATTTAGGGGTTCCCAGCACAATTCCACACCCCCCAGCCCAGTTTATCCCAGTTTGGGGGTTCCCAATCCCAGTTTATCCCAGTTTGGGGGTTCCCAATTCCAGTTTATCCCCATTTCAGGGTTTAGGCGTTCCCAGTTTAACCAGTTTATCCCAGTTTAACCAGTTTGGGGTTTCAGTGGGTGCAGGAGGAGGCCCCGGACGTGCTGTGCCTCCAGGAGACCAAGTGCGCCGTGTCGGCCGTGCCGCCCGAGGTCCGGGCCCTGCCGGGGCTGCCCCACCAGTTCTGGTCCAGCGCCAAGGACCGGCCGGGCTACAGCGGGGTGGGGCTGCTGGCCAAGAGCGAGCCGCTCAACGTCACCTACGGCATCGGTGAGAGCCAAAATTGGCCAAAATTGACCCAAAATACAGCGGGGTGGGGCTGCTGGCCAAGAGCGAGCCGCTCAACGTCACCTACGGCATCGGTGAGAGCCAAAATTGGCCAAAATTGACCCAAAATACAGCGGGGTGGGGCTGCTGGCCAAGAGCGAGCCGCTCAACGTCACCTACGGCATCGGTGAGGGCCAAAATTGGCCAAAATTGACCCAAAATACAGCGGGGTGGGGCTGCTGGCCAAGAGCGAGCCGCTCAACGTCACCTACGGCATCGGTGAGAGCCAAAATTGACCCAAAATGGGCACAAATTGGCCAAAATTGACACAAAATGACTCCGAGTCCATCGAGCCCAAATCACCTCAAAATCACCCCAAATTGCCCCCAAACGGCCCCAGAATGGCTCCAAAACTGACCCAAATTGCCCCAAAATGACTCTTGAGTCCGTCGAGCCCAAATCACCTCAAAATGGCCACAAACTGCCCCAAAATGGCCCCAAACGTGCCCAAAACCACCTCAAAAACACCCCAAACCACCCCAAATCAACTGACCCCAAATCACCTCAAAATTACCCCAAACTGCCCCAAAACAACCCCGAGTCCATTGACCCCAAATCACCTCAAAACTGCCCAAATTCACCCCAAAACTGCCCCAAACTGCCCTAAACCAACCGAAACCACCCCAAAACGCCTCAAAACTGCCCCAGCTCATTCCCAATCCCCTCCCAGTCACTCCCAGACCCTCCCAGTTGCCCCCAGTCCCTCCCAATCCCTTCCTAGTCCCTCCCCATCCTTCCCAGTCCCTCCCAATCCCTTCCTAGTCCCTCCCCATCCTTCCCAGTCCCTCCCAATCCCCTCCCAGTCCCTCCCAATCTCCTCCCAGTCCCTCCCAATCCCTTCCTAGTCCCTCCCCATCCTTCCCAGTCCCTCCCAATCCCCTCCCAGTCCCTCCCAATCGCCTCCCAGTCCCTCCCAGTCCCTCCCAGTGCCCCCCACTCACCCCCTTCCCCTCCCCTCCCATCAGGTGACCCCGAGCACGACGTGGACGGCCGCGTGGTGACGGCCGAGTTCCCCTCCCTGTTCGTGGTCTGCGCCTACGTCCCCAACGCCGGGCGGGGCCTGGTGCGCCTGGAGCCGCGGCTGCGCTTCGACGCCGCCTTCCTGAGCTTCCTGCGGCGCCTGGACGGGCAGAAACCCGTCCTGCTCTGCGGGGACCTCAACGTGGCCCACCAGGAGATCGACCTGTGCCACCCCCGCGTCAACCGCTCCAACCCGGGCTTCACGCCACAGGAGCGCGAGGGCTTCACCCGCCTGCTGGACGCCGGCTTCGTGGATTCCTTCCGCCACCTCTACCCCGAGGCCAAGGGGGCTTTCACCTTCTGGACCTACCTGGGAGGGGCGCGGGAGAGGAACGTGGGGTGGAGGCTCGACTACGCCGTGCTGTCCCAGCGGCTGCTGGGGGCGCTGTGCGACTGCAAGATCCGCAACGCCGTGGCGGGCAGCGACCACTGCCCCATCACCGCGCTGCTGGCCGTCTGAGGAGGGGCGGAATCGGCCAGAAATGGCTCCAAAATATTGCTCAATTCGCTCGAAAATGGGTCAGAGTTGGCGCCGTTGTGGCCAAAATGGCGTCACGTGATTTTAATTGGATGTTTGCTAGCTAAAATATGCTCAAAACTGCCCAAAATAATGTTGGAATCAGTCAAAGTTGAATTGGGCCAAAGCCATCTTGAAATCGGCCCAAAATTCCTTAAAAATTTGCTCAATTCGCTCAAAAATGGGTCAGAGTTGGCGCCGTTGTGGCCAAAATGGCGTCACGCGATTTTAATTGGATGTTGATTGGCCCAAATTAACCCAAAATAGGTTTGGGTTGGGTTGGGCCAAAGCCATCTTGATATCACTCCAGAAATTGCTCAAAATTTGCTCAATTCACTCGAAAATGGGTCAGAGTTGGCGCCATTGTGGCCAAAATGGCGTCACGTGATTTTAATTGGATGTTTGTTGGCCCAAAATAATGTTGGAATCAGTCAAAATTCAACTGGGTTGGGTTGGGCCAAAGCCATTTGAAATCACTCCAGAAATTGCTCAAAAATTTGCTCAATTCGCTCAAAAATGGGTCAGAGTTGGCGCCATTGCGGCCAAAATGGCGTCGCGCGATTTTAATTGGATGCTTGTTGGCCCAAAACTGCCCAAAATTGGCCCAAAATGGCCTTGGAATGAGTCAAAAGTTGAGCCGGGTTGGGTTGGGCCAAAACCGCCTTGAAATCGGCCCAAAATTGGAATAAATTCCCTCAAAATGACTCAGATTTGGGGGTTGATGACGTCATCAAAGCTGAGACGAAACCACCCGCTCTTGACCCAAAATCTCCCAAAATTGACTCAAAATCGGGCTCTGATGACGTCATCAAGGCCAAGGTTGCCTCACCCACCTCGACCCGGGCGGAACTTGACCCGAAATTGCCTCGAAATGACCCAAAACCACCCAAAATTACGTTCCGATGACGTCATCAACACCAAGATGGCGTCTGGCTCTGGTTTTTTACCCAAATCCCCCCAAATCGGCCCCAAATTTGGGCCTCTCAGGTGCTGCTGTCGACACAAAACTCCTCCCCAAAACCCCTCCCCCACCCCTCAGGCCCCGCCCCCTTTGCCCCGCCCCCTCAGGGACCTCCCCTCCCCCGTTTTATTTTAATAAAGGTGAATTTTGGGGTGAAACCTCCCGAGTTTGGGTTTATTTACATCGACCACACCCACGGTGGGCGTGGCCGTCCAATAAATAGCGCTGTACAAGGGGGCGGGGCTTATGTACAAAGGGGCGGGGCCCGAGGCATGCGGGAGGGGGCGGGGCCATGCGGGGGGGCGTGGCTGAATTGTCCATTGGTGATGACGTCATCGGCACCGTGCGGCCACGCCCGTGGGTGTCCCACGATGAGGGGGCGTGTCCCACGATGAGGGGGCGTGTCCCCGGTCAGGGGGCGTGTCCCACGGGGCCGGGGGCGTGTCCCGGGTGAGGGGGCGTGGTCAGGCGCGCGGGGGGAGGGGCTGGCTGACCCGCACGCAGCCCCAATAGGCCGCCCGCAGCAGACACGCCCCCGCCCCCGCCCCCAGCACCGCCCACGCCGCCGGCACCCACCGCGCCCGGCGCCACAGCCACCACGTGCCGGCCTGGGCGGGGCGGGGGGCGTGGTCAGGGCCGATGGACACCCCACAGCCACGCCCTGTCCCGCCCTGAGTGCTCCTTTAACCCCGCCCGCTTCTGCCACACCCATTGGGCCACGCCCTCCCAACCACGTGGGTTTAGGACACGCCTCCTCGAAGCCACGCCCCTCAGGATTGACCAGAGGCAGCTGAGCCCCGCCCATTTCGGCCACGCCCACTAAAGCCCCACCCCTCCATTATTACATCCCAAAGCCACTCCTACTTTAGGCCACACCCCTAAAGCCCCACCCCTCCATCTCACAGCCACACCCCGTTCAAGCCCCACCCCTTTAGACCACACCCCTAAAGCCCCACCCCTCCTTCCATCCCACAGCCACACCCCCTTCAAGCCTCACCCCTTTAGGCCACACCCCCACTGAAGCCCCACCCCTCCTTGCATCCCATTTCATGCCAAGGCCACGCCCCTTCAAGCTCCACCCATTTAAGCCCCACCCCCTAAAGCCCCACCCCTCCTTGCATCCCATTCCATGCCAAGGCCACGCCCCTTCAAGCCCCACCCCCTAAACCCCCACCCCTCCTAATTCATTCCATCCCACAGCCACACCCCATTCAAGCCCCACCCATTTAAGCCCCACCCACTTAAGCATCACCCACTTAAGCCCCACCCATTTAGGCCCCACCCATTGAAGTCCCCTTTAGCCCCGCCCCTTCAAACCCTCCACCAGACTCCACCCCCAGACACCCGAGCCCCTCCCCCTCCCTGGCCCCGCCCCCCCGGCCCCGCCCTCACCGCCAGTCCGGCCGCGGCCCCGCCCATCAGCAGCGCCCCCAGCAGGCAGCACAGGCAGCGTCTCCGCGGGAACCGCCGGCCAATCGCAGACCTGGGCGTGGCCAGAGGGGCGTGGTCACCTCCAGAGTGTCACACCCACAGCCCGAGGGGCGTGGTCACACCAACCACGCCCCCAAAGGGGCGGGGCCTCACTTACACCTTGCGGCAATGGGGGCAGCGAGCCAGGGAGCGGTCGGGGAGCTCCGCCCACTGCGGGGAAAGGGGCGGGGTCACAAAGGGGCGTGGCCCAGGGTGGGCGGGGCCGGAAGGGGCGGGGCCGGAAGGGGCGGGGCTCACCAGGAAGGGCCCCCCGCAGTGGGCGCAGGCCACGCGCACGCCCCCGGGAGGGGGGTCCGGGCTGGGCGCCCCCGTCTGCACCGGGCCCAGGTTGATGATCCTCTTACTGGGGGGAACTGGTTAGACTGGGAGGGCGCTGGGGCGGGCGGGGGAACCCCCCGGTGCTCCCAGTTTGGAACAGGGATCCCCCAGAGTTCCCCCCAGTGCTCCCAGTAACCCCAGCAACGCTCCCAGTATGGCCCAGGGTGCCCAGTATGGCCCAATGACTCCCCGTGCTCCCAGTATGGCCCAATGACTCCCAGTGCTCCCAGTATGGCCCAACAACCCCGGAAGTGCTCCCAGTATGGCCCAGTGACTGCTCCCAGTGTTTCCAGTATGGCCCAATGATTCCCAGTGCTCCCAGCATGGCCCAGTGCTCCCAGTATGGCCCCCTGACCACTCCCAGTGCTCCCAGTATGGCCCAATGACCTCTCCCAGTCCCTCCCAATACCCCCAAACACGGTCCCCGTTCCCTTCCACTCCATCCCAGTCCATCCCAGTCACCCCCAATCCCAGCCCAGCCGCTCCCAGTTCCCTCCCAATCCCATCCCAGTCCCTCCCAGTCCCCGCTAGTCCCTCCCAGTGCCCCCCAGCCCGCTCCCAGTCTGACCAGTACGGCCGTGGGCAGGCGATGCGCTGGGCCGAGGCCCGGCACACCAGCAGGCAGTTGCACGGACACCTCACGTATTTCTTCCCGCCAGGGGCCGTCCGGATTGGCTGCCGCCGGCAGAGGGGGCGGGGCCTCAGGGGACACGCCCTCGGACCCCGCCCACCCCGGCTGGAACCCCCCGAGCCACGCCCCCTTTCCCTGGGACACCCCCAAAACCATTCCTCAGACCCCGCCCCATCCCTCAGACCCCGCCCTCATCCCTCAGACCCCGCCCTCATCCCTCAGACCCCGCCCCATCCCTCAGACCCCGCCCCATCCCTCAGACCCCGCCCATCCTTCAGACCCCGCCCATCCCTCAGACCCCGCCCTCATCCCTCAGACCCCGCCCATCCCTCAGACCCCGCCTCATCCCTCAGACCCCGCCTCATCCCTCAGACCCCGCCCCATCCCTCAGACCCCGCCCCATCCCTCAGACCCCGCCCTCATCCCTCAGACCCCGCCCTCATCCCTCAGACCCCGCCCATCCCTCAGACCCCGCCCCATCCCTCAGACCCCGCCCCTACCCTCAGATCCCGCCCATCCCTCAGACCCCACCACATCCCTCAGACCCCGCCCATCCCTCAGACCCCGCCCCATCCCTCAGACCCCGCCCATCCTTCAGACCCCGCCCATCCCTCAGACCCCGCCCCATCCCTCAGACCCTGCCCCATCCCTCAGACCCCGCCCATCCCTCAGACCCCACCCCATCCCTCAAACCACACCCCACCCTTCAGACCCCGCCCCATCCCTCAGACCCCGCCCATCCTTCAGACCCCGCCCCATCCCTCAGACCCTGCCCCATCCCTCAGACCCTGCCCATCCCTCAGACCCCGCCCATCCCTCAGACCCCGCCCATCCCTCAGACCCCGCCCCATCCCTCAGACCCTGCCCCATCCCTCAGACCCCGCCCCACCCTTCAGGCCCCGCCCCATCCCTCAGACCCCGCCCCATCCCTCAGACCCCGCCCATCCCTCAGACCCCACCCCATCCCTCAAACCACACCTCACCCTTCAGACCCTGCCCCACCCTTCAGACCCCGCCCCATCCCTCAGACCCCGCCCCATCCTTCAGACCCCGCCCCATCCTTCAGACCCCACCCCATCCCTCAGACCCTGGCCTTCCCAGACTCTGCCCCTTTAGGCCACGCCCCTTTCACACCCTCCCCTCAAGCCCCGCCCCTTTCAGGCCCCGCCCCTTTCAGGCCCCGCCCCTTACCGTGGCCTCGCCACACCCCCCGCACTTCACCACGTGCTGATGCGTTTTGCCCTCGACGCTGATTGGCCGCTGGCACACGCGGCACGTGACCGCCGGAGGCCCCGCCCCCACCGCCTCGGGGCTGCCCAATGGCGAGTAAGGGGGCGGGGCCTCGCCTGGACCCGCCCCCCCGCCGGCTGCCAATGGTAACGGGCGGGTCAGTGGTTGAGCCGCGCCCACATAAACCACGCCCCCTCCCTCAGCGCGCTAAGCCACGCCCCTCTGCCATTCCCGCCTCGCCGGGCCCCGCCCCCCGGGTAAAACCGCGCCGCTCCCGGGTGACCCCGCCTCCTCTTACCGGCGGCAGCGGCCCCGCCCGGGCCCGGCCCCGCCTCGGGCGGCAGCAGCGGCGATCGCTCCCCGTCCGCCATGACAGCGACCGCGACACGCCCGTCCCCTTCCGATTGGTCCGCCGGGATCACGTGAGGGCGGCGCCCCCCGGCCTCGCCCCTCCTCGCGCCGCCATTGGCCCCGCCGGGTCACATGACGGCCCCGCGGCGTTGCCTGGCGACCCCCTCAGCGCTCCGCGCGCTCCCATTGGCCCGCCCGGACCACGTGACCCCCACATCGCGGCGTTGCCCGGCAACGCCCGCGCCGCTCTCCGGGTTTTATTCCTCGCGCTCTCATTGGTCCTTCATACCCACGTGATGCCCCCGCATCACCCGGGTTGCCGGGCAACGCCCCCACCGCTCTTCCGGGTCCCTCCTTGCGCTCCCATTGGCCTCTGCTGCCCTCACGTGATTTCCACCCCACGCCCCCGCGTTTCCCGGCAACGCCTCGCCCCGCCCCTCCCTCCCCTCTCTCCCATTGGCCGCTCTCCCCTCACGCCGCGCTCTGATTGGCCGCCTCTCCCGCCACTCCCGCCGCTTCCCCCGCGGCGGTTTCCACGGCGACGCGGAGGCGGAGGGGGGGCGAGGCCGGGGGCGGGGGGCAGAGCGCGGGCTCTGATTGGCCGAGGAGCGGGGGCGCGATCGTGCGCGCTGACGTCACGGCGCGCCCCTTTATAAACGCGGTGGGCGGGGCCGGCGGCCCAGACGCGGCTCCGATGGACGTGAGGTGAGGGGGGTCCCGGGGAGGAATTTTGGGGGGATTTTTGTGGGGGTGGGCGATGATTGACGGGCGCTGCCGTCCAATAGGAACGCGGCCCGGGGGTCTCCCGCCTCCCCGCGGCCAATGAGCGCCGAGGGGCGTGGCCTGGGGGGGCTTAGGACCCCCCCCTTAAATTCCCATTGATGGGGAGGGGAAAGAGCCGGGGGGGAGGGGAATTTTGGGGTTTTTTGAGGGGGATTTCGGGGATTTTGGGGAATTTTTGGGGGGGGTTTAAGGGCGGGGCATCGCCCGCCCCGTCCCAAGTCCGCCTGGCCCCGAGCCCGGGCCGAGGCCGCGCCGGGCCGGGAGTCAAGGTCGGGGGTGGGGGGGGAAAGGTCGGGATGGGGGGGGCTGGGGGTCACTTTGGGGTCATTCTGAGGGTCCTGGGGTCATTTCAGGGGGCCTGGGGGTCACTCTGAGGGTCCTGGGGTCATTTCAGGGGGCCTGGGGGTCATTTCTGGGGTCCTGGGGTCACTCTGGGGTCATTTCAGGGGTCTTGAGGTCACTGCGGGGATCCTGGGGGTCATTCTGGGTCACTCTTAGGGTCCTGGGGTCACTCTGGGGTCATTTCAGGTGTCTTGGGGTCACTCAAGGGTCACCCTGGGGTCATTCCGGGGGTCCTGGGGGTCACTCGGGGTAATTTCAGGAGTCCTGGGGGTCACTCTGAGGGTCCTGGGGTCACTCGAGGTCACTCTGGGGTCACTCCAGGAGTTCTGGGGTCACTCCGGGGTCATTTCAGGGGTCCTGGGGTCACTCTGGGGTCACTGCGGGGATCCTGGGGGTCACTCAGGGTCACTCTGAGAGCCCTGGGGTCACTCTGGGGTCACTCTGGGGTCCTTTGGGTCACCCCAGGTCACTCTGGATTCATTTTGAGGGTCCTGGGGTCACTCTGAGGGTCCTGAGGGTCACTCTGGGGTCACTCTGAGAGTCCTGGCGTCATTCTGAGACTTTTGGGGTCACTCTGAGGTCACTGGGGTCATTTCAGGGGTCTTGGGGGTCACTCTGGGGTCATTTCAGGGGCCCTGGGAGTCCTGGGGATCACTCCGGGAGTCCTGGGTCACTCTGGGGTCATTCTGGGGTCCAGGGGTCACTCTGGGGTCACTGTGAGGGTCCTGGGATCATTTTGAGGGGTCCTGGGGGTCACTCTGGGGTCATTTCAGGCATCCTGGCGGTCACTCCAGGGGTCCTGGGGTCACTCTGGGGTCATTTCAGGGGTCCTGGGGTCACTCTGGGGTCACTCCGGGGTCACTCTGGGGTCACTCTGAGAATCCTGGCATCATTCTGAGAGTTTTGGGGTCACTCCGGGGTCACTGGGGTCATTTCAGGCATCCAGGGGGTCACTCCAGGGGTCCTGGGGTCACTCTGGGGTCACTCTGAGGGTCCTGGGGTCACTCCGGGGTCACTCTGGGGGTCCCGGGGTCACCCTGGGGTTACTCTGGGGTCATTTCAGGCATCCTGGGGGTCACTCCAGGGGTCCCGGGGTCACCCTGGGGTCACTCTGGGGGTCCCGGGGTCACTCTGGGGTCACTCCGGGGTCACTCTGAGTGGTCTGTAGCGGTCAGTGCTAATCCATACTGGTCCATACTGGTCCATACTGGTCTTTACTGGTTCACACTGGTTCATACTGGTCCATACTGGTCTACACGGGTGCCATACTGATCAGTACTGGTCTATACTGGTTCGTACTGGTCCGTACTGGTTTTTCCAGTTACAAGGCCTGCGCCAAGGCCGCCGCCTGGCTGCGGGCTGTACTGGTTTATACTGGTTTGTACTGGTTCATACTGGTACCATACCAGTCTATATCAGTACTGTACTGGTTTATATCAGTGTATACCAGTACCATACTGGTTCATACTGGTCCATACTGGTTTTTCCAGTTACGAGGCCTGCGCCGAGGCCACCGCCTGGCTGCGGGCTGTACTGGTTTGTACTGGTTCATACTGGTTCATACTGACACCATACCTGTATATATCAGTGTATATCAGTACCGTACCAGTACCATACTGGTTCATACTGGTTCATACTGGTACCATACCAGTCTATATCAATGCATAACAGTGTATATCAGTGTTATACCAGTACCATACTGGTCCATACTGGTCCATACTGGTTTTTCCAGTTACGAGGCCTGTGCCAAGGCCGCCGCCTGGCTGCGGGCTGTACTGGTTTGTACTGGTTCATACTGGTACCATACCAGTCTATATCAGTACTGTACTGGTTAATATCAGTGTATACCAGTACCATACTGGTTCATACTGGTCCATACTGGTCTGTACTGGTTTTTCCAGTTACAAGGCCTGTGCCGAGGTCGCCGCCTGGCTGTGGGCTGTACTGGTTTGTACTGGTTTGTACTGGTACCATACCAATACAATACTGCTCTATATCAGTGTATATCAGTGTTATACCGGTTCATACTGGTTTATACTGGTCCGTACTGGTCCCCAGTTACGAGGCCTGCGCCGAGGCCGCCGCCTGGCTGCGGGCTGTACTGGTTTGTACTGGTTTATACTGGTTCATACTGGTATCATACTGACATTATACCTGTATATATCAGTACCATACTGGTTTATATCAGTGTTATACCGGTTCATACTGGTTCATACTGGTTCATACTGGTCTGTACTGGTCCCCAGTTACGAGGCCTGCGCCGAGGCCGCCGCCTGGCTGCGGGCTGTACTGGTTTATACTGGTTTATACTGGTACCATACCGGTACAATACTGCTCTATATCAGTGTATATCAGTACCGTACCAGTACCATACTGGTTCATACTGGTCTGTACTGGTCCCCAGTTACGAGGCCTGCGCCGAGGCCGCCGCCTGGCTGCGGGCTGTACTGGTTTATACTGGTTTGTACTGGTACCATACCCATCTGTATCAGTGTATATCAGTACCGTACTGGTTTATATCAGTGATATACTGGTTCATACTGGTTAATACTGGTCCGTACTGGTCCCCAGTTACGAGGCCTGCGCCAAGGCCGCCGCCTGGGTGCGGGCTGTACTGGTTTATACTGGTTCATACTGGTTCATACTGACACCATACCGCTCTATATCAGTGTATATCAGTGTTATACCAGTACCATACTGGTTCGTACTGGTTCATACTGGGTCATACTGGTTCCCAGTTACGAGGCCTGCACCAAGTCCGCCGCCTGGCTGCGGGCTGTACTGGTTTGTACTGGTTTGTACTGGTACCATACCGGTACAATACTGCTCTATATCAGTGTTATACCAGTACCATACCGGTTCATACTGGTTCATACTGGTCTGTACTGGTCCCCAGTTACGAGGCCTGCGCCGAGGCCGCCGCCTGGCTGCGGGCTGTACTGGTTTGTACTGGTTCATACTGGTACCATACCAGTCTATATCAGTACTGTACTGGTTAATATCAGTGTATACCAGTACCATACTGGTTCATACTGGTCCATACTGGTCCCCAGTTACGAGGCCTGTGCCAAGGCCGCCGCCTGGCTGCGGGCTGTACTGGTTTGTACTGGTTTATACTGGTACCATACCGGTACAATACTGCTCTATATCAGTGTTATACCAGTACCATACTGGTTCATACTGGTTTACACTGGTCTGTACTGGTCCCCAGTTACGAGGCTGCGCCGAGGCCGCCGCCTGGCTGCGGGAGCGCCTCCCGGAGCCCCCGAGGGTGGCGCTCGTCTGCGGCTTCCGGGCTCGGGGCTCTGGCCCAGGAGCTCTTGGAGCCGCGGAGCTTCGACTACGCGAGATCCCGCACTTCCCCGCAGCACCGGTACTGGGACGGACTGGGACGGACTGGGGGGGACTGGGAGGGGCTGGGAGGGAACTGGGAGGGGATTGGGAGGGACTGGGACGGACTGGGACGGACTGGGAGGGAACTGGGAGGGGATTGGGGGGGGATTGGGACGGACTGGAGGGGTTTGGGAGGGACTGGACAAATGGGACAAACTGGGAGGGGGGCGTGTAGGGGTGGTTCAGTGAGATTTTGGGTGGGTTTGGGATTTTTGGAGGTGGTTTGAGGTGAGTTTTGGTGGTTTGGGGGATTTTGGGGTGATTTCGGTTGATTTAGGTGGTTTTGGGGTGGGTTTGGGTGATTTTGGATGGATTTGGGTGATTTTGGGTGGTTTGGGATTATTTGGGGTAGTTTGGGGTGATTTTAGGTGATTTTGGATAATTTTGGGGGGTTTTGAGTGGATTGGGGTGATTTTGATTGATTTTGGTGGGTTTGGGGTGATTTTGGGTTGGTTTTGGGGATTTGGGGGAAGTTTGGGATGATTTGGGGTCATTTTTGGTGGTTTTGGTTGATTTTAAGGGGGTTTGGGGATTTTTGGGCGGTTTTGGGGAATTTTTGGGAATTTTGGGCAGGGCCGGGGTCACCTGGTGCCCAGGTGGGCGTGGTGACCCCCGGCCCCGCCCCCAGTGCAGGGCCACGCCGGGCGATTGGTCGTCGGCCGCCTGGGCTCCGCCCCCTGCGCCGTCCTGCAGGGGCGGTTCCACCTCTACGAGGGGTACAGCCCCGCCCAGGTGAGCCCCGCCCACTTCCGGGACACGCCCACACCTGGGACACGCCCACAGATGGGACACACCCACAGATGGGACACACCCACACCTGGGACACGCCCACAGATGGGACACGCCCACAGATGGGACACGCCCACAGCTCGGGGGCACGCCCACACCTGGGACACGCGCACACCTGGGACACACCCACTGCTGGTCACTCTCTGGTCACTGCTTGGTCACTCTGGTCACTGTCTGGTCACTTTGGTCACTCAGTGGTCACTCAGTGGTCACTCTGGTCACTCTCTAGTCAGTCTGGTCACTCTCTGGTCACTCTGGTCACTCTTTGGTCTCTGTGGGTCACTCTGGTCACTGTCTGGTCAATCTGGTCACTCTGTGGTCACTCTGGCCACTCTGGTCACTCTCTAGTCAGTCTGGTCACTCTGGTCACTCTCTGGTCACTCTGGGTCACTCCAGTCACTCTTTGGTCACTCTGGTCACTCAGGTTGTGGTCCCCGTTCGGACGCTGGCCCTGGCCGGAGTGCACACCCTGGTGCTGACCAACGCCACGGGGTCACTGCGGTCACTGCGGTCACTGTGGTCACTCACTGGTCACTGCAGTCACTCTGGTCACTCACTGGTCACTCACTGGTCACTCACAGGTGGTGGTGCCCGTTCGGACGCTGGCCCTGGCCGGAGTGCACACCCTGGTGCTGACCAACGCCGCGGGGTCACTGCGGTCACTGTGATCATTGTGGTCACTCACTGGTCACTCACTGGT
>JAJEOU010002541.1:0-13737 GCA_021534815.1 Acrocephalus arundinaceus
CTGGATCACATCTATCTGATTGAACCATACGAGCAAAGTGGAATGCATACTATCTCTCCCCGGTCAGTGTCACCCAGCTGTCCCTGGTGCCCCAGGTGTCCCCACCTGTCCCAGGTGTCCCCAGTGCCCCAGGTGTCCCAGGTGTCACCCAGGTGTCCCCATCTCTCCCAGGTGTCCCCCAGGCGTCCCCAGTGTCCCTGGGTGTCCCTGGTGTCACCCAGGTGTCCTCATCTGTCCCAGATGTTCCCGGTGTCCCTGGTGTTCCCCACCTGTCCTCGGTGTCCCCCAGGTGTCCCTGGTCTCCCCCACCCATCCCAGGTGTCCCAGGTGTCACCCAGGTGTCCCCACCTGTCCCAGGTGTCCCCGGTGTCCCCCAGGTGTCCCCCAGGTGTCCCAGGTGTCCCAGGTGTCCCCCAGGTGTCCCAGGTGTCCCCACCTGTCCCCACCTGTCCCAGGTGTCCCCGGTGTCCCCCAGGTGTCCCCCAGGTGTCCCAGGTGTCCCAGGTGTCCCCCAGGTGTCCCAGGTGTCCCCACCTGTCCCTACCTGTCCCAGGTGTCCCAGGTGTCCCAGGTGTCCCCAGTGTCCCCCAGGTGTCCCCCAGGTGTCCCCACCTGTCCCAGCCCTTCCTGCCCTTTCTCATTGCAGGGCAGCTCCAGGCCCAGCTCGGTGAGTGGCCCCGCCCCCGTGGCCCCGCCCACCTCTGCTGGCCGCATGCAAATGAGCACTAATTAGCGTTAATTAGCGTTGATTAGCGTTAATTGGCATTAATTAGCGCTCGTTCCACACAGATTTCAGACGGGCTCAGAGCCACGCAGGTGAGTCCAGCCCAAATCCCCTTTTCCTTTTCCTTTTCCTTTCCTTTTCCTTTTCCTTTTCCTTTCCTTTTCCTTTTCCTTTCCTTTTCCTTTCCTTTTCCTTTTCCTTTTCTTTTCCTTTTCCTTTTCTTTTCCTTTTCCTTTCCTTTTCCTTTTCCTTTTCCTTTTCCTTTTCCTTTTCCTTTTCCTTTCCTTTTCCTTTTCCTTTTCCTTTTCCTTTCCTTTTCCTTTTCCTTTTCCTTTTCTTTTCCTTTTCCTTTCCTTTTCCTTTTCTTTTTCCTTTTCCTTTTCCTTTCCTTTTCCTTTTCTTTTCCTTTTCCTTTTCCTTTTCCTTTTCCTTTTCCTTTTCCTTTTCTTTTCCTTTTCCTTTTCCTTTTCCTTTTCCTTTCCTTTTCCTTTTACTTTTCCTTTCCTTTTCCTTTTCCTTTTCCTTTCCTTTTCCTTTTCCTTTTCCTTTCCTTTCCTTTTCCTTTTCCTTTTCCTTTCCTTTTCCTTTTCCTTTTCCTTTTCCTTTTCCTTTTCCTTTTCTTTTCCTTTTCCTTTTCCTTTTCCTTTTCCCTGTTGGAAAAATCCCAACTCCTTTGTAATGTTACATCAAAAGATATCACACAATATCAAACGGTATCACACAATATCAAACGATATCACACGGTATCACACGGTATCACACAATTTCACACTGTATCAAACAATATCAAACAATATTAGACGGTATCACATGATATCAAAGGCTATCACACGACAGTAAACGATATCACAACATAACAAACGATATCACACAGTATCAAATGACATCACACGATATCAAACAATATCACACGATATCAAACAATATCACACAAAATCACACAAAGTCACATATCATACGGTATCACATGCTATCGCACGCTATCATACAATATCACACGATATCACAGGATATCACACAATATCAAATTATATCAAACAATATCACACAATATCACCCGATATCCCACGATATCAAACAATATCACAGGATATTACACGATACTGCACTGTATCACAGGATATCACGGGATATCCCACGATATCTCACGATATCCCACGATATCTCACGGTATCCCACGATATCCCACGATATCCCGCGCTATCCCGCTCTATCCCACGCTCCCAAGCCTGTTTTCCCTCCCGCGCAGTGTCCCTGACCCTGGACGAGCAGCGCCTCCCGCCGTCCCTGGCCATGCGGGGCCGATCGCGGCTGCTCCGCTCGGGTCCCGCGGCCCGGGCGCAGCCCCGCGCCGTGGCCGTGGCCCGGGAGGGATTTTCCCATGGGAAGCACTACTGGGAGGTGGAGGTGGGCGAGGGATCCGGCTGGGAGCTGGGAGTGCTGGGGCAGGAGATCCGGGATTCCCTCGGGGGGGAGATCCGGGATTCCCTCGGGGGGGAGATCCGGGATTCCCTCGGGCAGGAGCTCCAGGTGACACAGGTGGGAATCCAGGATTCCCTCCCCGAGGCGGAGGCCCCAGGGCTGGGGCATTCCCGGGAGGAATTCCAGGATTCCCTCCCCGAGGCGGAGGCCCCAGGGCTGGGGCATTCCCGGGAGGAATTCCAGGATTCCCTCCCCGAGGATGAGGCCCCAGGGCTGGGATATTCCCGCGGGGAATTCCAGGATTCCCTCCCGGAGTTTGAAGCTCCAGGGCTGGGATATTCCGCGGGGAATTCCAGGATTCCCTCCCGGAGGATGAGGCCCCAGGGCTGGGATATTCCCGCGGGGAATTCCAGGATTCCCTCTCCGAGTCCGAGGCCCCAGGGCTGGGATATTCCCGCGGGGAATTCCAGGATTCCCTCCCGGAGTTTGAGGCCCCAGGGCTGGGATATTCCCGCGGGGAATTCCGCCTGCCCGGCGGGGAGCTGTGCGGGATCCGCGGGCCCTGCCGGGTGCTGGGGGTGCTGCTGGACCAGGAGCGCGGCGCCCTCGCTTTCTTCGACGCCGAGGAGAAGCGGCGCCTGGGATCCGTGAAATTGAGAATTCCCGGGAAGCTTTTCCCGTTCTTCAGGCCGGGATCGGCCGGGAATGGTCTGGGGATCCGCCCCGTGGGGGTGTGAAACTGCCTTGGGAATGTTCGCTTCCAAACATTAAATTGCTTTTTAGATATTCTAATTATTCACATTTTAATATTACAGTGATCCCCTAACCCTAAACAAATTCCCATGGAAATATCCAAATTATTCCCTAACCCTAAACAAATTCCCATGGAAATATCCAAATTATTCCCTAACCCTAAACAAATTCCCATAGAAATATCCAAATTATTCCCTAACCCTAAACAAATTCCCATGGAAATATCCAAATTATTCCCATTTTATTATTCCAAATATTCCCTCACCCTATCCCAAACCACACCACAACCCCCAACCCTAACCCTCATCCAATTTCCCATTTAAACATTCAAATTATTGCCACTTTAATACTCTAAGTATTCTCTGAGCCTCACCCTAACCCTGACCCTAAGCCTAAAAAACTCCCATTTGAATATTCAAATTATTGCCATTTTAATATTCCAAATATTCCCTGACCCTGACCCTAACCCTCACCCAAATTTCCATTTAAATATTTAAATTATTCCCATTTTAATATTACAATTATCCCCTAACTCTAACCTAATTTCCCATTTAAAGACTCAAAATATTCCCATTTTATTATTCCAATATTCCTTGACCCAGACCCTACCCCTGGGATCTCTCCCCTTGAGAATTTCCTGGAATCTCTTCCCATTCTTCGGGCTGGGATCTGCCAGGAATGATCTGGAGATCCGTCCCATGGGGGTGTGAAACACCAGGGAATGTTTGCTTCCAATAATTAAATTGCTTTTTAAACATTCAAATTATTGCCATTTTAATATTACAGTTATCCCATAATCCTAAACAAATTCCCATTGGAATATTCAAATTATTTCCATTTTAATAACACAATTATACTCTAACTCCCATTAAAATATTCACATTATTGCCATTTTAATAATACAATTATCTCCTAACCCTGACCCTAACTTTAACCCCAACAAAAACCCCAGCCCTAACCCTAACCCAAACTCCTATTTTAATATTCAAATTATTGCTATTTTAATATTCCAAATATACCCTGACCCTAACCCCAAACAAATTCCCATTGAAATATTTGGAAATATGAGGAGAAAATGAGAGAAATGTGAGGGGGGAAAGGGGTGGGGAACATGAGGGGAGGAATGGGGGAAACGTTGAGGGGGGAAGGGTGAAAACGTGAGGGGAGAAAAGGCAAGAAATGTGAGGGGGAAAAAGAAAGGAAATGTGAGGGGAAAAGGGCAGGTAACATGAGGGGGAAAAGAGTGGAAAATGTGAGGGAGAAAAGGGTGGGAAACGTGAGAGGGGAAAAGGGCAGGAAACATAAGGGGAGGAAGGGTGGAAAACATGAGGGTGGAAAGAGTGGGAAACATGAGGGCACAAAATGGCAAGAAACGTGAGGGGAGAAAAGAGTGAGAAACGTGAGAGGAAAAAGGGTGGGAAATGTGAGGGGAGAAAAGGGTGGGAAATGTGAGGAGAGAAAAGAGCGAGAAACATGAGGGGAAAAGGGCAGGAAATGTGAGGGGGGAAAAGGCGGGAAATGTGAAGAGAGAAAAGGGAGGAAATGCAAGGGGGAAAAAAGACCAAGGAAGGGTTCCCACTGTCCCCGAGCAGTGAACACTGTGGTGTCCCAGCAGCAGCAGCTCCCCAGCCCTGCTGGCCACCAGCGAGCTCTGGGTCCTTGGTAGGGCTCACACTCCATGTGTAAGAGCCCAGCCCTCCTCCCTGCCCCGGGGCCATCCTCATCCTCACCTGCACAGGGATTGTGGGCACTGCTGCCAGCTTTCCTGCAGCCACTGCTGCCAGCACTGCCCAGCACCTCCAGCCAGGCTGTGGGCACTGCCCAGCACCTCTGGCCAGGGCTGCTGGCACTGCCCAGCCAAGAAACACCCTTGGGTCCCAGGCTGGCCCTGGCCTCTGATCCCTTTTTTCCTGCCACAGGCCTTTGGGACATACCTCAAGCGTTCGGAGAGGACAGGCATTGTCCTTGCTGCCATCGAGATCTTGGGACGCTCCAGCTTCCTGGACAAGGAAGGGCCAATGGAGTTTCTGGAGGTGGCCATGAAATCCCCCAAGCGGTGGCTGATGGATGTAAGTGTTCTGTGGCTGGGCTGCCCTTGAGCCCTGTCAGGTTCTGCCTCCTTCCCTCCCAAAGGTGTGTGAGGCTCCTGAAGCCACCTTGAGGCACCAGGTGTGGTGTCTTGCTGTTGTTGCTGTCTGTGCTTCTCCCACAGTCTGCACAGCAGCATTTTGTCCTGAGTGCTGATTCCAAACCTCCTTCAGAGCTGGAATTAACACCTCATTTTTGCCATCTTTGCCTGGCTTTTCTTACATGAACTTCCTTCTTTGGCAGTGCTTTGAGACAACTTAACTGCGTTCTTTATGTCCTGACAGAGGGATGGGCAGGGCAGAACTGCAGTGCACCACCCTCACCTGTGTTCCCTCCAGGTGCCAAAGGTCGTCAGACACATTTTTACATATTTTGATGAGAGAAACACAACAGCTGCTGAGTCCTTTCACATGCTGCTTGTCCGGATGGCGAATAAGTGGCCTGAGCGAGTTGTCACCACAGCTCTGGAGGTGGCTCCCATATTCAGGTGCTGACCCTGACCCAAAGGGAGCAGGGGCCTCCATCCCACCCTGCTTCCCAGCACAGGCCCACAAGGGATTTGGGGAGGTCCCAAGGGGATTTTGGGGGATCCTGGGTGGGTTCTGAGGGGATTTTGGGAGGTTTTGAGGGGATTTTGGGGGGTCCCAGGTGTGGGTTTTGAGTTACTGAATGGATTTTGGGGAGTCCCAAATGGAATTTAGGGGGTCCCAGGTGCCATTTGGGGAGGTCCTGAGTGGATTTTGTGTGGTCCCAGGTGCCTTTTGGGAGGTCCTGAATGGATTTGGGGAGGTCCTGAGTGGAATTTGGGGGGTCTCAGGTGCATTTTGGGAGGTCCCAAAGGGATTTTGGGGTTGTCCCAAAGGGATTTGGGGGGTCCCAAGGGGATTTTTGGGGGTCCCAGGTACATTTTAGGAGGTCCCAAAGGGATTTGGGGAGATTCTGAGTGGAATTTGAGGAGTCCCAGGTGTGTTTGGGAGGTCCCAAGCAGGTTTTGTTGGGTCCTGGGTGGGTTTTGGGAGGTTCTGAGTGGAATTTGGGGGGTCCCAGGTGCATTTTGGGAGGTCCTAAAGGGATTTTGGAGGGTCCCAGGTGGGTTTTGGGAGCTCACAAGTGGATTTTGTGGGGTCCCGGGTCTGTTTTATGAGGTCTGAAATGGATTTGGGGAGGTCTTGAGTGAAAACTGGGGGGTCCTGGGTGGATTTTGGGTGGTCCCAAATGGAATTTGGGGGGTCCCGAGGGGATTTTGGTGGGTCCTAGGTGCCTTTTGAGAGGTTCTGAGGGTATTTTGGGGGGTCCCAAAAACCCAGGTGGATTTTGGAGGGGTTCCAAAAGGAATTTGTGGGGTCCCAGGTGTGTTTTGGGAGGTCCTGAAGGGATTTTGGGAGGTCCCAGGTGGGTTGTGGGAGGTCCTGAGGGGATTTTGGGTGCATTTCGAGATGTCCCGAAGAAATTTTGGAGGGTCCTGGGTGCATTTTGGGAGGTCCTGAGTGGAATTTGGGTGGGTCTGGCAGTTCCTGAAGGAATTTTAGGAGGTCCTGGCTGCATTTTGGGAGGTGCCAAAATGATTTTTTTGAGTCTTGGGTGTGTTTTACCCTGCTGACATCGCTCTGCCTTGCAGCAACAAAGTCTCTCTGTGGAAGGCGATGTTCTCCGTGCGCCAGACCCTGGAGAAGGTTTTGAAGGAGCTGCACACCAAACTCTGTGACCAGCACAAGGACATCTGCACTCGGCAGCAGAAATCCTGCCTCGCTTTCTTGGCTGTGAGAAAAGCCCAAAGTGCCCTTGCCCTCAGCTGAGCCAGGGGAGCCCTGCCAGCCCTGCCTGGGCTCTCTGCTGCTTTCTTACAGGCGCTGGCCTCTGGTGATGTGCTGGAGAACAGAGTGGGTCCATTATACAAAAAACTGGACCTTCTGAGGTGTCCAAAAAAGGAAATGGTTCCTCTGGTGCTCAGGGCTCTGGTGACGCTGTCGGAGAGAGCAGAGACGGTGAGCAGGCTGCACACACGTGGCACTGGGACTCTGAGGGCTCAGGGAATGTGGTGGCTTGGCCAGGGCTGGGAGTCAGGTGTGCCCTGCCTGCCGTGGTGTGCCCTGGGGGCTGCCTGGGGACCGAGCAGGCACAGGAGTTCTCACAGAATGGAAACTGCCTCTCCTGCAGGCCAGAAGAATGAAGGGCCTCCTGCCTGAGCTTCTGGAATTCCTGGGATGTGGGTCTTGGGACATTTCATTGATGGCCATGGAGACCTGCCAGAACGTGCTGGAGCAGCTGAAGAAGAGCGAGGCCAGTGCCATGGCTGTGAAGGTGGTGCAGAGGCTCTGGCTCCTCTTTGATGCGGTAAGGCTGATGTGGGACCCTGGGCAATGACAGCAGCCCTGCAAGCAGCCCTGGGAGCAGGCCCCGCTCCCCTGGGCTCTCCTGGGATGGATTTCCAGCCTTGCAGCCCAGCCCTGCAAGCAGCATCGGGAGCAGGCCCCACTCCCTCGGGCTCTCCTGGGGTGGATTTCCAGCCTTGCAGCCCAGCCCTGCAAGCAGCATCGGGAGCAGGCCCCACTCCCTCGGGCTCTCCTGGGATGGATTTCCAGCCTTGCAGCCCAGCCCTGCAAGCAGCATCGGGAGCAGGCCCTGCTCCCTCGGGCTCTCCTGGGATGGATTTCCAGCCTTGCAGCCCAGCTCTGCAAGCAGCACTGGGAGCAGGCCCTGCTCCCTCGGGCTCTCCTGGGATGGATTTCCAGCCTTGCAGCCCAGCTCTGCAAGCAGCCCTGGGAGCAGGCCCCGCTCCCCTGGGCTCTCCTGGGATGGATTTCCAGCCTTGCAGCCCAGTTCTGCAAGCAGCACTGGGAGCAGGCCCTGCTCCCCTGGGCTCTCCTGGGATGGATTTCCAGCCTTGCAGCCCAGCCCTGCAAGCAGCACTGGGAGCAGGCCCCGCTCCCCTGGGCTCTCCTGGGATGGATTTCCAGCCTTGCAGCTCAGCCCTGCAAGCAGCACTGGGAGCAGGCCCCACTCCCCTGGGCACTCCTGGGATGGATTTCCAGCCTTGCAGCCCAGCTCTGCAAGCAGCCCTGGGAGCAGGCCCCACTCCCCTGGGCACTCCTGGGATGGATTTCCAGCCTTGCAGCCCAGCTCTGCTTCTGCCCCCTCTGGGCTGGGACCCCAGGGCATTGCCCCTCACCTCAGCCACCTCAGCTCAGCCCCTGGTTGCCGTTTTATGACACAAAATAAGGATTATTAACTCCAGTAAATTCTCAAAAGCAAAGAGAATAGAAGGCTTTGTTTAAAATTCATCCAGCTCTTTTATAACATGCCGTGCTACAAAGGCACATGATTGGTGCATAGGGTTGACACCTCTCTAATTCCATTGGTTAAGTTACAGAAATAGAAAGCAGCACCTGGGAGAGAGGTTGTTATCAGAAAAGGAATATTGTTTACTTAGAATGTTATGAGAAAAGGTAGTTATTTACACAAAGTTGTTTTGAGAAGAGAAAACTGTTGAAAGGTTTCCCTTGGGAAGGAGGTAGCACTTGTTGGCAAACTAAAAATTCTCTCAGGCTCAGAAAATCACGTCCAGACCTGGTGTGTGAACCTGTGTGTGAAGCTGTGTGTGAAGCTCACCTTTCCTCCTTCCTGCCAGGAGGAAGCCTGTGTGCGGGAGCGCTCCATCCGCCTCTTCAGAGACCTGCTGGGCAAAACAGTGAGGAAGGACAAAAAGGCCATGAGGAAGAACTCATGGGAGGCCCTGGTGAGGCTCATCCTTCACATGAGTGACCAGGCCCCCAGTGTGGCCAAGGTACTGATGTCCAGGCTGAGCACTGAGACAGAGATGGGGGCTGACACCCCCTGGGGGTGCTGGGTATTGGGGTGAGGGCTCCTTCCAGAGGCCCTGGTGCCACCTCCCAGATTCTGACCTGCAGGCCTCCAAGGAAGCCATTGTGGTTACAGCAGAGCTCTTCAAGTGGAAAGAGCTCAAGCGCCTGGCACAGACAGAGCAGACGTGGAGGATGGGCGAGTGCTTGGTGAGAACCATCCCCAGGGTGGGTGAGGGCTGCCCACCACACCGTGCTGGGGCTGTGAGCTCTGCAGGGCCCAAAGCCTGGAGCTGCAGCTTTGCTCCTGCCTCAAAACAGGAGCCTCCTGCAGGCCCATGTCCCCTCCATGCCCCCACCATGAGGGAGGGCTCTGAGCCACAGGGGCGCTGGCAGGATGGGCTGCTCTGGCCAGCTGGGGATCTCTGAGAAATGCTCTGTGTGCTCTCTGCAGCTGGCCAAGGACAGCAGCAAGGCTGAAAAATTCCTATCAGCCAGCCAGGCCTACCTGCTGAGCCCTCAGGCCACCATGCGAGAGGCGGCCCTCAGGTTCCTTGGTGAGTCCCAGTCCCCAGGGTCCCTCTTGGGGCAGCCTGGTCCTGTCACCCCCAGCCCTGGTGGGGAATGTCAGGGGAGAAAAGGGCGGGAAATGTGAGGGGGGAAAAGGGCGGGAAATGTGAGGGGGGAAAAGAGTGGGGAAATATGAGGGGAGGAAAAAGGGGTGGGAAACGTGAGGGAGAAAAGGGCAGGAAATGTGAGGGGGGAAAAGGCCAGGAAATGTGAGAGGAGGAAAAGGGTGGGAAACGTGAGGGGAGAAAAGGGTGGGAAATGTGAGGGAGGAAAAGGCCAGGAAATGTGAGGGGAGAAAAGGCCTGGAAACATGAGGGAGAAAAAGGGTGGGAAACATGAGGGGGGGAAAAGGGCAGTAAATGTGAGGGGAGAAAAGGGTGGGAAATGTGAGGGAGAAAAGGGTGGGAAACGTGAGGGGGGAAAAGGGTGGGAAATGTGAGGGGGAAAAGGGTGGGAAGTGTGAGGGGAGAAAAAGGGTGGGAAATGTGAGGGAGAAAAGGGCAGGAAATGTGAGGGGAGAAAGGGTGGGAAATGTGAGGGGAGAAAAGGGTGGGAAAGGTGCCAACACAGGTGGCTTTGGTGGCCGTCCTGCCCAGTGCCACCCCTGGGCTGCTGAGGGGCTCAGGCAGGGCTCGGGGGCTGCACTGCTGGGAGCATGCTGGGGAGCAGGGGCTGATGGAGCTCTGTGCCCAGGGCTGGCTGCACGGCACCTGACAGAGCAGAGTGAGGACACCCTGGCTGAGCTCCTCTTGGGTGAGTGTGGAGACAATGATCGGGGAAGCTGAGGGGTCTCTGCACACACAGGGGCTCATTTGGATCTCTTTTTGTTGTAGAACTTGATACAATGCAATCAAGAGACAAGGATGCCTCCATCCGCTCCCTGGCAGCTCAGACCAGCTGCATCCTGAAGTCTCTAAAGGAGCAGAAAAGATCAGGATTCTCCCTGCGCAGGCTGTGCTGCTGGTGCTGCTGAGCAGAGAGGGACCTTCCCCTAAGTCTTGTCAGGGACACAAACTCAAACACCTGCTGAGTTATGAGGTGTGGAGAGGATGCCCTGGCTTTCTAAGGTCCTTCTCTAAGCACAGGCCAGCATTTCTGTGACTGCTGACCACCATCGCCATGACTGGTAAGGGATCCATTCCCCACAGCCCCTGAGCATGGTGTGAGGTGGTCTGGAAGAAGGGAAGGGAAGAAGGGAAGGGTGGGAAATGCGAGGGGACAAAATGGTGGGGAATTTGAGTGGAGAAAAGGGCGGGAAATGTGAGGGGAGAAAAAGGGTGGGAAACATGAGGGGAAAAAAAGGGAGGGAAACGTGGGGAAAAAATGGAGGGAAACATGAGGGGACAAAATGGTGGGGAACTGGAAAGGAGAAAAAGGGTGGGAAATGTGAGGGGAGAAAAGGTTGGGAATTGTGAGGAGGGAAAAAGGGCTGGAAACATGAGGGGAGAAAAGGGTGGGAAATGTGGAGGGGGAGAAAAGGATGGGAAATGTGAGGGGAGAAAAGGATGGGAAATGTGAGGGGAGAAAAGGTTGGGAATGTGAGGAGGGAAAAAGGGCAGGAAACATGAGGAGAGAAATGGAGGGAAACATGAAGGAGAAAAAGGGTGGGAAACGTGAGGGGAGAAAAGGGCAGAAAACGTGAGGGGAAAAATGGTGGGGAATGTGAGGGGAAAAAGGGCGGGAAATGTGAGGGGGAGAAAGGGCAGGAAATGTGAGGAGAGAAATGGAGGGAAACGTGAAGGAGAAAAAGGGTGGGAAACGTGAGGGGAGAAAAGGGCAGAAAACGTGAGGGGACAAAATGGTGGGGAATGTGAGGGGGAAAAAGGGAGGGAAACGTGAGGGGAGAAAATGGCAGGAAATGTGAGGGAGAAAGCGGCCTCGTGGCCAGTCCCCTCCTGCCTCCTGCAGACAGCTCAGTTCCTGCCCTCAGCCCTTCTGCTCTCCTGCCTGCCTCCCCCAGGCTGCTCAAAATGAGGACAGAAGTGCAGCCTGTGGAGACATCCAGATCCAGTTCTGGGAAAGGGCCATCTTTTCAAGTCATTCAAGACAGAAATGGCTGCTTGTGGCCCTGGATGGTCTCTGCACACATTTCAAGCTCATCTGCCAGCAGAAAGGTAAGAGAAGCTCTGGTGGCTGCATCCTTGTGCACAACCAAACCCCCCTGGTGCATCTGCTCCTCTTCCCGGGCCTTGCAATGGCCCCTCTGTGCAGGCACGGGGGCTCACGGGGCTCACGGGGGCTCTGCTTCTGTCACAGAATCTGAATATGGGGGTCAGAGAGAAGGATCCTGGGTGCTGGGACCTGGCTGGCTGAAATCCTCAGAGAGGAGCTCTTGTGGCTGCATCCAAATCCTGCTACAGACTTTCCAAAGCATATTTAGTTCTAGAAAGTTAATCACTATATATATATATATATAATCTATATAAGGAAACAGAACATATAAATCATATATATTGTATATATAATAGATGGAAATTATATTAGTAAATAACATATACAAATTATCTATATTAGGAAAATATATTATATATATTTGTTATATTTTTGTTTTTCAATGAAATAAACAACCTGCTTAAATTGACTACAGAAGTGATAATGACTGCATCACACAGGTGGCTCTACCTATGAGCAAAGTGCACCATTTTTGAAGCAATATGGAAGCAATTCTGTTAAAGCTCACAGAGAAACTTGGGGGGGAAAAGTGAGAATTGTGGGTGGGAAATGTGAGGAGGAAAGGGTGGGAAATGTGAGGGGACAAAATGTGAGGGCAGAAAAAGGGTGGGAAATGTGAGGGGAAAAATGGAGGGAAATGTGAGGGGACAAAATGGGGAATGTGAGTGGGAAAAAGGTGGGAAATGTGAGGGGAGAAAATGGGTGGGAAACATGAGGGGACAAAATGGTGGGGAGTGTGAGGGGAGATAAAGGTGGGAAACTTGAGGGGAAGAAAGTGGGAAACATGAGGGGAAAATGAAGGGAAACATGAGGGGAGAAAAAGAACGGGAAACATGAGGGGAAAAATGAAGGGAAACGTGAGGGGAGAAAATGGCGGGGAGTGTGAGGGGAGATAAAGGCGGGAAACGTGACGGGAGAAAAAGGGAGGGAAACATGGAGGGACAAAGACAGGTAACAGGAGGAAAAATGGCTGTCAAAGATCCCTGGTGCCTCTGCTCCTCTTCCCGGGCCTTGCAATGGCCCCTCTGTGCAGGCACAGGGGCTCACGGGGGCTCACGGGGGCTCTGCTTCTGTCACAGAATCTGAAATATGGCGGGTCAGAGAGAAGGATCCTGGGTGCTGGGACCTGGCTGGCTGAAATCCTCAGAGAGGAGCTCTTGTGGCAGCATCCAAATCCTGCCACACACCTTTCCAAAGCATATTTTCTTCTAGAAAGTTAATCACTATATATATATATGTATGTATATATATATATATATATATATATGTAATATATATATAAATAAACAGAACATATAAATTATATGTATTATGAATATACATAATATATAAAAATTATGTGACTAAATAACATATATAAATTATTTATGTGTTATGACGCTATATTCATATATAATTAATATATAACATTATATTCATATATAATTAATATAAAATTTATATATTAAGAGTACGTATTATATCTTCTAATTAGTTAATTTTAGCTTTTTAAATGAAATAAACAATCTCTCTGAATCAATCACAGAAATGGTCATGGCTGCATTGTAGCTCCTTAGATTAATTTAAGCCCTGACCCATCGTGCACTAAGGTAGATCTGATTTTTGGGGAGTCCTGTATTTCCTCACAATGTGTTTGTCATTGGGGTTAGGGAATATTTGGAATATTAAAATAGGGATAATTTGAATATTTAAATTGGGAATTTGGGTTACAGTTATGGTCAGGGTTAGGGAATATTTGGAATACTAAAATGGAAATAATTTGAATATTTAAATTGGAATTTGGGTTAGGGTTAGGGCTGGGGTTTGTGTCAGGGTCAGGGTTAGGGAATATTTAGAATATTTAAACAGCAATAATTTGAATATTTAAATGAGAATTTCTTTAGGGTTAGGTTCAGGGTTAGGGTTATTTTAAATATTAAAATATTTTAAATATTAAAATAGGGCTAATTTCAATATTTGAATTAGGAATTTGGGTTAGGATTAGGGTATATTTGGAATATTAAAATGTCAATCATTTCAATATTTATAATTGGGAATTTGGGTTAGGTTTAGGGTTACAGTCAGGATTAGGGTCAGGGTCAGGATTAGGGAATATTTGGAATATTAAAATGGGGAATATTTTTAATATTTGAATAGGGAATTTGGGTTAGGGTTATGGTTATGGTCAGGGTTAGGGCATCTTTGGAATATTAAAATGGAAATAATTTG
>JAJEOU010001215.1:0-16950 GCA_021534815.1 Acrocephalus arundinaceus
CTTCAGGGGTCTGTGCTGGGGCCAGCTCTGTTCAATATTTTGTTGATGACATGGATGAGGGTATTGAATCTTTCATTAGTAAATTTGCAGATGACACTAAGCTGGGAGCATGTGTCGATCTGTTGGAAAGATGGAGGGCTTTGCAGAGAGACCTGGATCGGTTTGGATGGGCAGAGTCCAATAGGATAAAGCTTAACAAATCCAAGTGCCGAGTCCTGCACTTTGGCCACAATAACCCTCTGCAACGTTATAGACTGGGGACAGTGTGGCTGGACAGTGTTCAGGCAGAAAGGGACCTGGGGGTTCTGGTCGACAGCCAGCTGAACGTGACCCAGCAGTATGCCCTGGTGGCCAAGAAGGCCAACGGCATCCTGGCCTGTATCAGGAATGGTGTGGCCAGCAGGAGCAGGGAGGTCATTCTTTTTTCCCCTGTACTCGGCACTGATGAGGCCACACCTTGAGTATTGCGTCCAGTTCTGGGCGCCTCAGTTCAGGAAGAACATTGAGATGCTTGAGCACATCCAGAGGAGGGCAACGAGGCTGCTGAGGGGCTTGGAACACAAGCCCTGTGAGGAAAGACTGTGGGAGCTGGGGTTGTTTAGCCTGGAGAAAAGGAGACTCAGAGGTGACCTTATCTCTACAACTTCCTGAAGGGTGGTTGTAGTCAGCTGGGGGTTGGTCTCTTTCTCCAGGCAACAACGGACAGAAGGAGAGGACACAGTCTCAAGCTGCATCAAGGGAAGTCTAGATTAGATCTTAGAAAAAAGTTTTTCACAGAAGGAGTGATTAAGTACTGGAATGGTCTGCCCGGGGAGGTGGTGGAGTCACCATCCCTGGATGTGTTTAAAAAAAGACTGGATGCGGCACTCGGTGCCATGGTCTAGTTGAGGTGTTGGAGCATGGGTTGGACTCGATGATCTTGGAAGTCTCTTCCAATCTTGAAATTCTGTGATTCTGTGAATATCCTAATTCTGTTAAGGAATAAGAGCTCTCAAGGAATGCCAGTCCATTCAGTGTTACAAAAGTAACCCAAAGAAGAGTAGATTGCAAAAAGGCTAATCCCCCCCCCCCCCCCCAGATATCTCAGTGGCCAGTAAAGTACAGCTCTCCCCTCTTCTTTTCTGCAGGAGAACCAGGAATCACTAACAGAAAAAGTCACAGATATTCCTTCTGCCTTCCATAACCAAAGCTGTGCCAAACCACAGATGCTGCCTTCAAACTGACTCAAATTCCAGCTTTGACCTCTCACCTTCCAGACAACTCTTTCCCCAACACGCCCACCAACACCAACCTCTCCAAAGACCCACACAGGAGCCCTCAACACCCCACCAGGACCCCCAGATGTCCCTATCCCTCCACAGTTTTCCCACCCTCCAGCAGACCCCCTGGTTCTGTGCATGTGCCGTGGGATGGCACTCAGCAGGGTCTGCTCCAAGGCCTTCCCGGGTAGCAAGCTCAGGCTGCCAGGCATAGGATTCCTGGATCATCCTTCCCACTAACACTTCCTGTGCCCAGCCGTTACATTTGCACATTTGAGCTTGGACTTCTCCACTTAACCAGGACTGCTGGTAAAGGATTGAGAGCACCCTGGCAAGCTCTTTGTCCAGCTCCCTCTTTTGTCTCGGAGGATGTAGAACACTCCACAGGAAGGCAACTGGTGCCCCAAGGAGTGGGTGGCATCAAGCAGCTCTGGGAGGACCCCTCAGGACTCTCATATCCTGAGGGAACACCGTTGGACTTGACCTGTAGGTACCTACGCAAAAGCTTAAGATGAGCTGCCTCAGCTTCCAGGACCTCTCATGGCCAGCATCCTGATGCAGATGCAGGACTGCTGCGAGGCACTGCTGGGACCCAGCAGGACAGCACCGGCTGTCTGGTGTCCCTGTAGTAGCCCCTCACACCGCCAGGGTCATCCCGAGAGCAGACACATGCTCACGTGTCAGCAGAGGAGCACGGAGCACTTGGCTCCTCCCAGGGTATCGCAGCTGGGCTTGCTCCACAACATGCCCTCATTTTAAGGCCTGCTAATGCCCAGCGGCCAGAAATGCCTACCTTGTTCTCTCCAAGATGCACAGGAAGAGCTAAGGAGCAGGACACCTTGGAAGGCCAACCTTCCTTTTCTGAGACCAAGGCCACACCAAGATCAGCCAAGACTCTCAGCACTGCCTGGCCCACACAGCCCAGTTCCATGCTGGCCCAGGGCCGGAGCAGCTTCCACCAAGCAAGAGGCAAATGCCTATTGCCAGGATTTGAAACACATCAGGCGGGCAAGTTGTGAAAAGTGTGTGCGTAAAGGCTTTTTAATTCACAGCTCTCAAAGGGAGCTTTGGGGCTCGCAGCTGGACAGAGCTGCTCCTGCTCACTCCTCTGTCCAAAGAGGGATAACACACCCTGCTGCAGGTGCTTGGGTTTGCCTCTGCAGGTCCAGGCGCATGCCAAACCTGCTCCTCACAGCCTTCTCCCTTCCCCTGCCCCTCTGCCAAGTGCAACGGGCCACAAGGACTGCAAGGACCAAAGAGAGCTAAAGGGGGACGGTTGCACCTACCTCACTGGGAGCTCCTTGGGAAGCACTTTCCTTGGGAAGCCCCTTTCCTCCAAAGCCGTTTCCCCAAATGTGTAGCTTTGCTGGGGATACCAACACACTCCTAAGAAACCCTGGCAAGGCTGAATTTCTTCTGGTCCTTTCAGAACAGGCACTCCAGCTCTGGTGCGAATTCACCCAAGGGTGTTTCCAGGTGGAGGTTCAGGTGTGCAGCCCCAGGCCCTCTACAAACACAAGCTGCCTGCTGCTTCTTCACCTGCCTCAACTCCTGCCTGTGGTCACGGTAGCAAAACCAGCCTGTTCCTGGCCAGAGACCAGAGCCCTGTTTCCTCAGGACGATCTTGCCAGCACCTTCCAGGACTCTCTGCTGTGCATGCAGCACTTCTCATGCCCGCTTTGAACAGGCTTTGGAACACAGAGCACAGCCTGGCTGGCTCTGCCACCAGCACACCCCAAACACAGGCGAAGGAAGGAGGAGCAGGGGCTGCTTTGCAGCCGTGCAACCAAGAGAAACTGGAAGGGTGCCCTCCCTCTGCTCTCACTTGGTTGGCTTTCTGGCTGGGTCTGAGGCGGGGTGGCGATTCCTCCGTTGTGGCGACCACAACCGCACCCGGGATCCCGGCACTGCCGGGCAGCGCTCTGGACACTGACACGGTGCCATGTCTGAGTGTCGGCCGCTGTGCTGCTGCTTCGTTTGCTCTTAGGCGCACTCAAAGCTCCCTCTTAAGCCCAGATAGTCTCTGGTTCTGCCCGCTTCCTGATGCTGTGTAGGGATGGAGCACTGCTGTGCTTTCAGGAAGCTATTCTTGAAAACTTGCAGCATTCCAAGCTCCTTTGCCCTCCGTGGACACTCGCCATGCAATCCCTCATAGCTGGGTTCAGAGCACACTCAAGCTGGATCTTCTAAAATCCAGGACCTTCAGGGTACTCAGCAAGACCTTTAGCACTACAGTCTTGTGGAACTGGACCTTCAGCACAGGGACCTTTCCAGCTGATCTGCCCTTCTTCCTCTATGTCTGTGCACAAAACACAGCGCAGAAGAGAGCAGCAGGAGGGGCCTGTGTGTCCCAGGGCTCTGGATTTACATTGCTTCAGCTCCACAGAGATGCAGATAAAGTGAACAAGACAAACTGTTTATTTGTAGAAGGAAAAACAAAGGAATGAGCTGAGAGGGAACAAAGGGGATGGGCATGGTGTCAGGGCTGAAGAGATGGAGCTGTCAAAATGGAGGAATAGTGGAGGGGAAAAAGAGGTGTGGCAGGTAGGGAGGGGCTGAAGCCACATGAGCTCCCACAGGCTCTGCTGTGCAAATCATCAGCTGCGCCTGGAGCTCCAGCTGGTCTCCTCTGGTCTCCAGGCAGTCTCATCTTCTGCCGTACTTGGAGATCTTGTAAGGGCACCAGTTCTTCTGAGCTGCCAGATGATCGTAGTTCTGCAGCTCGCCCCTCAAGGTCAGTGAACAAAATGGTTTATCATAGAGGGCTGTCGTCTTCTCCAGGGCCTGAAGAGCTGGAAGAGACAGGAGCAGAGCCACGATCAGAGCCGGATCTGCGGGAATCAAGGAGACCTCCGCGAGGGCCATCCCACCCAGCTCTCACCACGGCCACGAGAGAGAGGAGGAGCACGGGATGGTCGCAAGGTGCTGGCCACGAATCGCCCCGCCCGCGTCCCTGATCTCTCTGTACGCTCTGCCCCGGCCCCCTCGTCCACACGGGGAGCAAGCCGTCCGCAAGCGGGGCAGGGAATGCAGCTCCTGCCCAGGCATTGGCGTCTCCCCATGGCAGCCCCCGCAGCCCGCTGCTCCACTCACCTTCACTGAGGGTGGAGCTCTCCCTTCTGGCCCATGAGGAACACCCGGCGATCCCTGGGAACACAGAGCTGTCACAGCCCAGCGGCACAGCTCCCTCCAGCGGCGCTGCCAGCCCTTGTGGCGCACGACGCCTCCTGTCCCGGCAGGGCTCAGCCCGGGCCCGGCCGCATCCTGACGCCTGAGGGCACGGCTGCGAGAGGGCAGCAGCAGCCCGAGGGCAGGCGCGGCTCCACGGTGCCGGGTGCGGATGCCGCTGCCGGGGGCTGAGCTGCGACGGGGCGGGGAGGGACCCGGGGCTCATGGCTCACCGATGACCTGATGGCTGCCTGTCGCAGGGGCTCCTGTGGCTCTCCACGTAGGGCAGGGTGCGGCGCAGGTGCTCGGCCGCTCGGCTTCGTCCTTCAGCTGGAGAGAGCGGCAGGAGGGAAGGTTTGGCGCGGGCTCAGCCCTCGGCCGGGCGTCCCTGTGCCCAGCCCCGGCCTTGCCTTCACACAGCCCTGATGCCAGCGGCAGTCGCTGGCGCCGGCGTCTGGAGGGGCCAGAGGGCCGGGTGCTGCCGGGGAGCCGCGGTGGCCCATCCCGCTGCCCACTGGGCGGGGCCTTTGGTGCCCGGTCGGGGCCACAGGAGCCTGGAGAAGAGCCCTCACAGCCCAGGAAAGCCAGCCAGGGTGTGTTGAGCACAGGCTGGCGCCCCCGGGTGCAGCACTGGGCAGGGGCCACAGCTGCAGCCCCACACACTCAGCACCGCGGTCAGGGGGCTTCCCCAGGCTGAGGATTTGGCTTCTCCAGGCGTCCTTACCAGGCACTCGGCGAACTTCAGCAGCTTCTCCTTCAGCAGCACCTGCTGGAGATTGCTTCTCTTCAGGAACACGGCTGCCCAATGCAGCGTTTCCCGAGAGGCTGGAGAGCAGCAGAGACAGGAGATGGCAGCGCAGCCCAGGGCACAGGACCTGCGTCCCAGTGCCAAGGCCAGGAGGAGGCTGCAACCCGGAAGGTGCCCGGGCAGGAGGCAGCCCAGCCTCTCAGGGATGCACCAGCATCACCAAAACCTCACTTCGCCACGCGCCAGTTCACCTCGTGGCGTGTAAGAAGAGTGGGAGCAGGCTCTGGCTCACTGTTCTTTTCAGGAGCTTTTTTCCCTCCTCCACTACCAAGCGCATAACCTTTTGGAAAGCTCAATGGCGAGCAGCTGCACATGGCTGTGTCCTGAAGGAAAGGAAGCGGAAAAGACCTCAGCACCAACTTCTCCAGCCCAGCTGGGCAAAAGCTAAAAATCCACAGGGCACAGTTTCTGGGCAGCAGACAGTGCCCGCGGTACAGAGGCTTACGTTTCTAAGAGTGACAGGAGTAGGTCAGCTAGCTTCAGGGCGATGGTGCTGCCTATTGCGATGTCATTGTTCTGGAGCACATTCGTGAGCACGGAGAGGGACATGCTGACCACTTTCCATCGGCATCACTCAGCAGCTCCAGAATGCTCTGAGACAGGCTGAGTAAACGTCTGGCCTGTGTGGAGCAGGCTGTACTGGGAAGCCATCAACAGCTGCATGCAACACCTCTCCCCTGGCACTGGAACCCACCCTGCTGCTGCAGGGCCCAGAGGCCAAGGCTGTTCCAAAGCATCTGAGAGCTGAACCAGGAGGCAGGAGAGCTGGGAGCAGCTGCTCAAGCTCCTGAAGCCCAGCCAGCCCAAGGGGCTGCTTTCCCCAGCGCAGCTTTGGCGCTGCCCCCTTCTCACCATCAAGGGATCCTTGCTGAGCAGCACAAGGCCTCTGAGAGCCAGGCGACGCCTCTGCCTGCACTTGCCCGCAGGTGCCTTGACATGATTCCAGGACAGTGTCTGCACATTCACTCAAGTCCAGGCATGAGGACCTGAAAGGCACATGGCAGTGACAGGGGACCCAAAGGGCAGGAGCCCAGAACCACACAAGGCTGGGCCAGGTAGCAGCACAGGGTCGGGCAGTGGCCAGGCCACTGGGCTACGAGAGGGCAGAGAGCTGGGAAAGAGCTCAGCAAGGCAGCACTGGCTCACCTCCACAAGAAATGCCAGGAAGGGCAGATCCAGCGTGGCTCCTCCTGCTTAGAAGCTGGAGTAGGTAGAATGCGATGTGGGAGCACATGAGGCCCAAGTCGACGCATCTCCCTGCAGGGACAAAAAAGGCGCCAAGACCTGAGCTGGGCGGGGACAAGCTCTCCCAGGACTGACTCACAGAGGTCTGGTCTTTCCCCAGCATCCTGGAGGGGATGTGGGTGCTTTGGGAGGCGGCCGCTTCTGGGCACGCTCCTCCCAGCCTTTTCCAGCCTGCTTGGCCGTCCTCGGTGACGAGGCCTCAGGCCCATGACACAGGGACTGTGTGGGGCACTCGGGCACAGGGACAAATGTGGGAGAGAAGAGGGTCTCACCTGGCAGCAGACCCACGGCATAGTGCTGGGTGTCGGCCAGAGCAGAGTTCCCAGCCATGCTTGTCTCCATAGCGATCAGTCTTTGTCACACACAGTTGGCTGAGCAGAGCCTCATGGTCTGCACCGCAAACCTGTGTGCAGAGCAAAGCCCAGGTCGCACCGGGAGCACTGGCGCTGGCGACAAGGACATTAAAAAGACAGGAGGACTGGGACTGTTGGGGTGGCTGGGAAGGTGTGATCCTCCTGGCATGCTCTCCAGAAATACCAACTTCTTTGTGCATTCCTGTGTGGTGATGACATGTGGAAGAGTAGAGCACAAACAGGCGGGCTGAATAAGGAGCATTGCTGGTGGCACTCAGGCCCTGGAAATCACCACAGACAGAGTTGCCTGCAAAAGAAGCAGCCAGAGGCAGAGCTCAGTGCTAAGATGCCGTGTGGCAGGGCTGTGGTGAGATGCAGGGGGAGCAGGGGGCCTGGTGCCCTAACCAGCCTAGGCAACGCTAAGGCAAGGAGAGGATGGAGAGGGGACCGGGCAGCGAGCAGAGGCCAGTTCTAGAAACTCACTGCCAGGGCAAAACATCTTCTTGTTCCATCGGAGGTGAATGTTCTGTGCAGAGGCAATCCTCATCACGCTGAGCAGTGTTGGCAGTACCTTCTCCACTGTCATCTGACGAGCCTATGGCTCTCACATCATTGCAGCAGCTCTATGGGATCAGAGTCTGTGTCAGGGGTGTCTCAGTCACAGTCCATGCCTGTGCAGCTGTGGAGACCCAGGTGACAGAGCCTGGTGCCTGAGGGGCAGGGAGGGAGCACAGCAGCAGGCTTGGGAACAGAGGGGCCGAGGGTCCTGGACTGCTCCACTGTTGGCAGCCCATTGGACTGGCTGTGCTAAAGGCTGCTGAGCCTGAGCTTCAAGGCAGGTGGGCCCGTACTGTACACGTTGGGGCACAGTGCAGGAGGGTCAGCACACGTCAGCAGGTTGTTCTTCAGCCAGCCTCAGAATGGTAATGCGCAGCCTGGCATCCTCAGTGACATGAGACGCCAGTTCTGGTGAATGTTCTTCACATGGTGGACCTGCAGGAGACATGGGGAAGACTTGGAGCGCTGTTCAAGGGAGCAGCTTTCCCAGCTTCCCCAAGAAATGCTTCCTTCCCGCCACACCTGCTGGCCTCAAAGATGAGGTGGCCCAGTGGCTGTGGCTGAGGGGGCACACGATCCTGGGAGGCCTTCAGCCTGGCCCAAGCTGCTTACCGACTGCTGAGCACTCTCCTTGAAAAACTCCATAGCGGGAGCATGAATCGCAGAGGGAATGAGCATGGCGTCAGTAGTTGCGATGCTTGAGTCTCTCTGGTGTTGGTGTTTGTGATGGCACGTCTCAGACACTGCCATGTCAGTCTTTGCCTGTCGTCATTCCTTGCAGTGTCAGAGTCTTCAAGTACTCAGTCGAATCTGGGCTGACATCACGCTCTGCCTGGAGCTGGGTCAGCCGGAGTCAGGCTCGGCTGTGCCTCAGTTGCTGTGGTGCTGCTCTTTTATGTCGAAGGGGCACAAGCTTCCGCAAGGCCTGCAGGAGAAAAGGACAGGGAAGAGAGGCATGTTCCATGGAGTGTTCCAAGGCGGTACTCAGCTGAGCAGGGACTGAAGGCCAGCCAGGTGGGGATGGTGAGGTACCTTCAGTGTCTGCGGAAGCGGCCACGGGGGGTTCTGCTCTTGTGTCCGTCCAAGCTGCATCTGGCAAGGGCGAGCGCAGCCAGAGCTGAGAGGCTGCAGGAGAGGCAGAGAAACAGCCCAGCCTGCGCTCCCAGGCAGGGACAGCTCCAGGATGCCCAGGGGATGGAGCACAACTGCTGCAGGGGCAGCCTTGGCTCTTCCATCGGTCCATAGGTGGGATGGGAAGGGATGGGATGGGATGGGATGGGATGGGATGGGATGGGATGGGATGGGATGGGATGGGATGGGATGGGATGGGATGGGATGGGATGGGATGGGATGGGATGGGATGGGATGGGATGGGATGGGATGGGATGGGATGGGATGGGATGGGATGGGATGGGGATGGGATGGGATGGGATGGGATGGATGGTGGGTGGAGATGAGATATGGGACCAAGCTGGGTGCAGCATCAGCCCTGTGGCTGGCTCTGCCACTACATCCTTCAGTGGCTGGAATGCTCCAGCTCTTCAGGCTGTGGTGCTGGAGCTGCTCCAGGGTCTTTATTTTTTTCCGCCTGAACACTTTGAGCAGACCGAGAAATTGCCGCATGCCAGCGTCTGTCCTCGAGGGCACTTCAGACAGATGCTCGGGAAGCTCTGAGGCAACAAGTCGTGCAGTTGTGCTCAAAGGCACCTGCAACAGAGAAGCCTCAGGAAGGCTGCAGGACAGCAAGCCTGCATCTTGAGGGCTCCTGCACAATGACAGGAGACTCCTCGTAAAGGATCAGGTGACCAATCCCGCGGTCTGGCTCGAGGGCACCGGCCGCAGGGATGGGAGATGTTCGGGAAAGCTCCGAGTCACAAGTCCGCAGTCTGGCCGCGAGGTCAGCTGCAGGAGTAAACTGGAAAAGCTCCGGGTCAGAACAAATGAGTGGGCTGTGTGGGGCTCCTCACAGCACCTCTGGCGCGTCTGTCCCGTCGCGTGCACCGAGCACTGTGGGTAGGCGCGTTGCACCAGACTAGTCAACACATCACAAGGACACCTGTTCCATTCCATTCCACGGTGACATGCTGCACCATGTCAAAGGGCCCTTGCACACACTGCACCTGCCTGGCACTGCCCCCACCCACCAAAGCGGCCCAGGTTGGAAGAAATCCTCATCCAAGTGTCTAAGACAGCTGACAGGATTTTAATGATTTGATGGCTCAAATCATCAGTAAACGCTGCCTGCTCTGTGGGCTCTGGGCAGCAGAAGGAGCCCCAGGGCTGCTGACACAGTCAGCAGGAAAGGCCGGGGCTTCACAGAACTGTCATGGCTCTTGGGACATGACCGCTGGTGGCATCCTAACAGGGTGTGACAGAGACAGGAAGGTGTGGGCCAGGGACGATTGCTGCTCTGAGCCCTGGGGCGGGGAGCATGAGATTAGCAGGTGTGGCCAGTCCACTGAAGCAGACTGCCACACCCAAGCCTGGCAGGCTGGTGCTGTCTCTGCCAGAGACTGTGCACCAGGAGGCTTCTGTGCCAGAGGGCAGCTAAAGTGACTGGGGCTGTGCTTCTTCTTGCATGTGGTCTTGGCAGGAGCGCTGGAGCAACTGCTGGCAACACTGGTCTTTGTCAGAAGTCTTACTCATGTTGGAATTATTTTCTCATTGAAGTAATTTCCAGCAGCACAAAATACCTTCGCAGAAAGGCACAGAAGAATCTGGCATTTAAGAGTCCTATTCAGGAAAGCTTTATTCTGTGTTGCTCAACTCAAGTAGTTCCAAAAAGTTGCAAACGTCCAAATTAATTGGGATGGTCTGAGAATGTGAAGGCTTGGAAATTTTTTTTCCCATCTCAAAGCAGCAGCTCATTTACCTTAAGTCATCCATTTAGAGTCACGACAAAAAATAAAACTTAACGGAGGCAAAAGAAAGGGCATTCTTTGGTTTGCAAATGGTTTTTTGATGAAGGGATGATAATATAAGAGGCAGTCCAGGAAATGTTTGGAGTGTATGGAGGACAACTCTTTGTCGCAGCTGGAGGTGAACCACAGGGGAGGGATATGTTAGATCTGCTGTTTGCAAATAGAGATGGGCTGGTGGGAGATGCAGTGGTTGGAGGCGCTTGGGGCACAGTGATCGTGAAATTGTAGAGTTCTCAATATTTGGTGAAATCAGGAGGAGCACCAGTAAGACTCTTGCACTGGACTTCCAGAGGGCAGACTTTGGCCTATTTAGGAGATTTATTCAGAGCATTCCTTGGGAGCAGCTCTTAAAACAAGGAGTTCAGGAAAGGTGGGCATGCCTCAAAGCAGAGATCTTGAGGACACAGGGAAGACTGTCCTGTGTGCTGAAAGATAAGTTGATGGGGTAAATGTCCAGCTGGATGGGCAGGAGGTCTGCAGGAACTTAGGAATAAAAGAGGATATATATCTTTGGAAGGAGTGTCAGGTCTTCCAGAAGTATTTAGGAGGGCTGCTAGGGCATGTAGGAAAAAATTAGGGAGGCAAAGCTCAGTTTAAACTTAGAATGGCGGCTGCTGTACAGGATAATAAAAATGTTTTTACAAATATATTATGGTAAAGGAAGGCTAAAACCAACCTTTGTTCTTTATTGGACGAGGGAGGGAACTTAGTAATACAGATGAGGAGAAGGCAGAAGTGCTTAATGCTACTTTGCCTCAGTTTTTAGTGGGAAGACAACTTGCTTCATGAGACTGTCCTCTTGGGTTGGTAGATGATGTCAGGGAACAGAATGGTCCTCTGTTATCCAGGAGGAGGCAGTCAGAGAACTGCTGAAATACTTGGATATCCATAAATCTACGGGACAGATGGATCCATCCAGGGTATTGAGGGAGCTGGCAGATGAGCTTGCAAAGCCACTCTCCATCATTTACCATCAGTCCTGGTCACCGGTGAGGTTCCGGATGACTGGAAGCTGGCCAATGTGACCACTCACAAAAAGAGTGCAAAGGAGGATCCTGGTAATTACAGACCAGTCAGCCTGACTCAATACTGGCAAGAATAATGGACAGTTTATATTGAGTGTCATCACACAAAATTTACAGGATGACCAGGGTATTAGACCAGCCAGCATGGGTTTAGGAGGGGTAGGTCGTGTTTGACCAACCTGATTTCCTTTATGACAGGTGACCGCTGGTGATGCACGGAAGGCTGTGGATGTTGTTTATTTGGACTTCAGCAAGGCCTTTGACCTGTCTCCACAGCATACTCCTGGCAGCCCGTGGCTTGGACAGGAGCACTCTGTACTGGGTTAGGAACTGGCTGGATGGCTGGACCCAGAGAGTGGTGGTGATGGTGCTGCATCCAGATGGGGGCAGTCACCAGTGGTGTTCCTCAGGGGTCTGTGCTGGGGCCAGCTCTGTTCAATATTTTTGTTGATGACATGGATGAGGGTATTGAATCTTTCATTAGTAATTTGCAGATGACACTAAGCTGGGAGCATGTGTCGATCTGTTGGAAAGATGGAGGGCTTTGCAGAGAGACCTGGATCGGTTGGATGGATGGGCAGAGTCCAATAGGATAAAGCTTAACAAATCCAAGTGCCGAGTCCTGCACTTTGGCCACAATAACCTCTGCAACGTTATAGACTGGGGACAGTGTGGCTGGACAGTGTTCAGGCAGAAAGGGACCTGGGGGTTCTGGTCGACAGCCAGCTGAACGTGACCCAGCAGTATGCCCTGGTGGCCAAGAAGGCCAACGGCATCCTGGCCTGTATCAGGAATGGTGTGGCCAGCAGGAGCAGGGAGGTCATTCTTTTTTCCCCTGTACTCGGCACTGATGAGGCCACACCTTGAGTATTGCGTCCAGTTCTGGGCGCCTCAGTTCAGGAAGAGCATTGAGATGCTTGAGCACATCCAGAGGAGGGCAACGAGGCTGCTGAGGGGCTTGGAACACAAGCCCTGTGAGGAAAGACTGTGGGAGCTGGGGTTGTTTAGCCTGGAGAAAAGGAGACTCAGAGGTGACCTTATCTCTACAACTTCCTGAAGGGTGGTTGTAGTCAGCTGGGGGTTGGTCTCTTTCTCCAGGCAACAACGGACAGAAGGAGAGGACACAGTCTCAAGCTGCATCAAGGGAAGTCTAGATTAGATCTTAGAAAAAAGTTTTTCACAGAAGGAGTGATTAAGTACTGGAATGGTCTGCCGGGGAGGTGGTGGAGTCACCATCCTGGATGTGTTTAAAAAAAGACTGGATGCGGCACTCGGTGCCATGGTCTAGTTGAGGTGTTGGAGCATGGGTTGGACTCGATGATCTTGGAAGTCTCTTCCAATCTTGAAATTCTGTGATTCTGTGAATATCCTAATTCTGTTAAGGAATAAGAGCTCTCAAGGAATGCCAGTCCATTCAGTGTTACAAAAGTAACCCAAAGAAGAGTAGATTGCAAAAAGGCTAATCCTCCCCCCCCCCCCCCCAGATATCTCAGTGGCCAGTAAAGTACAGCTCTCCCCTCTTCTTTTCTGCAGGAGAACAGGAATCACTAACAGAAAAAGTCACAGATATTCCTTCTGCCTTCCATAACCAAAGCTGTGCCAAACCACAGATGCTGCCTTCAAACTGACTCAAATTCCAGCTTTGACCTCTCACCTTCCAGACAACTCTTTCCCCAACACGCCCACCAACACCAACCTCTCCAAAGACCCACACAGGAGCCCTCAACCCCCACCAGGACCCCCAGATGTCCTATCCTCCACAGTTTTCCCACCCTCCAGCAGACCCCCTGGTTCTGTGCATGTGCCGTGGGATGGCACTCAGCAGGGTCTGCTCCAAGGCCTTCCCGGGTAGCAAGCTCAGGCTGCCAGGCATAGGATTCCTGGATCATCCTTCCCACTAACACTTCTGTGCCCAGCCGTTACATTTGCACATTTGAGCTTGGACTTCTCCACTTAACCAGGACTGCTGGTAAAGGATTGAGAGCACCTGGCAAGCTCTTTGTCCAGCTCCTCTTTTGTCTCGGAGGATGTAGAACACTCCACAGGAAGGCAACTGGTGCCCCAAGGAGTGGGTGGCATCAAGCAGCTCTGGGAGGACCCTCAGGACTCTCATATCCTGAGGGAACACCGTTGGACTTGACCTGTAGGTACCTACGCAAAAGCTTAAGATGAGCTGCCTCAGCTTCCAGGACCTCTCATGGCCAGCATCCTGATGCAGATGCAGGACTGCTGCGAGGCACTGCTGGGACCCAGCAGGACAGCACCGGCTGTCTGGTGTCCCTGTAGTAGCCCCTCACACCGCCAGGGTCATCCGAGAGCAGACACATGCTCACGTGTCAGCAGAGGAGCACGGAGCACTTGGCTCCTCCCAGGGTATCGCAGCTGGGCTTGCTCCACAACATGCCCTCATTTTAAGGCCTGCTAATGCCCAGCGGCCAGAAATGCCTACCTTGTTCTCTCCAAGATGCACAGGAAGAGCTAAGGAGCAGGACACCTTGGAAGGCACCTTCCTTTTCTGAGGCAAGGCCACACCAAGATCAGCCAAGACTCTCAGCACTGCCTGGCCACACAGCCCAGTTCCATGCTGGCCAGGGCCGGAGCAGCTTCCACCAAGCAAGAGGCAAATGCCTATTGCCAGGATTTGAACACATCAGGCGGGCAAGTTGTGAAAAGTGTGTGCGTAAAGGCTTTTTAATTCACAGCTCTCAAAGGGAGCTTTGGGGCTCGCAGCTGGACAGAGCTGCTCCTGCTCACTCCTCTGTCCAAAGAGGGATAACACACCCTGCTGCAGGTGCTTGGGTTTGCCTCTGCAGGTCCAGGCGCATGCCAAACCTGCTCCTCACAGCCTTCTCCTTCCCCTGCCCTCTGCCAAGTGCAACGGGCCACAAGGACTGCAAGGACCAAAGAGAGCTAAAGGGGGACGGTTGCACCTACCTCACTGGGAGCTCCTTGGGAAGCACTTTCCTTGGGAAGCAAGCCCTTTCCTCCAAAGCCGTTTCCCCAAATGTGTAGCTTTGCTGGGGATACCAACACACTCCTAAGAAACCCTGGCAAGGCTGAATTTCTTCTGGTCCTTTCAGAACAGGCACTCCAGCTCTGGTGCGAATTCACCCAAGGGTGTTTCCAGGTGGAGGTTCAGGTGTGGCAGCCCCAGGCCCTCTACAAACACAAGCTGCCTGCTGCTTCTTCACCTGCCTCAACTCCTGCTGTGGTCACGGTAGCAAACCAGCCTGTTCCTGGCAGAGACCAGAGCCCTGTTTCCTCAGGACGATCTTGCCAGCACCTTCCAGGACTCTCTGCTGTGCATGCAGCACTTCTCATGCCCGCTTTGAACAGGCTTTGGAACACAGAGCACAGCCTGGCTGGCTCTGCCACCAGCACACCCAAACACAGGCGAAGGAAGGAGGAGCAGGGGCTGCTTTGCAGCCGTGCAACCAAGAGAAACTGGAAGGGTGCCCTCCCTCTGCTCTCACTTGGTTGGCTTTCTGGCTGGGTCTGAGGCGGGGTGGCGATTCCTCCGTTGTGGCGACCACAACCGCACCCGGGATCCCGGCACTGCCGGGCAGCGCTCTGGACACTGACACGGTGCCATGTCTGAGTGTCGGCCGCTGTGCTGCTGCTTCGTTTGCTCTTAGGCGCACTCAAAGCTCCTCTTAAGCCCAGATAGTCTCTGGTTCTGCCCGCTTCCTGATGCTGTGTAGGGATGGAGCACTGCTGTGCTTTCAGGAAGCTATTCTTGAAAACTTGCAGCATTCCAAGCTCCTTTGCCTCCGTGGACACTCGCCATGCAATCCCTCATAGCTGGGTTCAGAGCACACTCAAGCTGGATCTTCTAAAATCCAGGACCTTCAGGGTACTCAGCAAGACCTTTAGCACTACAGTCTTGTGGAACTGGACCTTCAGCACAGGGACTTTCCAGCTGATCTGCCCTTCTTCCTCTATGTCTGTGCACAAAACCAGCGCAGAAGAGAGCAGCAGGAGGGGCCTGTGTGTCCCAGGGCTCTGGATTTACATTGCTTCAGCTCCACAGAGATGCAGATAAAGTGAACAAGACAAACTGTTTATTTGTAGAAGGAAAAACAAAGGAATGAGCTGAGAGGGAACAAAGGGGATGGGCATGGTGTCAGGGCTGAAGAGATGGAGCTGTCAAAATGGAGGAATAGTGGGAGGGGAAAAGAGGTGTGGCAGGTAGGAGAGGGCTGAAGCCACATGAGCTCCCCACAGGCTCTGCTGTGCAAATCATCAGCTGCGCCTGGAGCTCCAGCTGGTCTCCTCTGGTTCCAGGCAGTCTCATCTTCTGCCGTACTTGGAGATCTTGTAGAGGCACCAGTTCTTCTGAGCTGCCAGATGATCGTAGTTCTGCAGCTCGCCCTCAAAGGTCAGTTGAACAAAATGGTTTTATCATAGAGGGGCTGTCGTCTTCTCTCAGGGCCTGAAGAGCTGGAAGAGACAGGAGCAGAGCCACGATCAGAGCCCGGATCTGCGGGAATCCAAGGAGACCCTCCCGCCGAGGGCCATCCCACCACTCTCACACGGCCACGAGAGAGAGGAGGAGCCAACGGGAATGGTCGCAAGGTGCTGGCCACGAATCGCCCGCCCGCGTCCCTGAACTCTCTCTGTACGCTCTGCCCGCGCCACCCCTCGTCCACACGGGAGCAAAGCCGTCCGCAACGGGGCAGGGAATGCAGCTCCCTGCCCAGGCATTGCGTCTCCCATGGCAGCCCCCACGCCAGCCCGCTGCTCTCACTCACCTTCACTGAGGGCCTGGAGCTCTCCCTTCTGGCCCATGAGGAACACCCCGGCGATCCCTGGGAACACAGAGCCTGTCACAGCCCAGGCACAGCTCCCTCCCAGCGGCGCTGCCAGCCCTTGTGGCCGCCACACGCCCTCTGTCCGGCAGGGCTCAGCCCGGGCCCCGGCCGCATCCTGACGCCTGAGGGCACGGCTGCGAGAGGGCAGCAGCAGCCCGAGGGCAGGCGCGGCTCCACGGGTGCCGGGTGCAGATGCCGCTGCCGGGGCTGAGCTGCGACGGGGCGGGAGGGACCCGGGGCTCATGGCTCACCGATGACCCTGATGGCTGCCTGTCGCAGGGGCTCCTGTGGGCTCTCCACGTAGGGCAGGGTGCGGCGCAGGTGCTCGGCCGCTCGGCTCTCGTCCTCTACCAGCTGGAGAGAGCGGCAGGAGGGAAGGTTTGGCGCGGGCTCAGCCCCTCGGCCGGGCGCTCCCTGTGCCCAGCCCCGGCCTGCCCTTCCCACACAGCCCTGATGCCCAGCCGGCAGTCGCTGGCGCCGGCGTCTGGAGGGGCCAGAGGGCCGGGTGCTGCCCGGGGAGCCGCGGTGCCGCCCAATCCCGCTGCCCCACTGGGCCGGGGCTCTGTTGGTGCCCGGCTCGGGGCCACAGGAGCCTGGAGAAGAGCCCTCACAGCCCAGGAAAGCCAGCCCAGGGTGTGTTGAGCACAGGCTGGCGCCCCCGGGTGCAGCACTGGGCAGGGGCCACAGCTGCCAGCCCCACACACTCAGCACCGCGGTCAGGGGGCTTCCCCAGGCTGAGGATTTGGCTTCTCCAGGCCGTCCTTACCAGGCACTCGGCGAACTTCAGCAGCTTCTCCTTCAG
>JAJEOU010002307.1:0-33311 GCA_021534815.1 Acrocephalus arundinaceus
TCCGTTTATGGGGACAAATTATTTCCAGAGATATTTGGAAGTATGCATTCCTTTTTGAAAAGGGCACAATTTTTCACTTTTCTAATTACACAAGAGGTGATTGCAGCATTTAGTGATTGATATTGACCAAGGATCTCTCTTCAGGAGGTCTGGCCTCCTCAGAGAAGTTGTGCCTCCAGGTCAGACCCAGTTTGGAAAACCTTGCTCCACATCCCCCAACCCCATCCTTTCTCTCCTCACTCACCTGGGACCTGCTTTGCTCAGAGAACTGGCTGCACTCTGCAAAAGAGGGGTTTTCTTCCTGTTTTAACAACCTAAAACTCCTAAGTTTCAGACACCTTCGTCAAGTGTGTGCCAAGCCCAAGGTGACAAAAGGAGGTTCCCCTTCCCCAAGGCAGAACCATGCAAGGAATGTTTGAGACACACAGGAAGTTCTGCAATAAACACAAATCCAGAGTTGGCTGAAGGCAGAATTAGACCAACTGCTGAAGGACAGACAAGCTTTGAACTCCTTGCAGCTCAAAGCTCCAGCTGGGTTGTTGGGAGTGTGTGAGTGAGGCAAGAGTGAGGGCAAGGGAACTGCAGAGAGCCCTGGAAGTGCTTCTGTGCAGCCAGGCTGTGGGGAAGGGCACTGCAGGCCTGGCCTGGGCCAGGAGTGAGGCTGGATCATCATCCCAAGCTGCCCTGGGCCATTGCAAGGGGCTGTGGCCATGGACACTGCACTGACCCCACTGCTGGCTTTGGGTGCCACAGCAACCCTGATCAGTTCAAGTTTCCTTGGAAAGCAGCCCCAGGAGCCATTTCTGCAGCCAGGTTCCATGGCCACTTGCAGGCAGAGCTGTTGCTGTCCTGGGCTGGTGCCATGGCAGCGGCCAAAGGAACCCGTTCCTTGGTTTGGGGACATGGCAACCAAGGCCTGGATCCACTGTGATGGTTGTTTGCCATGGAAACCTGGCCTGGGCCCCTAGTTCAGGGCTGGTGTCAGAGCGCAGAGCTAGGATTAGACTAAGCCGCTCCCAGTCACCTCTCTTAGATGGAATTTTAAAAGTCTGGGCATCCGGGAGGGGTCTGAGGATCCATGGTGGCTGTTGGGTGTAATTTCTCCACCTCATGACTCAGCAGGAGTTTCTCCCAATGAAGAAATGAAGCTTTTGCCTGAAGCTCCCACTCTGCCCATGACAGGAACCCCTGGGAGTGTCTGGGACATCCCGGCTCTTTGGCAGCCTGGGGACTCCTGGGATGTCACCGTGGAGCCCCCGTGAGTGCCTGTGACAGATGGGTGCCTTTGCAGCCCGAGGTGCCCTGGGATGTCCCCATGGAATGGCTGTGACTGTCTCTGAGCACAGGGCTCTTTAGCATCCCCAGAAAGCCCTGGGATCTCTCCAGGATCCTCGAGTCCAACTCCTGGCCCTGCACAGGACACCCCAACAATGCCAGTCTGGGCCTGGCAGCGCTGTCCAAACCCTGCTGGAGCTCCCAGAGCCCTGGAGCTGGGACCCCTTCCCTGGGAGCCTGGTCAGTGCCCCAGCAGCCTCTGGGGAAAAACCTTTTCCTCAGATCCAACCCAAACCTGCCCAGACTCAGCTCCAGCCCTTCCCTCCAGTCCTGTCCCTGGGCACCACAGGGAAGAGGTTCCCACAGCCCCAGCCAGGGACACGCTCCCAAGGCTGTTCCAGGGCAGCCAGGGCTGGCACCAGCTGGGATGCTCCGTTTCCATGGGCCAGGGTTTGGGAATGGATTCCCCAATTTGTGCTCCCGCTCAAACAGTGACACTGCTCGCTACCCTCCAGCCTCCACTGAAAGTACAAAAGGCAAAGATCCCAGGCTGGGATACGAACAATTTAATGGGAACAGAAACAAGATAAGGAACAAACAGGAACAGAAACAATATTGATAACAAACGGGATAAAACTAACAATATAAAAGGAAAACTACAAAAACATCAACTGGCTCGTCCCATCCTGCCGGAAAGGACACGCTTCACCTTGGGGGAGAGATAGAGTCCCTTTCCTAGCCCTGGTAATGACTTGAGATGGGATCAAATACAGTGGAGGGACCATGGCCAGACGCTCATGTCCTTCAATCCCATCTCACATCATTGCCAGGGGCAGGGAAAGGGACAGGTGTCCTCCCAGAATGAATCACAGGGAACTGTGGGTCAGTAGTGCTCTTCCCAGTGTGCATCCTCTGATGGGGGATGAGGGTTGGAGATGCACATGAAGCTCTTCCAGAGTCGGGGCACTCACAGGGCTTCCCTTACTCGTGACTCCGTTGGTGTCGGGTCAAGGTAGAGCTCTGGGTGAAGCTCTTCCCACACTGGGGACACTCGTAGGGCCTCTCCCCAGTGTGGATGCGCCGGTGCCTGATGAGGGTGGAGTTGTGCTTAAAGCCCTTCCCGCAGTCAGGGCAGCGGAAGGGCCTCTCCTCAGTGTGAATGCGCTGGTGCTTGAGGAGCTCTGAGCTGGTCTTAAACCTCTTCCCACACTGGGGACATCCATAGGGCCTCTCTCCAGTGTGGATCATTTGGTGGATAATCATTTTGGACCTCCTGTTGAAGCCCTTCCCACATTCCCCACATTTGTACGGCCTTTCCTCAGCGTGGATGTTCTGGTGGTGGATCAAGTGGGAGCGCCGGCTGAAGCTCTTCCCACATTCCCCACACTCATAGGGCCTCTCCCCAGTGTGGGTCCTGAGGTGGACAATCAGCTTGGAGCTGTCTCTGCAGCCCTGCCAACATTCCCCACACACTTAGGGCCGTTCCCCAGTGTGGATCCTCTGGTGGCGGATCAGGTTGGAGTTGTTGCTGAAGCTTTTCCCACACTCCAAGCACTCATAGGACTGCTCCCTGTCATGAAGGTGCTCATGGACCACCAGGTCTGAGCTCTGGCTCGATCTCTGGCCACGTTCCTGGCACACGGTGGGTCTTTCTTCCTCAGAGCAGCCTGGGATGGGTTTGGAGCCCCTCCTCCTCTGGGATGTCTGGGGCTTTTCCTCCCTGTTGGATTCCTGTGCCTGGGAGCCACTCAAAACGGCCTCTTCCATGAGGTTCTGCTCTGGGGAGTTTTTCTCCCTGGTCCCCATCCTCAGCTCCTTGTCTGGAGGAGGAAGAACAAGGAGAGGATGGAATTACCTCTGTGCAAGAGGGAAGGGGAAGGAGATCCCCCCAGTGAATCCTTGGCAGGACGGCGTCAGCAGTGGGGTTCTCCTGCAGCCAGGGGCCATGCTGGGCTGGGAGATGGAGCAGGAGAGATGGGGAAAAGGGGAAGTGACTTCCTCCTCACCTGCCTGGCTGTCCCAGGGCATCTTCCTCTTCCTCACAGCTTCCAGCTCCATCTGGCCAAGGTTTGGGAATGGGAAATCCTGGTTTGGGGAAAAACAACAGATGAGCACATTGAGTTTGAAGGTTTGCCTGACCAAGTCCATCTCTAAAAGTCACCTGGAATCTGGGGTCCATAAAAACCTCCTAAACACCAATATTCTGCCATGAACATGCCTCCAAGGAATTCTTAATCCCTGGTCTCTCCCCTTTGGTGTTCAGGGGTTCCCCCCTGTCCCAGCTGCTGGGGGTCACGCTTGCATTGAGGGTCCCCCATCTATTCAGTCCCAGCCCTCCCCAGGCTGCTGGGAGTCCCAGCAATCGGAAAAGTTCCCCCCTTATCCATCTCCCTATTTAGGGATGCAGGGGGATTTCAGGGTCTCTGGGGTCCCTTCTCCTCTTTTTCTCGGCTGTGGAGTGCAGGGGGTAAAGGGAGTCCCCCCTGCTCCTCCAGGCTGCCTCTACTGTCAGCCACCACCAGGACCCTCAATGTACCCCCAAGGGGCATTTTCCACTGATCTTTGAAGTTCTTCATTCTTCAAAAATCCCTCCTAAGAAACCAAGCCCAGGGACCCCCCAAGATATCTGGGCCGAGCTTTGTTCTGAAAGACGGGTGTCTGCTAAGGAAGGCAGGAGCCTCCCTTGAAATGGAAAATATAAACCCCCTCCCTCTGGATTATAATTTTGAAATGAATGGGCTCTCAAGCTAAGATATGGGAATAGGAATAACAGTGCTTTAGTAGGAAAAGCAAAATAAAAATGCAGTCGTAAAAAAAATAAACTGACAGAATCAGAATACCTGATACCCAGTAAGGCAGGGTGTTGGTAGCAGTCCAATCAAATCGTGGCTGCAGTCCTCCTGGAGTCACAGATGTGGTTTTGTTGAAGCAATGATCCTGTAGAAGGGTGTAGTTTTCCTCTGAAGGTCCAGTGCTGGTGTAGATGGGTCTGGTGTTCCTCTGGGAATCCAGTGGAAACAGGCTGCTTCTGGTGTGTTCAATCTCAGATTATATCCAGGTAGGAATGCTTGGCTCCTCCCCCTGGGTGGAGCATGTCACAATGGGATGATGGAATTTTATCAGTGATGCAGTGAGACAAGATGGGCCATTAAGATAAGATATCTCCCTGGAGGGAGTGTGGGTGGTGGAAGAGATAAAGAACACTGCCCCACCTGGTTTGAACAGCTGGCCCATTAACAGAAGATATCCCCCAGAGTTATGAGAAATGGGTCATGGAACAGTTCTTACTTGGGATCTCCTGTTGGTTTTGTGTTCAAACTGGCACACTGGGGAGAAGTGGGACCATGCTGGGAATGGATGTGAGCAGGTTGGAGTGACTGGTCTACACTGTGGGCAACTGGGCATGACTGGGACCGTGCTGGGAGAGACTGGCATCATACTGGGAGTGACTGGGACTAGACATGGGGCAACTGGGAGCAAGTGGATGAAAGTGGGAGCAACCTCGACCATGCTTGGGGCAAACTGCATCATAATGGGGAAGGACTGGCAGTGACTGGGCTCATAATGGGAATGTCAAGGAAACTGGAACCACACCAGGGGGCAACTGGGGTGATACTGGGAGCAGCCACTTCTGTCACTGGGACCCCCAAACCCTTTTCCTGGCCACCCCACCTCACCCAGGCCCACCATTTTCTTTGGCCCTGGGAGCCCTGGACTCCTACTCCTGCCTTTCCCAGCACCCAGCCCATCCTTCCCATATCACTGAGGACACTTGGGACCCCTATTCCCAGCCATCCTGGGTTTTTCCACATTTTGATAGGAACGGGGACACCAGGGAACCTTGGATCTCCCTTTCCTAACTAAATGGAGCCTTTTAAACCCATCTATCCCAAATCTACCCACCCCTACCATCCCCTTTTCTTAATCCTGGAACCCCCAAACCCCCTTCCCTGCTCTCCCAGCTCTCCCCGTTCCCCCTTTCCTTCACCCCTGACCCCCCAGACCCCAAATCTCCGTGTCCCCCCAGTTCTCCTCTCCCTGCGGTCCCTGCTCGTGGCGCTGTCGGAGCCCGGCCCGGGGTTCCCCCAGTTCCTGTCCATGGGGTCCCTGGATGGGATCCCCTTCCAGCGCCGCCACAGCCAGCGGGGCCGGGCGGAGCCGCAGCCGCCGGGGATGGCGGCCGGAGCCGAGCCGGGATATTGGGATGGCCGGAGCCGGCACAAGGAGCGGCACCGGCACGGGGCCAGCAGGGAGCTGTAGATGCTGCAGGAGCGGCACAGCCAGAGCGGGGCTCAGGGCGGGGAGCCGGGGCTGGGGGATCTGTGGGGCTGCCATGGCACCTGTGGGACTGAAGTGGGGATCCGTGGGGCTGGGCCGGGATCTGGGGCGCTGGGCTGTGCATCCATGCGGATCCAAGGGGCTGGGATGAGGCTCTGTGGGTCTCCATCAGACTCTGGGTCTCTGTAGGGCTGGAATGGGGCCCTGTGGGGCTGGGACACAATTCCGTGTGTCTCGGTGGGTCCAATCCCTCCCCAGGTGTGCACACCTGCAGGAGGTTTCTAGCTGTGACCTCCTGTCTCATGGGAATGTCTGTGGATCCGATTGGCCCGGCTCTGATGGGCGGGAATTCCTCTCCTTCCAGATGGGATCTGGGGGATTCCTGGGTGCCCAGGTCACCAAGAGGCACTGGGAACAGAGTGAGATGGAGGCTGAGGAATGAACAAATCCCCTGGGGCACACCTGCCTGGGATGTCTCTGGAAATATGTCAGATATGGGCGGGAGGCACTGGAGAGTAAAGGTGGGGAGGGTAGAATTCCCATGGGAATGTGGGATTTGGAAATGTGGGATTTGGGAGGCCAAAATTTGGGAACATGGGAATTCCCATGGCAATGGGACAGCAAGAGGGTCCATCTATGGAGGTCCCATGGGAATTCCCATGTTCCCAAATTTTTACCTCCTAAATACCACATTTCCAAATCCCCAATTCCCATGGGAATTCTGTAGCTGGATCTCACTGCCATCCCATTCCCTGGGGATTCCATGGGCAGATCTCACCCCCATCCCACTGCAATGGAAGCTCCAATCCAGTTCCCCCCCAAACCCATCCTGGGGGTTGCCCTGTGCTTTGCCCTCCACACCCCCCACAAGAATCCTGAGGGCTCCCCATGACCCACCCAGCCCCCCTAAATTCCTCCTGGGTACCCCCTCACACCCACAGGGATTCTGGGAGTCCCCCCGTGTCACCTCCCCCAGGACTTTGGGGGTCCCCCTGACCTGTCCGTGCCCCTCCCCCAATTCTGCCCCCCTGTGATGGTGGGGGTGGGGCCGAGTGTTGGTGCCCCCTGCCTGCAGCAGATGCAGCAGTGAGGGGAGTTCAGGGGGTCCCTGAGCATTTGGGATCCCCTGGGATTTGGGGTGACTCCTCAGGCCCCCAGGATCTCCCTGAACACACTGACACTGCCCGTGCACAGTGAGAAGGGTCAGACCTGGAACGGGGTCCCCAGTTCTGTCACCGGCGTGGCCCAGGTACCCCCAAAACCTCCTGGGAACCCCCAAACCCCCTCGGGACAGTCCAACCTCCCCAGGATCCCAAAAACATCCTGGGACCCTCAAAAAACTCCCCAAGAACGCAAAAAGCCATACAGACTCCCCCCCCCCAAAACTCTCAGGACATCAAAATTCCCACAGGACCTCTCAACACCCCAGTCAGACCCCCTTGAGAAGGTTCATACCTGGCACGGGGTCCTCATGTCTGTCACCAGCAGGTACCCAAAAACAACCCTGGGATCCCCCTGGGATCACCTAATCCCTACCTGTAAAACCCTTGGAAACCTCCAAAAACCCCCGGGATCTGCAAAACCCTTTCCAGGAACCCCTCATGCATGTTTACACCCAACAGGGGGTTCACATCACCATCATCAGCATCGCCCAGGTACTCCTGAACCCTCCTGGGACCTACAAATCCCTCTTGGCACCCCCAAACCCTTCTGGAACCCCCAAACCCTCCCCGGACCCCCAAACACCCCCAGGGCTCCGTACTGGAATCAACGGGAGTGGTGTTGCCCTTTAAAGGGCAGTTATAGCAGGACCCAACAAGAGCGGGGGCTCTTAAAGCAGCTGTCTTGGTTTTGAAAGAAAGTTGTCTGCCAGGGAGAGCTGGAGCTTCCCTTGGAATGGAGAATGTCACCCACCTCCCCTCCAAATTATTATAATTTTGCAATTAGGGGCTTTCAGGCAAAGATATGGGAATAGGAATAACAATTCTTTAATAGGAAAAAACAACAACACCAAAATACAAATGCAGTAGTACAAGGACAAGCAAGTAAGCAAAACAGAAGTCCTGGAAAAAAACACCCTGACAGAGTCAGGGATATGACCTGACACTCTGTTGGTCAGGGTGTTGGAAGCAGTTGAAATAAATCCTAGGTGAGGTTCTGTGGGGTACAAATAATGGAGTAGGAAAAGTCAAGTGGTAGAGAGATGGGTCTGGTCTTCTTCTGGTGGAAAAAAACAGATGCCTGCTGTTCCTGAGTCTCAGTTTTTATCCAGGTAGGAATGGTTGGCACCCACACACACTGGGTGGAGCATCTCCCAATGGGATGATGTAATGTGTCATGTCCTTGATGAGCCTTAATGGCCCATTAGCAGAAGATATCTCCCTGGAGGTGAAGGAGATAAGAAACACGGCCACACCTGGTTTTAACAGCTGGCCCATTATCAGAAGGCATCTGCCCCCCTCCCCCGTGGAGTTACAAGAGATAAAGAAATATCTGCTTTTACAACAGATGAAATTGAATACAAATCTCTTGGCTACCCAACCCAAGACACAGTCCCTTCCAGTCGATGCCAGTAGCTCCCAATGTGTCCACATTTTCCTCCCAATATGGGCCCAGTAGCTCCCAGTAACTCCCAGTCAGGTTCCATTGCAGTCCCAGTGGCTCCCAGGATGATCCCAACAGGACCTGTAGTCACTGCCAGTATGGTTCCAGTCACTCCCATTACAATCCCAGTTTTTCCCAGTCACTCCTAGATACTCCTGGTATTATTCCAGTCATGCCCACATGACTCCCTTTCAGTCCCAGTGTGGTTCCAGTCACAGCCAGCACCTTTCCAGTCACTCCCAGTCTGATTCCAGTATGATCCCAGTCACTCTAAAATACACTCAGTACTCTTCCAGTCACTCCCAGTATGAATCCAATCAGTTCCAGTAGGATCCCAGTAGGACCTTGGCATGGGCACAGCTGCTCCCATTATAATCCAGCATGGTTCCAGTTCCCCCCACTGTGGTTTCAGTCTCTCCCAGTGTATCCCAGTTGTTCTCAGTCACTCCAAGTTGCCCTGAGTTGCTTCCAGCCTGATCCCAGTTGCTCTCAGCCACTCCCAGTCATCCTCAGTGCCGTTCCAGTTGCTGCCAGTATGGTCCCAGTGTCCCCCAGCATGGGCCCAGCCTTTCCCACTGTGATCACAGTAGGATCCCAGTTCCCACCTGCATGGTTCCAGTTGCTCCTTGTTCCTCCCAGTGGGTTTCCAGCTGCTCCCAGTTTCCCCTTGTCCAGTCCCAGTCACTCCACAGATGATCCCAGGGCCTCCCAGCACAGTCCCAGACATGCCCAGTTGCCAACAGTGCAGACCAGTCACTCCAACCTGCTCACAGCAGTTCCCAGCATGGTCCCACTTCTCCCCAGTGTGCCCGTTTGAAAACAAAACTAACAGGAGATCCCAAGTAAGAACTGTTCCATGACCCATTTCTCATAACTCTGGGGGGGATATCTTCTGTTAATGGGCCAGCTTTAAAAACCAGCTGGGGCGGTGTTCTTTATCTCTTCCACAACTGTATTGGGTTGGGTAGCCAAGAGATTTATTTTCTATTTCATCTGTTGTAAAAGCAGATATTTCTTTATCTCTTGTAACTCCAGGGGAGGGGGGCAGATGCCTTCTGATAATGGGCCAGCTGTTCAAACCAGGTGGGGCAGTGTTTCTTATCTCCTTCACCTCCTGTCCATCCTCCAGGGAGATATCTTCTGCTAATGGGCCATTAAGGCTCATCAAGGACATGACACATTACATCATCCCATTGTGAGATGCTCCACCCCGTATGGGGGCCAACCCTCAGCTCCTACCTGGATAAAAACTGAGACTCAGGAACAGCAGGCATCTGTTTTTTTCCACCAGAGGAAGACCAGACCCTTCTCGCTACCACTGGACTTTTTCTACTCCATTATCTGTACCCCACAGAACCTCATCTAGGATTTATTTGGACTGCTTCCAACACCCTGACCAACAGGGTGTCAGGTCATATCCCTTACTCTGTCAGGATTTTTTTCCAGGACTTCTGTTTTGCTTACTTGCTTGTCTTTGTACTACTGCATTTGTATTTTGGTGGTTTTGTTGTTGTTTATTCCTATTAAAGAACTGTTACTCCTATTCCCATATCTTTGAACACCCCTAATTGCAAAATTATAATAATTTGGAGGGGAGAGGAGTGACATTCTCCATTCCAAGGGAAGCTCCAGCTCTCCCTGGCAGAAAACTGTCTTTCAAAACCAAGACAGCTGCTTTAAGAGCCCCCGCTCTTGTTGGGTCCTGCTATAACTGCCTTTAAAAGAGCAACACCATTCCCATTGATTCCAGTACGGAGCCCTGGGGGCGTTTGGGGGTCCTAGGAGGGTTTGGGGGTCCCAGAAGGGTTTAGGGGTTGCAAGAGGGGTTTGTAGGTCCCAGAAGGGTTCAGGGGTACCTGGGTGATGCTGATGATGGTGATGTGAACCCCCTGTAAGGTGTAAGCATGGATGAGGGGTTCCTAGGGAGGGTTTTTCAGATCCTGGGGTTTTTTTGGGGTCATAGTGCATTTTTGGAGGTTCCCAAGGGGGTTTTCAGAGGTCCTAAAGGGGGGGATTAGGTGATCCCAGGGGGATCCCGGGGCTGCTTTTGGGTACCTGCTGGTGACAGAGATGAGGACCCCGTGCCAGGTATGAACCTTCTCAAGGGGGTCTGACAGGGGTGTTGGGAGGTCCTGTATCAATTTTGATGTCCTGAGAGGGTTTGGGGAGGGAGTCTGTATGTCTTTTTGCATTCTTGGGGAGTTTTTTGAGGGTCCCAGGATGTTTTTGTGATCCTGGGGAGGTTGGGGTGTCCCAGAAAGATTTGAGGATCGCTGGGAGGTTTTGGGGGTAACTGGGCCATGCTGGTGACAGAGCTGGGGACCCCGTGCCAGGTCTGACCCTTCTCACTGTGAACGGGCAGCATCAGCGTGTTCAGGGAGATCCTGGAGGCCTGAGGGGTCACCCCAAATCCCAGGGGACCCCAAATGCTCAGGGATACCCCTGAACTCCCCTCACTGCTGCATCTGCTGCAGGCAGGGGGGCACCAGCACTCGGCCCCACCCCCACCATCACAGGGGGACAGAATTAGGGGAGTGGCACAGACAGGTAAGGGGGACCCCAAAAGTCCTGGGGGAGGAGACATGGGAAGACTTCCCGGAATCCCCTTGGAAGGGTGAGGGGGGACCCAGGGGGAGGCTGAGGGGGTTGGATGGGTCATGGGGAGACACCCAGGAGTCTTTTCGGGAGTGGAAAGGGAAAAGAACAGGGTGACCCCTAGGATGGGTTTGGGCGGGAACCAGATTGGAGCTTCCATGGCAGTGGGATGGGGATGAGATCTGCCCATGGAATTCCATGAGAATGGGATGGCAGAGACATCCATCTACAGAATTCCCATGGGAATGGTACAGCAGTGGGATCCATCTATGGAGGCAGCATGGGAATTCCCACGTTTCCAAATTTTACCTTCCCAAATCCCACATTTCCAAATCCCACATTCCCATGGGAATTCTACCCTCTCTACCTTTACTCTCCAGCACTTCCCACCCATATCTGACATATTTCCAGAGACATTCCAGGCAGGTGTGCCCCAGGGGATTTGTGAATTCCTCAGCCTCGAACTCATCCTGTTCCCAGTGCCTCTTGGTGACCTGGGCAGCGCCGTCAGCCACCACGAATCCACCTAATCCCAGCTGGAAGGAGAGGAATTCCTGCCCATAAGCTGAGCTGATCGGATCTGTGGATGCTCCCGTGGGACAGGAGATCACAGCTGGAAACCTCCTGCAGGTGTGGAGACCTGGGGAGGGATTGGACCCACGGAGACCCACGGAATTGTGTCCCAGCCCCACGGAGCCACATTCCAGCCCCGCAGAGCCCCAGAGTCTGATGGAGACCCACAGAGCCTCATCCCAGCCCCTTGGATCCACATGGATGCACATCCCAGTGCCCCAGATCCTGGCCCAGCCCCACGGATCCCCACTGCAGTCCCACAGGTGCCATGGCAACCCCACAGATCCTCCAGCCCCGGCTCCCCGCCCTGAGCCCCACTCTGGCTGTGCTGCTCCTGCAGCATCTGCAGCTCCCTGCTGGCCCCGTACCGGTGCCGCTCCTTGTGCCGGCTCCGGCCATCCCAATATCCCGGCTCGGCTCCGGCCGCCATCCCCGGCGGCTGCGGCTCCACCCGGCCCCGCTGGCTGTGGCGGCGCTGGAAGGGGATCCCATCCAGGGACCCCATGGACAGGAACTGGGGGAACCCCGGGCCGGGCTCCGACAGCGCCACGGGCAGGGACCGCAGGGAGAGGAGAACTGGGGGGACACAGAGATTTGGGGTCTGGGGTGTCAGGGGTGAAGGAAAGGGGGAACAGGGAGAGCTGGGAGAGCAGGGAAGGGGGTTTGGGGGTTCCAGGATTGAGAAAAGGGGATGGTAGGGGTGGGTAGATGTGGGATAGGTGGGGTTAAAAGGCTCCATTTAGTCAGGAAAGGGAGCTCCAAGGTTCCCCGGTGTCCCCATTCCCATCAAAAGGTGGAAAAATCCAGGATGGCTGGGAATAGGGGTCCCAAGTGTCCTCAGTGATATGGGAAGGAGGGCTGGGTGCTGGGAAAGGCAGGAGTAGGAGTCCAGGGGTCCCAGGGCCAAAGAAAATGGTGGGCCTGGGAGAGGTTGGGTGGCCAGGAAAAGGGTTTGGGGGTCCCTGTGCCAGCAGTGGCTGCTCCCAGTATCAGCCCAGTTGCCCCCCAGTGTGGTTCCAGTTTCCTCGGCACTCCCAGTATGAGCCCAGTCACTGCCAGTCCTACCCCATTATGATGCAGTTTGCCCCTAGCATGGTCGAGGTTGCTCCCACTTTCATCCACTTGCTCCCAGTTTCCCCTTCTATGGTCCCAGTCACTCCCAGTATGATCCCAGTCTCTCCCAGCATGGTCCCAGTCATGCCCAGTTCCTCACAGTGTAGACCAGTCACTCCAACCTGCTCACAGCAATTCCCAGCATGGTCCCACTTCTCCCCAGTGTGCCAGTTTGAACACAAAACCAACAGGAGATCCCAAGTAGGAACTGTTCCATGACCCATTTCTCATAACTCTGGGGGAATATCTTCTGTTAATGGGCCAGCTGTTCAAACCAGGTGGGGCAGTGTTCTTTATCTCTTCCACCACCCACACTCCCTCCAGGGAGATATCTTCTGTTAATGGGCCATTGAGTCTCACTGCATCACTGATCAAATTCCATCATCCCACTGTGAGATGCTCCACCCAGGGGGAGGAGCCAAGCATTCCTACATGGATAGAATCTGAGATTTAACACACCAGAAGCAGCCTGTTTCCACTGGATTCCCAGAGGAACACCAGACCCATCTACACCAACATTGGATCTTCAGAGGAAAACTACACCCTTCTACAGGATCATTGCTTCAACAAAACCACATCTGTGACTCCAGGAGGACTGCAGCCACGATTTGATTGCACTGCTACCAACACCCTGCCTAACTGGGTATCAGGTATTCTGACTCTGTCAGCTTATTTTTTTTACTACTGCATTTTTATTTTGCTTTTCCTACTAAAGCACTGTTATTCCTATTCCCATATCTTAGCTTGAGAGCCCATTCATTTCAAAATTATAATTCAGAGGGAGGGGGTTTATATTTTCCATTTCAAGGGAGGCTCCTGCCTTCCTTAGCAGACACCTGTCTTTCCAAACAAAGCTCGGCCCAGATATCTTGGGGGGTCCCTGGGCTTGGTTTCTTAGGAGGGATATTTGAAGAATGAAGAACTTCATAGATCAGTGGAAAATGCCCCTTGGGGGGACATTGAGGGTCCTGGTGGTGGCTGACGGTAGAGGCAGCCTGGAGGAGCAGGGGGAACTCTCTTGACCCCCTGCACTCCACAGCCGAGAAAAAGGGGAGAAGAGACCCCAGAGACCCCAAAATCCCCTTGCATCCCTTAATAGGGAGATGGATAAGGGGGGAACTTTTCTGATTGCTGGGACTCCCAGTAGCCTGGGGAGGGCTGGGACTGAGTAGATGGGGGACCCTCAATACAAGCGTGACTCCCAGCAGCTGGGAAAACCAAAGGGAAGAGACCAGGGATGGGGAATTCCTTGGTGGCATTTTCAGGGCAGAATATTGGTGTTTAGGAGGTTTTTATGGACCCCAGATTCCAGGTGACTTTTAGAGATGGACTTGGTCAGGCAAACCTTCAAACTCAATGTGCTCATCTGTTGTTTTTCCCCAAACCAGGATTTCCCATTCCCAAACCTTGGCCAGATTGAGGTAGAAGCTCTGAGGAAGAGGAAGATGCCCTGGGACAGCCAGGGAGGTGAGGAGAAAATCACTGCCCCTTTCCCCCTCTCTCCTGCTCCATCTCCCAGCCCAGCATGGCCCCCAGCTGCAAGACAACCCTGCTGCTGATGCCGTCCCGCCAGGTATTCCCTCAGGAGATCTCCTTCCCCTTACCTCTTGCACAGAGGAAATTCCATCCTCTCCTTGTTCTTTCTCCCCCAGAAAAGGAGCTGAGCATGGAGACCAGGAAGGAAAAATCCCCAGAGCACAACCTCATGGAAGAGGACATTTTGAGTGGCTCCCTGGTACCGGAATCCAACAGGGAGGAAAAGCCCCAGACATCCCAGAGGAGGAGGGGCTCCAAACCCATCCCAGGCTGCTCTGAGGAAGAAAGACCCACCTAGTGCCAGGAACGTGGCCGGAGATCGAGCCAGAGCTCAGACCTGGTGGTCCATGAGCAGCTTCATGACAGGGAGAAGTCCTATGAGTGCTTGGAGTGTGGGAAGAGCTTCAGCAGCAACTCCAGCCTGATCCGCCACCAGAGGATCCACACTGGGGAACGGCCCTACGTGTGTGGGGAATGTGGGCAGGGCTTCAGCCAAAGCTCAAACCTGACTGTCCATCGGAGGACCCACACTGGGGAGAGGCCCTATGAGTGTGGGGAATGTGGGAAAGGCTTCAGCCAGAGATCCAGCTTGATCCAGCACCAGAACATCCACACTGGGGAAAGGCCGTACAAATGTGGGGAATGTGGGAAGGGCTTTAACCAGAGGTCTCTGCTGATCATCCACCAAATGATCCACACTGGGGAGAGGCCCTATGAGTGTCCCCAGTGTGGGAAGAGGTTTAAGACCAGCTCAGATCTCCTCAAGCACCAGCGCATTCACACAGAGGAGAGGCCCTTCCGTTGCCCTGACTGCGGGAAGGGCTTCAAGCACAACTCCCACCTCATCAGGCACCGGCGCATCCACACTGGGGAGAGGCCCTACGAGTGTCCCCAGTGTGGGAAGAGCTTCACCCACAGCTCTGCCTTGACCCGACACCAACGGAGTCACCAGTAAGGGAAGCCCTGCGAGTTCCCTGAGTCTGGGAAGGGCTTCATGTGCATCTCCAACCTCATCCCCCATAAGTAGATGCACACTGGGAAGAGCCCTACTGACCCACAGTTCCCTGTGATTCATTGTGGGAGGACACCTGTCCCTTTCCCTGCCCCTGGCAATGATGTGAGGTGGGATTTAAGGACATAAGGGTCTGGCCATGGCCCCATCATTGTGTTTGATCCCATCTCAGGTCATTACCAGGGCTAGGAAAGGGACTCTATCTCTCCTTCAAGGTGAAGGGTGTCCTTTCCAGGCAGGATGGGACAAGCCAGTTGATGTTTTTGTAGTTTTCCCTTTATATTTTTAGTTTTATCCCATTTGTTATCAATATTGTTTCTGTTCCTATTTCTTGCTTATCTTGTTTCTGTTCCCAGCAAATTGTTCTTATCCCAGCCTGAGATCTTTGTCTTTTGTACTTTCAATGGGAGGCTGGATGGCAGCGAGCAGTGACACGGTTTTAGTGGGAGCACAAAATTGGGGAATCCCATTCCCAAACCCTGGCCCATGGAAACCGAGCATCGCAGCTGGTGCCAGCCCTGGCTGCCCTGGAACAGCCTTGGGAGCGGGTCCCTGGCTGGGGTGTGGGAACCTCTTTCCTCTGGTGCCCAGGGACAGGAGTGGAAGGAAGGGCTGGAGCTGAGTTGGGGCAGGTTTGGGTTGGATCTGAGGAAAAGGTTTTTCCCCCAGAGGCTGCTGGGGCACTGACCAGGCTCCCAGGGAAGGGTCCCAGCTCCAGGGCTCTGGGAGCTCCAGCAGTGTTTGGACAGCGCTGCCAGGCCCAGGCTGGCATTGTTGGGGTGTCCTGTGCAGGGCCAGGAGTTGGACTCGAGGATCCTTGGGACCTCCCAGGGCTTTCTGGGGATGCTAAAGAGCCCTGTGCTCAGAGACAGTCACAGCCATTCCATGGGGACATCCCAGGGCACCTTGGGCTGCAAAGGCACCCATCTGTCACAGGCACTCATGGGGGCTCCATGGTGACATCCCAGGAGTGCCCAGGCTGCCAAAGAGCTGGGATGTCCCAGACACTCCCAGGGGTTCCTGTCTCTCGGATCCCAGGCTGGTAGCCTACCGAGAATTGCGGGTAAAGTCCTTTTCTCCAAGCCCCGTGCCAGAAGGAAGAGTCAGGATGCGTTGATTTCTTCATCAAGGTTGTTTATTCATTCATGTTCCAAAATAATTTCTCTTCAGCCGGCGTGGATGTCACCTACGCCGCTTGCCAAGGCTATCTGTCCCGCTCATGGGCGGTCGTAATCTTTTATACTAATTGTTACGTCCTAATTGTTTTTACTATTGTACCAATATCCACTCCCTTTATTAAACTGTGCACCTTTACACTAAACCAATCAGAAAATGCCACCACCTCACCCGAAGATGGAGGACAAGAAGAAGAAGAAAAAAGACAAGGGACACACCCAAATCCCTCCATCTTGTCTCCTTGAGCCTCCTTTGTGAACCCCCAAAACCCTCATTAATACACAAAAATAAGTTACCTAATATCCTAATCACACACTTATGACTTGTAATTCTTCATATAACGTTGGCAATAGCTCTCAAGGGCTGAAATCAAGGGAACTGGTGTTTTTATCACTGTACCAGGGTCTCCAGACCTCCTCTTGGGGTCTCGGACTGCCCGGGACATCTAAAGGGATGTCCTGGGTTCCGACACCTGTCATGGGCAGAGTGGGAGCTTAAGCAAAAGCTTGATTTCTTCATTGGAGAAACTCCTGCTGAGTCGTGAGGTGGAGAAATGGCACCCAACCGCCACCATGGATCCTCAAAACCCTTGAGGAGGCCTAGACTTTTGAAATTGCATCTAAGAGAGGAGACTGGGAGTGGCTGGTTCCACTGCTAGATCCAGATTTAGCACCTGAGGGAACAAACAAGTGTCAGTGCAATTGTACCTGGAACAGCCCCGGCACCGCTTTGTCCTCATGGTTGCCATGGCAGCCCAGGGCAGCAACAGCTCTGCCTGCAAGTGGCCACGGAACCTGGCTGCAGAAATGGCTCCTGGGGCTGCTTTTCAAGGAAACTTGAACTGATCAGGGCTGCTGTGGCTCCCAAACCCAGCAGTGGGCTCAGTGCAGTGTCCATGGCCACAGCCCTTTGCAATGGCCCAGGGCAGCTTGGGATGATGATCCACCCTCACTCCTGGCCCAGGCCAGGCCTGCAGTGCCCTTCCCCACAGCCTTGCTACACAGAAGCACTTCCAGGGCTCTCTGCAGTTCCCTTGCCCTCACTCTTGCCTCACTCACACACCTCCCAACAACCCAGCTGGAGCTTTGAGCTGCAAGGAGTTCAAAGCTTGTCTGTCCTTCAGCAGTTGGTCTAATTCTGCCTTCAGCCAACTCTGGATTTGTGTTTATGGTAAAACTTCCTGTGTGTCTGAAACATTCCTTGCATGGTTCTGCCTTGGGGAAGGGGAACCTCCTTGGTGGCAACTCAGGCTTGGGACATGCTTGGGGAGTTTGTCTGAAATTTAGGAGTTTTAGATTGCTTTAAAAAGGAAGAAAAGCCCTCCTTTTTGCTGAGTTCAGCCAGATCTCTAAGAAAAGTAGGTCCCAGATGAGTGAGGAAAGACAGGATGGGGTTGGGTAATGTGGAGCAAGGTTGTCCACACTGGGTCAGACCTCAAGGCACAGCTTCTCTGACCAGGCCAGACCTCCTGAGGAAAGACCCTGCATCAATATCAGTCATTGAATGCTGCAATCACCTCTTTTCTAGAGAGAAAAATACATCCTTGAAAATAGGAATGTGGGTTTATTAAAAGCTCTTTGAAATATTTCTCTAAACCTCTAGAAAATAAATAAAAAAGAATTTTCAATGAACTGCACCAGACCAGAGGAAAATCAAGGCACAGCCATGGTTTTTCAGGACTTGCTTGATCCTAATGAGCCCCGTGGTGCATTTGGTTCTGAGCCCTGGAACCTCAGGGCCTGAGAGGAGACTGCACAAACCTTTCCAGGAGTCAAAGTAAGAGGAAACACCCAAAGTGTCTCTCGGCATTCATGGGTCCCACTGATGCCCATGCCCAACACAGGCTCCTCATGGAGTCCTTGGAGGAGAGAAGTGGAGGCCAGGACTGCACAAAAACCTTTCAGAGATTCAGTGACAAAAAAGAAGTACTTAAATTACCCCTGAGTATTCAGAAGTATGAATGATGTCCATTGAGTGTTTTTACTGACCAAGAATCCCAAGGGACTCTAAAAAGTAGATAATTGAGGCCATGAGTACACAAACCTACTAGAGAGTCCCTTTGAAAAGGGAAACACCAAGTGCCCTAAAAGAACTGAAGTACCTTGAAGCATTAATGAGCTCCACTGAGTATTGTTACTGACAAAGCCCCTCAAGGGATTAATTACAGCAGATAATTGGAGGCCAGGATTGCACAAACCTCTCAGAGACTCCAAGGCAAAAGCCAAACCCAAAGGCCTTGGAAAAACCTGCAGTCCCTGGCAGCATGAAGGAGCCCCCCAGGGCCATTGCTGACCAAGGCTCCTTCCCCAGGGACTCCTTCCAGCACATCCTGGAGGCCACTGGCATGGGAGGGGGATGCTGAGGGCAGGACAAGGGGCTGACAGTGCCCAGCCTTGCTGGGGCTGTGCCAGGAGGCCCCAGGGCCTCAGGACAAGGGGTCTCCTCAGTGTCCTTGGTGGCACAGAGGCTGCTGTGGCCCAGGGCACCAAGCCTTGGCTTCTCTTTGTCCCCACCTGTCACCACTGCCTGCAGTTCTCTGCTCTGCCTGGGGCCTGGGGACACTTTCTGTGTCGTGTCCCTCAGTGGGACCCATTAAAACTTCCAGAAACTTTGGAGTTGGCTTCTGCCTTGGAGTTCTGGAGAGGTTTTTTTCAGCTCCCTCTCAGGGACTGATGTTCAGGGCCTCAGGACAAAAGCCCTGAGAGGGTCATTAAAGTCTTTGTGCTGTGTCTGTGCTGATGAGCTGGGCTGAGCTCATTATCCAGAGGGAGATCCTGGTAACCAAGAAGAGCTTAAAAACACATTTCTCTGGATGAGCAGCTTTTCTGCCAGCCCAGCAGGGCTGGGGCACTGCCTGCAGCCACCCCGGGCACAGCACAAAGGCACAGAGAGCTTCAATCACTCAGGGCTGGGAAGGGGCTGAGAAGGGACTGGGGGAGAATCACTGCCAGCCCTTGGCACAGGAACCTCTGGCTGCAGGACAATGCAGCTGCAGCTCCTGCAGTGATCTCCTCAAGCTGCAACATCCCAATGCCTACAGACTGTGTGAGTACATTCTCTGATGATCTCTTGTGTAGAGCAGCCAGGGGTGCCCAGGGCTGTGGTGCAGAGCAGGGTCCTGCAGCCCAGGGCGCTGTGCTGGCCCAGGGACTCTGCTGCCTGCCAGGGACAGCTCTCAGACGGCCCGGGGAGCTGCTGCCAGCACTGGGGGACAAGATCTGGGTGGAAGGAGACCGCTGGCAAGGTGTGGAAGTGTTCTCCCTTGTGGGGTGGGGATGCTGCATTGTTCAGGACTGCTCCCAGCATGACATTTAACTGCAGAACATTTCCAAGTAGATTTTGCAGGGAGCAAAGAAAGGCAGGGGCTGCATAAAAGGGAAAAATCCTGCTTTTAAATTCTACTGCTCTGTGCTGCCTGGCATGGAAATTTCACACATATATTCACCTCTAAGTTCAGGTTGAGAAAAAAAAAATTCTCTCAGATCCTTATAAACCAGGCAGTGACAGAAATCAGCACAGGGTCCCTTACAGGCAGCATCTGTGTTGCTTTTCAAGCCTCCTCAGGGTTGCTCTGACATTGCCATCAGAGCCTGCAGAGCCAGAGCTGGCCCTGGGAGTGCCTGAGCTGGGAGGGCTCTGCAAGGCAGAGCTGAGCCCCCAGGGCTGGGCTGGGCTCTGGCAGCACTGGCAGGACCCAGCCCTGGGCACAGGGAAGCAGCTGCAGGCAGGGACAGCTGCAGGCAGCAGAGCCCTGGGCAGGCAGTGGGGGAAAAGTGCCACCAAGCTGTGCTGGGATATTGAAAGTCCTCTCCCAACTGAAATATTCCATGATTACTTTTTTTTACAGATCCTCAACTCCAGGCAACAAAAATGTCCAACAGCAGCTCCATCAGCCACTTCCTCCTGCTGCCAGTGGCAGACACGCGGCAGCTGCAGCTCCTGCACTTCTCCCTGTTCCTGGGCATCTCCCTGGCTGCCCTCCTGGGCAACGGCCTCATCATCAGCGCCGTAGCCTGCGGCCACCTCCTGCACAGCCCCATGTTCTTCTTCCTGCTCAACCTGGCCCTCACCGACCTGGGCTGCATCTGCACCACTGTCCCCAAAGCCATGCACAATTCTCTCTGGGACACCAGGACCATCTCCTACACAGGATGTGCTGCTCAGCTCTTTTTCTTTCTCTTCTTCATCTCCGCAGAGGTTTCCCTTCTGACCATCATGTGCTATGACCGCTACGTGTCCATCTGCAAACCCCTGCACTACGGGACCCTCCTGGGCAGCAGAGCCTGTGCCCACATGGCAGCAGCTGCCTGGGCCACTGCCTTTCTCTATTCACTGCTGCACACTGCCAATACATTTTCCCTGCCCCTGTGCCATGGCAATGCCCTGGGCCAGTTCTTCTGTGAAATCCCACATATCCTCAAGCTCTCCTGCTCCACATCCTTCCTAAGGGAACTTGCACTCATTGCAGTTAGCATCTATTTTGTATTTGGTTGTTTTGTGTTCATTGTTTTCTCCTATGTGCAGATCTTCAGGGCTGTGCTGAGGATCCCCTCGGAGCAGGGACGGCACAAAGCCTTTTCCACCTGCCTCCCTCACCTGGCTGTGGTCTCCCTGTTCATCACTACTGGCACATTTGCTCACCTGAAGCCCCCCTCCATGTCTTCCCCATCCCTGGATCTGGCCCTGTCAGTTCTGTACTCGGTGGTGCCTCCAGCCCTGAACCCCCTCATCTACAGCCTGAGGAACCAGGAGCTCAAGGCTGCACTGTGGAGACTGATGAAAAGATTGTTTCAAAAACATTAAACTACTTGCCGATTTCTGCAAATCACTTGTAATAAAAGTCATCTTTTATACTTGTTGGTTTCATATTGGAGGTACTTTTTCTTTGGTTTTTAATTTTAATATTGTCTACAAAGAAGTATTGTTGTTTGTCTTATTTCCTCATTTTCTTTTGCTCAACTTTCCCTGTGGCCACCGACTGTGTCAATGAGGGGCTGCACTTTTGTTGGCTTTAAAGGAACTCAAGGATCTCCCAGCCAAGTTTTCTGCAGAGATCCCCCTTTGGTTCCCTTCTCTGCAGCTGCAGCAGCAATGTCTGTGTGCAGAGCTGGGGGCAGATCAGTGCTGGCACAGCAGCTGTGCCCAGCAGCAGCAGCAGCAGCCCTTGGTGTTGCCAGTGCTGCTGCCGTGGCCCTGCCCCGCTGCCCTGCTGGCCCTGGTGTTGCTGTAGGGCCTGAGTGCTCTCGGGGCCGGGCACAGTGCTGGGGGTGGCAGTGCCGGGGCTGCAGCAGGGACAGGCCATGGGCACTGCTGGGGCAGCGCTGACGCCTCAGGCCAGGGCCTGGGGGCTGCAGGCTCCTTGCCCAGGCTCTCTCCAGAACACTTTGCCCAGGCCAATGCTGAGCACAGAAAAGCCCCGGGAGCAGCCCCAGACTGGCCGTGGGCAGGCTGGGGGCAAACAGCATGGCTGGGGCTCTGCAAGGTGCCTGGGGGAAACTGGGATCCTACTGGGATCACAGTGGGAGAGGCTGGGCCTGTGCTGGAGGAGACTGGGATCATACTGGATTATACTGGCAGCAACTGGGACTGCACTGAGGGTGACTGGGAGTGGCTGTGAACAACTGGAATCTAGCTGGAAGCAACTGAGGACAACTGGGAGTGACTGGGAACATGCTGGGAGCAACTGGGATACACTGGGAGAGACTGAAACCACAGTGGGGGTAAATGGGAGCAGCTTTGCCCATGCTGGGATCATACTGGGATCCTACTGGAACCAGACTGGGAGTGACTGGAAAGGTTCTGGCTGGGACTGGAACCATGCTGGAGGTGACTGGGAACAACTGGGCTCAAACTGGGTGTGACAGGCAGTCACTCAGGGCATGACTGGAATAATACTTGAGGTATCATGAAGTGACTGGGGTCATACTGGGAGTGACTGGAACCAAACTGGGGGTGACTGGGTCCTACTGGGTTCATCCTGGGAGCCGCTGGGATTACAATGGGTGTGAACAGATCCTGACTGGGGGTTACTGGGTGCTACTGTTGGGAGGAAAATGTGGACACATTGGGAGCAACTGGGATCAATTGGAAGGGACTGGGACCATGCTGAGGGGACTGAGACCACAACTGGGGAAACTGGAATCCTACTGGGAGCGATTGGGACCACATTTAAGCAACTGCCAGAAACTGGGATCATGCTGGAGGGAACTGGAAGAAACTGGGAAAGACTGGGATCATTCTGAGGTAACCAGAACTTTACTGGGATATACTGGGATATACTGGCAGTGTCTGTTACCATACTGGGGAGACTGGAACCACATTGGGATCAGCTGGGTCTATGCTGGGGAAAACTGGAAGTGCATGTGAACATCCTGAGAGGGATTGGGACTATTCTAGGGGAAACCTGGAGGAACTGGGAACAATTGGAACTATTCTGGCAGCAACAGGGATCATAGTGGGATCACAGTGGAAGCAGCTGGGTTCATGCTGGGTGAGACTGGTGTCACACTGAGGGTGACTGGACTCCTACTGGGATTGATTGGGAGTGGCAGTGAGCTGCTAGAATCACACTGAAACCAACTGTGAGGAACTGGGAATGACTGGGAGCATGCTGGGGGTGACTGGGATATACTGGGAGAGACTGGGAGCTATGAGGATCATACTGGAAGCTACTGGAGTCATACTGGAATTGACAGGGAGCAACTGGGATCACACTGGGGGCCATTGGCATCAGACTGGGAGTTACTGGCATCATACTGGGATTACAGTGGGTGTTAATGGACCCTGACTGGGGGTTACTGAGAGCTACCAGACCCATGCTGAGAGCCTACTGGGGATACACCTTGAACAACTGGGAATAAATAGGAATGACAGGATGCATGCTGGTGAAAACTGGGATGTACTGGCAGTGACTGGGATAAAACTGGGGCAACTGAACCATGCTGGGGTAACTGGGAGTGCCTGGCAATGACTACGAGAATGTTCAGGGCAACTGGGATATACTGGGAGTACCTGAGACCATGCAGGTGGTGACTGGGACCACACTGGGAGCCACTGGAAATGTGCTGGGTGAAACTGAGACCTCTCTGGGGGCATCCAGGCACAAGAGTGAGTGACTGGGGCCCTGCTGGGAGAGACTGGCATCATACTGAACTCATTCTGGGATCATACTGGGAGTTCCTGAGGCTGTGCAAGGGGCAACTTGGAACACACTGGACGAAAGTGGGAGAAACTGGGAGCAACTGGGAGCATGCTAGGGGCAAACTGCATCATAATGGGGAATGACTGGCAGTGACTGGGCTCTTACTGGGAATGGCAAATAATAAATAAATCCTGGTTTATGGTTGTTATGCTGTGTGAATGTGTCCTGACTGTGAGACCTGATCCATATAAATTTCTTCTAACCCTCAGCTAAAATCTTAACTCTTTAAAATCATGATTCAGATCTCCCTGAATGTTGGGGTGCCCCCTGAATGTCGGGGTGTCCCCCCACAGCCCCCCTCCGCCGAGGGTCATCTGTGTCCATGTCGAACGAGAGGACGCGACGGTGGCTGTCATCTTCTCCCAGCCTGTCAGGGTGAGTGGGGACCCCTGAGAACCCCAAAAATCACCTTGGTACTGCAAAAAAACCACCTTGATACTCCCCAAATCTCCTGGATCCCACCCAAATCACCTGGGTACCCCCAAAAAATCACCTGGATACACCTGGGTATATCCCCAATTCACCTTGGTACCCCTCAAAAAATCACCTGGAAACCACCCAGACGTCACCTGGAGAAACCAGGGAATCTCAAAAATCACCTGGGTACCCCATAAATTGCCTTGGTACCATCAAAAATCACCTGAGAACCCCAAAAATCACCTGGATATCCCCCAAAATCACCTGGATCACCCCAAAAAGTGTGTGGGTACCCTTCAAATCATCTGGATCTCCTCCCAAATATGCCTGGGTACCCCATAAACCACCTGGTACCCACAAGAATCAGCTGGATACTTCCAAAATCACCTGGGTACCCCTGGGTACACCAAAAATCATCTGGGTATCCTCAAAAATCACCTGAGTACTCCCAAAAAATCACCTGGATACACCTGGGTACCCCCAAAAATTCTTGGGCCCCTGCCCAAACTGGTGGTAGTGAATCCCCACTGCTTTGACTGGGTAGATGCGGTATCCCATTTATCCCATTGACTTGATTGGGTAGACCTGGTGTCCTGTTTACCCCCATTTACCCCCAGTAACCCTTCCCAGTTCTCCCATTAATGCCATGGAGCTCCCAGTAACCCCAGAGCTCCCCCTTTTGAGGGGTTCCCAGGTAATTTTTTTGGGTCCTCAGGTGATTTGGGGGAGTATCCAGGTGTATCCAGGTGATTTTTTGGGGAGTACTCAGATGATTTTTTGGGGGGTTCCCAGGGTTATCCAGGTGGTTTTGGGGAGTACCAGGGTGATTAAGGGGGGATCCAGGTGATTTTTCTGGCATTCCCAGTGGTCCCCACTCACCCTGATGGGCAGGGGGAAGATGATGGCCACTGTCACATCCTCCCAGTCAATGTGGATGCAGATGACTCTCAGTGGCAGGGGGGCTGTGGGGGGACACCCCAACATTCAGGGGGCACCCCAAAACTCCAGGGGAGGGCCCCAGGGATGGGAGGGTGAAAATATATTTTTTTCCCTTCTAGCCAGCCCAAAGGCTAAATCTAGCTCAGTTTCTCAGGGCTTTTAGGGAAATATATTTCATAGAGACAGAAAAAAGATATCAAAAAGGTGGCTCTCACCCCTCACCTTCAGTCCATGCTTTATTCTCCCATGTGGTGCTCCAGGAGCGAGAGGGCGAGGAGCAGAGAGAGGGCAAAAGAGGAAAGAGGAAGACAGGGGTTTATCTATCAGCCAATAGGGTCAGAAGGGCACAAGCTTCAGGGGGACTCTGAGGGGAAAAACCATTTCTCAGAGGAATACAACAGGAGGGAGCCCTGAGTTACCTCAGGAGAGGATGCAGTGCAGGTCCTACTGGGATTGACTGGGAGAGACTGTGAGCAACTGCAATCGCACTGAAAGCAACTGGGAGGAACTGGGAATGACTGGGAGCATGCTGGGAGTGACTGGGATATACTGGGAGAGACTGGGAGCCATGAGGATCATACTGGAGGCTACTGGGGTCATGCTGGTATTGACAAGGAGCAACAGGGTTCACACTGGAGGCCACTGGCATCATACTGGGAGTGACTGGGATCAGACTGGGATTAAAGTGGTGTGACTGGACCCTGACTGGGGGTTACTGGGAGCTACCAGACCCATGCTGAGAGCCTCCTGGGTATACTGGGAGCAAATGGAAATGACAGGATGCATGCTGGTGACAACTGGGATGTACTGGCAGTGACTGGGATAAAACTGGGGGCAACTGAACCATGCTGGGGTAACTGGGAGTGCCTGGCAACGACTATGAGAATGTTCAGGGCAACTGGGATATACTGGGAGTTTCTGAGACCATGCAGGTGGTGACTGGGATCACACTGGGAGCCACTGGGAATATGCTGGGGAGAACTGGGACCATGCTGGGGGCAACTGGGCACAAGTGTGAGTGACTGGGGCCCTGATGGGTGAGACTGGGTCTATACGAGTGGCAACTGGGAAAACTGGGAGCAGACTGGATGGAAGTGGGAGCAACTGGGAGAAACTGGGACTGTGCTGGGGGCAAATTGCATCATAACAGGGAATGACTGGGAGTGCCTGGGCACATACTGGGAGTGACAGGGATCATAGAGGGAGTGAGAAGAAGTTACCAGGATCATACTGGGACTTAGTGGGCTCATTCTGGGAGCAGCGACTTTCAGCACCGGGACCCATGAACCCCTTTCCCGGCCATCTCTGACCTCCAGCCCCAGCATCCACTGCAAGGGTCCTGGCAATTCCAGGGGTTCCCCCATCTCAGGGTCCCCGCTTTGGGGTTCTGGGGCTCTCCTCCCTCAGAGGTCCTGCTCAGGGAAGCCACAGCTCTCCCGGGGCTCCCCAAACCCAGTGTCCCCCACCCCTGCCAGTCCTGCATGGTCCCCACATGGCCCCGGCAGAGCTCAGAGGGCCCAGCCCAGGAAACCCAACCCCCACTGCGGAGGGACCCACATCCGCCCACCCCCCACCAGGGCTCTGTCACCACCAGGATCCCAAAAACACTTCCCAGGGACCCCCCCAATGCCCCTGAGGGGCATCTGTGACTTGGCTGTGGAGTCCTGCATGCTCCAAACATCCCCCCAAAAACCCCAAACCCAGGGAGCCCTCCGGGATATTTGGGGCGAGCTCCACCTCCAAGGGCACCTGCAGGATGGGGCGGAATGGTCCCAGGGGGCTGCGAGTTCAGGGAGCACTGGAGCCTCCTGGTTCCTTCCTCTCCTCTTTTCCTCCTGCTTCCTGCTGCCACTCTGCCTCTTCCTTCCTCCTCCTCCTCCTCCCCTGTTTCCCGGACATCTCACAGCTTGTGGGATGAGTGGGGATGATGGCAGGACAGGTCCGAACATTATGGGGGAGGGGCTGTGTACCCTAGAAATGGCATCACTGGGAATGACGGGTTTGTACTGGGATCATACAGTGACTGGGATTGCACTGGGTTTGTACTGGGATCATATTGGGATCATACTGGAATCATACTGGGAGACGCTGGGCCCATGCCAGGGGAAACTGGGATCCCACTGAGGGAGACTGGGATCATAGTGGATTCATACTGGGATTCAGGAGCCTGCAGGGGGCAATTGAGGCCATGTTGGAGGAAATTGGGATATACTGGGAGTGACTGGGATCATGCTGAGGCTGACCAGGAACAGCTGGAAGCAACTGGGATCATGCCAGGAACTACTGGGAGCAACTGGGGTCGTGCCAGGAGCAACTGGGAGGAACTGGGAGTGACTGGGTGCATGCTGGGGCTGACTGGAAGCAACTGGGCTTATACTGGGATGAACTGGGGTCATGCTGGAGGTGACTGGGATCATACTGGCAGTGAGTGTGACTGGGAGTGGTTGTGAGCAAATGGGATCATGCTGGAAGGAACTGGGGTACACTGGGAGAGACTGGGAGTGACTGGAACAAAAGTGAGGGTGAAAGGCAGCAACTGGAACCATGTGGGATGCAACTGGTTCATACTGGCAGTGACTGGGACCACACTGGGCTCATCTTTGGATCCTATTGGGAGTGACTGGACTAACACTGGGAGTATCTGAGAGTGACTGGGAACATACCTTGCACATCATCCCCCATACTGGGGGTGACTGGGAGCAACTGGGAGCATGCTGGGAGCAAATGGCATCATACTGGGACTGAGGGGGTTGATCTAGCTGGAGGCAACTGGGACCATACTGGGAGTGATTGGAAGGAACGAGTGAATCATGATTTTAAAGAGTTAAGATTGGGGCTAAGGGTTAGAAGCAATTCATATTGATCAGGATGTAAGTTAGATTTAAAAAAAAAGATAGGTAAATGATTACCAGTTTCTTAAGCTAGAGCTAAGTGATGTATTGTTTGCCATTATAAGCTCTTTTTAGTTTTGTTTTTAGAAGGAAATGAAGTGAACTGTCAGAAGGGCAGACTGAAACCAGTAGAACAATGACCAGCACCTGGACTTTATATCAATCAATCACAAAGCAGGGGACCTTGGATCGTGCCAGAGGGTCACAGAGACCTGAGGAAGACTCTCCTGACTTCATCCTTTGAGACCAATGACTCAATTCGAGACCATCAACCCAATTCAAGAGAAGAATTGCACACACATGAAGGACTAATAGCCTCATTTAATACAGAGCACGGATGGGAGGTGCTGGGGTTATGCACATGTATTGTATGTAAGATCTTAAGAAATAAATAGAGGGCAAAGAACCTTGTACAGGGCAGTCACACCTTTCAGAGACGACTCCTGTGCCACCAGCTGGTGTTAATAAACATTCCACTTTCTATCTGTAACTACTTAGAGTGTCTCTGACTGTGATCTTCAGTTTTAACGGCTCAGCACAATGCAAACCTCTAAATGCACCAAAAGCTGCAGGAAAATTCCCACCAATACAAGCTATTCCATTAATTCCTTCTTGACTTTCTAAATTCTCCACAGCCTCCTGCTCCCAATCCAACGCCACTAGTCCTCCAGCCAACATCTGATAGAAACTATCCAAATATATTCTCTCATTTCCCCTGTCTATCCACCAGTTTATTGAATTCACAAACTCTCGAGTCCAAATGAGTCGAGCCGAAACCACTCAAGGAGAGGAATTCCCTCTATTCGTCTGACCAGACAGAATTCTCAGACCCAAACTATCTTTTTTTTTAATTCTAGCAATCAGCATCTACAAGCACAGCCTCCGTACCTAAAATCACATCTAAGCCCTTATCGAAGGCTTCTACTCTTCCTTGCCAAACTGCTCCTGTCCTTTATCTGTCCCCAATCTACTTCAAAAACATTCACCTCTCAGCTCTCAGAGATGAATCAACTCTTTGAAACAAACCACTTTTACTATTTCTCACTCAGTGTATGCTGCACTTACAACTTTTGACAAAAGATTGCAGTATTGCCTCAAAAATACACCACAGCTCCAAAACACAACTCCAAGTCACACACGAAAAAAACATCTCTTCCATGCACACTAGCACCACAACCTTATTATTCCTGCGGCAAACACTTACAAACCCATTATACTTATAGTAAAGCACTCAACCTCTGTATCTCAAATTCCACAGGAAAAACCACCTGAACACCAGGCCTGAACAACTCTGGGAGTCCGGACCCTTTTAACATGAACACCGGGTGTTACAGTAAATACCGTCCCCCGTAACCGAAGTACGCACACACCACAGTCACAGCGGGGAGGGGGCTTTTTATTAAGGGTTTTACACAACATGCAGCGCTATCAAACGCTTTAATCATATGCCCCACTTGCTTCATTTTTCACTGGCCATTTCAGTCTCCCGAGAACAGAACCGTAGGTCCAAACTCCCACTCACTTTGTGGTAATAGCATGTCTCAACAAACTCTCTCACAATCATTCCCACAGTCAGGACAAATTCACACAGCATAAACCAGGATTTGCCCTTACAACTGCTGGCCCCAAATTGCCAGCAAACTGAGCTCTCTATGGCACAACAAATGGCAAGATCCCCTTCTGCCAGCAACCACAGCCCGAGCCCCCCCGGCTCGGTACAACAGCTCAGCAGCTCTCTGTGCTGGCAACCAAATACAACTGAGCAGATACCAACTGCAATTTCAGCTTGCAAGCACACTGCAGAGGCACACGTTGTGCGTGGGACATCTCCCATGGCTTACCAATGGCCATTGCTGACCATGCATATGCCTCACAAGTCACTGTTGAAACTTTAGAATAACAGTGCTCCCAGTTAACCTATAAACCTATCCCGACCCAAGCCCAATTGACCTATGGCCAAGCTGGTACTCACCGGACTACATCCCCATGAATTTTAATTGAGGAATGAGCGTCTGGTTTACCGTATTTGATTGGTTTATCTTTGAGACTAGGAGATGAAAAGAGATTAAAAAAGTATTTTGTATTAGTAAAAACAGGTCTTGCCTGGCACCATTCGGTTTAAAAAAAGTTACAAAAGACCAGTATGGGTTACACACTTAAAGCATAATCAAAGGGAGAAAAAAAAAAAAAAAAAAAGAAAGGAAAATGGTGAAACTTCAAACACTTCCCCCTCAATTCTCCCACAAACTTGTTCACTTTCCCATAACCAAATAACCAAAACTGTTGATTTTCAGTCAGTTTCAAACCATTTAAACATAATCTTCATCAGCCTTGGCAGTGAGAGAGTCTTCTCCGGAGAAATCCATGGAAGCATTCACCACAGAAGAAACCATCTGGTTGCAGCTCCCCAATGTCACAAACCTGCAACCACCTGGGAATTTGCCAGATTGGCCATCTAACACCCCATGAGCAGCCCTTCTCTGGGCCTCATGGGCCTCTCAGCAGTATTTGGCAGGTATTGTTGTTAATAATGCTTTTATTTAGTTATTCAACCAAGATTCTCTTCTTTCTCTGTTCTTTAAAATCGTCTCGCTTCTCAAGAGAACCTCCTTTGACTAGCAGCCCAAAGGGCCAACATCTGCATCTTCAGACAGCTGAGACCTCTTTTTATCTCAGGAGCTGGGAATTACCTCTACAAATTCTCATCGAAATCTCAATGTACATCCAGTCATATTACCTACTCAGCTGGAACAGCAATTTCCCACCAAACAGCTCATCAATAGATTACAAGAAATAGTCCATTTCTCCATCTTGTTACAATCTAGAGAAAAGTCCATCAAAAAATGTAAACTTCCTCAATCCTTTTCTCCCAGATAACCTTTATCAGTTCTTTGCTGACTGTATCATGCTGTCTCTGTACATGTTAAATCACTCTGCGTCTCCTTCTCTTCATCTGCGAAAGGTTGGAGTTCTGGAAGCTTCATGTCTTGCCAGGAAGGGTTAAAAATTCTGCCCAAGGGCTTCCCCTCTCTCTGCAGCTCCCGCAATGTTAGAATGATATTTAAACCAGTACATCCACAGAGATGTAACTACTTTCAATTGGTTCTTTCGCTGAAACTTCCCCTTGAAAAGCTCACTTTGCTTGTCAAAACCACCAAACAGCATGGAGACTATTAAAAAGATACATGACAAATTTTGAAGTTAGACCAGCTGCAAAGTAAAACACGGTATATGTCCTTTAAAACTTTTTGTAAAATTTTTGCCAATTTAAGTTGACACTAATTGCTTTGCAACCAATGAATATAGTAAGTATTGTGTAGCAATGATAAATCACACTTTGTTAAGAGTAATAAGCTAGAGAACATGCAGAATAAAAATTTTTCCATTTTGGATACCTGATCATGTTGTGTTTATGTCCACCTACCTAAACATAACAGCCAGGGTGGAGTGTTCCAGCCCTGCCCTCAGCTCTGCGGCACCTCAAAAGGGATTGACCGGTGGCGGTGAAAAAGATCAAAATGTGGGGCGCATTTCCACCAAAAATTGAAAATTCCAACCCTGAAATTTGTGGATTTTACCCCATAATATTTGGGATATCAGTCTACCCAATTGAAATGAAGTGTTCTAACACAGGTTGAACTATTGAAATCAATGGATAAAAAAAAAGACACCAGGTCTTACCCCCAATAACACGTCAATAAGGGGATTAGGGACATCAGGGTCATCCGTTTTAAAGTCAATGAGGATTTTACAGCCACCAGGTTTACCCATTAATAGCGGGACTTCATTGGAAGATACGGGTTAAACTGGGAGGCACGTGGAAGGCTAAGGGGAAAGCTCTGGAGGAGAACTGGGAAGCACTGCGAGGGGAGTTGGAAGCAACTGGAAGGGAAGAATGAGGAACTGTGCAAAGTTGGACATGGAGGGTTACTGGAGCACGGAGTGGCTAAAAGGGGCAATTGGTTACTGGAGCTCCGGGGCCATACTGGAGCCACTGGGAAGCTTACTGGGGATAAATGGAGATAACAGGACGACACCAGGCTCTACCCATGCAAGTCAGTGAGGATTTAGGACACCAGGTTACCCATTTAAGTCAATGCGATAAATGGGACACCGTGTCCACCACCAAAAGCAGTCAGATTCCACGAGCACCAGTTTGGGCAGGGGCCTAAGAATTTTGGAGGGTACTGAATGTATTCCAGGTGATTTTGGGGGCGTATTGCAGGTGATTTTGGGGTACTCAGCAATTTTTGGCGGTACCCTAGGTGATTTTTTGGAGGACCCAGTATTTGGGGGAATCCAGAAGATTTTGTGGTACCCAAGGTATACCAGATATTTTGGAGACCCAGTTGATTTGAGGATATCCAAATGATTGCCAGGAGGTCAGTTTTCTGGTGGTACCATCATTTTGGGGGCTAACCTAGAGATTTGGACTCAGTGTATCATCTACTTTTGGTGTAACCTATATGGATTTTTGGGGGTATGCAGTGATTTTAAGAGTACCAGATGATTTTGGTACTCAGGGATTTTGGGGAAGATTCAGGTGATGCCAGGGCGGGGTTACCCACGGTGTTCCAGGATTGTGGGGGCAGGTGAGGACAGTGATTTTTTAGAGGGTACCCAAGTGATCTGGGAGATAATCCAAGGTGTATCCAGACGACTTTGGAGAAACAAAGTGATTGGTGTTTCCCAGGGATTTTGGTGAAACAAATTTTTGGGGTACCCATGATTGGGGTTACCCAGATCGATCAGCTGATTGTTCAGGACCCAGTATTGTTGGTGGATCAAGAAACTGTTGCAGGAGTACCAAATAATTTTTGGGCTATCATGTATTGGGGATTACCCACGTTATTTGGGGTTCCCAGGTGTCCCCACCACCCTGATGGGCCAGAGAATGACAGCACCGTGGCATCCTCCCTAGTCAACACAACCGCAGATGACCGCTCACAGTCATCCCCAAATATCATGGCACTGTATCATGAGTTTAAAAGTTTAAGATTTACTAAGGATAGAAGATATTTAATAGGCATCAATATGTAAGTTACATAAGCAAAACAATAGCTTGACGATGATTGATTAGATACTTAAGCTAGAAGCTAATGTTGCTATTGTAGCCATTATAGCTTGTTTATAGAAGTGAATGAAAGTAAAGCAATTAGAAAAACAGATTGAAATCAGAGGAAAAGAATCAAGTCAATCACAAAGCAGGGCGACTTGCCAGAGGTCACAGAGACCTGATGTAAGACTCTCCTACTTCATCCTTGAGACAGTCTCCAATCAAGAGAAAATTGTGCGGCTGGAAGACATAGCCCATTAATACAGAGCGGATAGAGGTGCTGGGGTATGACATGTATTGTATTAAGATCTTGGAAATAAAATAGAGGGAAAGAAACCTTGTACGTGGCGGTCAACGCCTTCCGAGAGTGACTCCTTAGGCCGCCTGCTGCTGAATAAACATACCACTTTCTAACTTTAACGAGTTAGAGGGCTTTGTCATCAGTCATATCAAGAGTAGATCATTCTGGTGACCCACCAGGAGGAGTCTCTGCTCAGCTGTGGTAGACCAGATCAGGTGAGACCCCCTTGGGGCACTCCCAGATATTCCTGGAATAAGTGGGCTCCCTGCCTGACTGTTCATCAGCAGCAGACAAGGATCTCTGACTAATAAAAAACTCCAGACAAAAGGGTATTTTTAAAAAAA